>CAUJLX010000001.1:22308796-22898233 GCA_963280985.1 Strongyloides venezuelensis | reverse complement strand
CATTTAAAATAATTTCACTATTACTGATTCATCTTAATGCACCAAAAATCATTAAGTTGCTTCTATCTTTATCTTCAATAACTGAAACAGGATATGTTTAGTCATATTCATGTATCATATTTTCCCATGATTAAGGATAGTACTTTTTACCACTTGGATCATCTTTAGATTTACCTTGCCAATATTCAGCATCACTATGGATTTCATAAGAAAAAACCATTGGATCCATAATTCCAATACTGTCCTGGACATACGTAGATATATGGTCTTGCTTTGTCACTACTAATTGTCCTAGCAACATGCGGCACATTACTATAAAATTCCAAGTAAAATACTTCTATTATATCACTCCTAGAAACTTCTTTTGACGGAGTAAGTTTAGTTTTACCTAATACTACAACTCCAGGATGACATCTATGAACAGAACAAAAATAGTTTTAAATCTCCAACTTTTTTAGAATCTCCTACACTGCCATTTTTAGAAACTGTTTAATACATATCATCAGGAAGAGATTTGAATTCAACACTAACACCTTGTTTATCTACAAATTGATTCATGTTGATTTTAACTTTTCTTATCTTAGGTAACTCAACTTTACTGAATTACAAACTTTCCACGTACTGTTCAAAGCTACCAACTTTAAGGGTAATAGTGCCACCAGCTTGAGGGGTATCACTTCCATACAATCCACTAACAATAAACGATACCTCATCAGCACTCGTAGATAAATGTTATCCATGAATTGTGGGTAGAAAAAAGAGAAGCAGTACATGGAATATTTTAAAACTATCCCTCATACAGGTAGACATTATAAGAAAAAATAATTAATTAATAAAAAAATTAATCATTTTTATGTATTATGAATTTAAATAATTTATTGCATAAATGCAAACTTTTGATAAAAACAAATTTTTTTATCACAATTTTAATAATAGATATTTAAATTTTCACACATCCCTTGGTAACATTATCACATTTAAAACCACTTTGACAGCATGAATTAAACTCTGGACAACAAACAGCAAACGGGAAATCACAACAACCTTAAAAGATACTTAAATTCAAAAATTACTAATTTCTTACCCCATTTTTCATTACTATATTGACAACATGTCTGTTCAACCTTACATTTCCTCGTCTCCATGTGATCACAAATATTCATAGGAACATACTGTGATAGAGATAAATCAAAAGAAATAAAAAGTAAAGTTAAAAATAGTATATTTTTCATTTTGAAATTTTTTTTAAAATTATGCAAATTGGTAGAGTATATTTAAATTGATTATAAAATTCTAATCATTCAATTTGATAGACGATGATACTAAATTTTTTAAGTATGATTTATAACTACCTATCATGCAAGATATAACTCTTTGGTACATAAGCCCTTTTAACAGAACACGATCCTGATGATAATGAAGAAAACAGTCCTGTGTAGTGATTAGATATAGGTACAACTCCTGATGTGATAAAATTGAGATTACTAAATGCTTTCGCGTGTGTGCATGTATGTGTATCTAAATTTTTATCATCCGGTAAGAAATATGAATCACATTTTGCTGATACCGTTAAACACACGTCATAGATAATTCCAAGGTTTTTAACTGAAACTATTTTGTAGTAAGATAAATCAAACTCATTGGTTAATGGCAAAAAAAATCCAGGATGACATTTATTGAAATTTCCACAACTTTTTTCACTAATTTTATGAGCATAAATCATGTCTTGATACCTGGTTGGAATTATATATTCAGATTTATAAAGAATGTATAAAAAATTTTTATGATAATGTAAGACGTATGTTTGATTTTCCTTTAATATGACATCTAAATCGGTAAGTTCTTTTAACATCATTGTTTTTGTATCAGAAACATTAAAAAAGTATTCATATTTAATTAATTGTGTACTATCAATACATATAACATTGATTGTAGTATTATCTCTTTCTCCAATACAATTTTTAATTTCTGTATCATTTTGTATTGTTAATTTCTCTGCAAATCGTATATTTTCTGGTATATCCTCAAGAATATTGATATAAGGAATTTCTGAATTCCAAAATTCAATTGTATCAACACTACAAAAATAAAATTAGTGAAACAAATAAATAAACTTACATTACAACATCAAGGTGTATTATATTCTTTTGTCTGTTAAAATAGGTAAGAAATAATGTACCATTATCAAAATTTATAAATATTTCATTCTTTTTAACATCAGAACAGTTACCTTCTAAGCTTTTTATTTCTTTATCTCCATATTTCGTAAATATGGATGTATCCCAATTATACTTAACAGCTAAATCACATGTTGGTGATAAGACCCACGTTAAATGAGAATCGTATTTAGGATGGAGGACAACAAATTTATTAGGTCTACATTCATCTGAAAATATACATTGAGAAAATTTGAATATAAATTAAGCATACCACTCTGAAATATAGGGAATTCATATTTATCTGTTCCTTTTACCTTTGAAAGAAGTATCAAATAAAAAATATTAAATATGAAAAAATAATAATTATTCATTGACAATTTACAAACAAAATTTAATTGTTTAATGATTGTAATAAAATGTTGTAAAATACTTATTAAAAATATGAATAAAATCCCATTTAATTATTATTTTAATATTAATTAATTGTATAGGTATTATTTTTTGCATCTTCTATTAATTTTTTCAAATTCCTTTACACATTCATCCTTTCTGAATACCGTTGTTGGAGTCCTTTCGTGGTTTTTTAAAGGAATTACACCACTTATAAAAAATAACTTTTCATCAACTTCAAAAATTATAAAGACAAGCTGATTTTCTTGAATTGTATCCTTCCTCAACAAAATGCGCCTCACATTTATATGACCCTTCAACATCCTTTGAAATACAGTAATTCATTATCAACCCAACATTATTTATTGAGGCAGAATAATCCTTCATAACACCACCACCTAATGGTGGGAGCATAATGAACTTTTGAACATCATACTCAGATTCGTTCATCTTTGTTTTATCCGTTATAAATACTGGTATAAAATCATCCTTCATTGGATCCATCTTAAAGGCATATAAATTATCATTATTAAAAAATAACCCATAATGAATGCCAAATTCAAATTGGAAATCATAAAATTCGCTTTGTTCTTCAAGTTCAAATTTCTTATCTCCTTTTAATCCAAACGTTAACACATGAAAACTCTTCCTAGACAATTGACATAAACATTTTAATTCAATTTCTTCATTATCAACAATGTTACAAAAGTGAAGATGTCTAGAACCGTTTATTGATACCGACCATGACTTTACGTAATCATTACTTTTATCCTCATCCTTGGAAGAGTATCTTATTTTAATACCTTCAGTAGAAGATTTCTGCAGAGCTTTTATATAATTAATTCTAAAGAAACAATAAGTCAAATATAAATATTCCAACTTACTTATTAACAACACCTTCCAGACCTCCATTTGGTGTTAAATAAAAACGAATTATGTAAAGATTTTCCTTATCAACATTTGTATAAACGATATGTTTATCCGAACTTGGCCTACAATTACTATGTTTTACCTTAGTCGAATCCAACCTTCTTTTCAAAAAATATTTCATTTGCCAATCCAATTTTAAAAATAAATAACAATCTGGTGTTAGTAAAAATGTAACATGAGAATCATATTTTACATTTACACCAATTAGTCTATTAACACGACATTTATCTAAAAAAAAGGAATCTATCACAAAAAATTCAATCATCATAAAAACGTACAATCTTGAAACATTTCATATGTTGAACCTCCAAAATCAACAAAATAAAAAAACAAAAAAATGGCAAAACAATTCATCATTATCAAAGTAAAAAAATATAATTACCAGGAAATATTTAAATACAGAAAATAGAAAAAATTTCAATTTAAAGTGAACCAAAAATATTTAAATATCAAAATATTAATTACATTTCTCTGTACACTCATCACACATCCCAGAAATTGTTTGGACAATCTTCTCAACTGGTGCAACTGGCTTTCTTGGTGGTCTACCTCTGGATGGGGTCTTTTTCTCAACCAATATTGAGGAACACTTCTGGCATTTACCATCAGTGACACAGAATTTACCACAAAACCATGTCCCTTCTGGGGGTCTTTGGATACCAACACAAAATGTATGGTAACCTCTGTCACATACATCACAAAACATTACTTGATCGTCACGGTTAATTTTGTTGCATACTGTACATATTCTACATTCAGCACAATGCCAATCGTAGTTCTTGACAACAACTGCCATTTTTGGGGGCATATTCAAACACTCTGGATGCCAATTTGTATTACATTTGGCACATTCAATGGTTGTCTCTTCAGTACCTTGTTTTGAACAATTGGAGCATCTATATATTTTTCCATCTTTGTTTAAAATTAGTGGTGTATCAGGGTTCTGTTGTAATAATAATGCCTGCTTTCTATCCTCTTCCTCCTCACGCTTCTTAATGTAACTCTTGTGTTCTTCCTCAGAAATTTCTAAATTCTCTGTTGGTGACTGTGGTCTCTCAATAGGGAATAATGTTTCTGTCTCAATGGCCGTACCTATTGGAAGTTTCCTTAATTCATCTGAACTCCAAATTTTATATCCATCTGTGTATTGTCCCTGCAATAAAGCAACAGGAAAATCCCCAACTTTCGTTTCATTACTAGAAGCACGGTATCTTGAATTTTGCGGTTCCTGGATAATCCCTGTCTGAAGATCAAAAAACTTTTGGCGTTCCTTTCTTTTCATTTCCTGTAGAACAGAATTAAACCTGCTACAATTCTCCATTGCTTTCTTCCTAACTATTTCCAATTGTTTTGAATCACCCTTTAAAGCTTGTAACAGTTTCTGTTGTTCAGCCAAGGCAGCCTTAGCTCTCTCCGAGGAAACTCTCTGATAATCCGCATACTTCTCCGGGTGTTCCTGACTCATCAACTGATGAATCTCAGCACTTCTAAGCGCAGTCAAATTCGACAACATATGTTGAGGTAAAGCTTTATCCAAATGAAGTACATCTATCAAGTAATTACGTTCATTTACTTCAACAGGTCTTCTTGTGAGATCAGGGTATTTTCTTTTAAATGATTTTATTTCCAGTAACTCAGCAATCTGTTCCTGGATAAAATATTTTGTATTTGACTTGAGGGGCCATTCATACTCTATGATTTGATCAACCTCAATTTGCATGTGTATTGTGTCCTGGGTAAGCAACCTAGACATACGGACTTTTTTAGTTGATTCACCTGGAAATTAGAAAAATAAATATAAAAAAAATGTTTTATTACTATTTACATACCATCATTTGTACTCTCATCATCATCCATCTTAACTTTCTTTGAACTTGGTGCTGATAAAGAGTCTTGACTTTCATCCGCAAAACTTTCTGGAGGAAATTGTGATAACGATGTAGAATCTTCCTCCAACGCAGATAGTAGTAAAGCACCTGAATCCTCCATTTTACATTAGATAAATCATATAACTACTGTCCATATAATAAAATACAATCTTTAATTGCCAGTTTTCCAAACAAACTTTTCAATTGGAATAATGTCCCTCCATTTTAATCTCGCGCCAGGAATGGGGAAATAAATCATTTTTCCCTTAATTATATCAGATGTTTTGAAATAATTTTGCATTTTCTTATGAGAAAGTACAAACATTCAATTATTTTCCTCTATTTTATTGTATCAATTTTTATTGGGAGTGGAGAATATCTCAATTGTGTAAGTCAACAATACGGAGGCCGTTGTGTATTTTTTTTTTTTGAATTATGCATTATAGGCAAATTATTTGATTGTTCTATTAACACTTTGACCGCTTCTCTAAATCTCCTTTTTTATCTATTCTTTTGTTTGTGACTCTATATTTAAAGAGTTTTTATCATCTTATAAAAAGTATATCGTAGTCATAAATACGTTACTATCACTTTGCATTATCTTAACGAGGTTATATTTCCTCACCTTACACTACATTAAATATCTTATCAGACATTTTTCAAATAGTTGGTAAGTTGGAGTTTAGAAATTTATTTATTATTATTTATCTTAGATCACAGAACATATATTAGAGGTTAATCCTATAAAGGTATATATATATATTTCTAATATGATTTCTAAAGCTAATCCGTATGTTATTGATAGAAAAACGCAAAATATAAGATATATTCATGATGAAACGATACCCGAACCAGATTATCCTGCCGATAATTACCTATTCAACCTTATTGAATGTACCAGAAAGTTTACAAATGAACCTGTATTGGAGTCAACGTACGTAGGGAGATACTATAAACCAGACAATTCAAAGCACTATCCAAGGAAAAATGGGAGGAACCGACAAAGAAAGTGCTATCGAAACAACAATGAGAATATAAAGAACAGCAATAATGTGGATTTCTTTCCCTCACAATCCAAAAAAACAAATTATGAATCGGAGAAAGAAAAACAAATCAGAAATTTGTTTAATAAAAATCCTTATACATTTAAACCAGTAGAAAAAACAAGCAAAAAAAACGTCAACGATATTATTATTTCAGGTAACCAACAACAACAACAAATACCTACAACACCTTTCATCAGGCCTGATCAATTACCATTTCACAAATTATTAAAAATCACATATGATAAAAAGTTTAACAATGCATGTTATATTCCGGCATTTTTACGTGAACCATCTCTGGAGGCAATGGAGGCGATGAATAATGTATTATATGGTAATATGTTTTATGTTGATGAAAAGATTCGTTAATCTGTTTTTTTGTTTAGTTTTTTTTAATGAATTATTTTTAATTACACCTTGTTGTTGTTGTTGTTTGTATGTTTGTTATCACCAGAGATACCTCCTATCTTATTGTAGACCTCTTCCTCTGTATGTATTTCTTTCATAAGCATTTCTTGTAACTTTTTTTCAGAATCACTGACTATGTAGTCTTTATCTGTATAGGTTAAATGATCCATCAATTGTATACTTTGATCATCGCATAACAATACTTCTCTTTTTATATGATCTAAATAGTTAACACCACTATCATCACCCCAACCACTCTCTTCATCTAATGATACAACCAAACTGCATTCTTTTCTCCTCTTTAAACTTTTTTTAAACATCTCAACCAATTTAATTGATATTTTTTCAATAACTTCCTCTGGTATGACTACTTCTCCTGGTACATCAAAAACATCATGAAGTTTTCTATCAATTAATTGTGATGTTATTATATTTTTAAATAATTGCATATTATCTAATTCCTGTCCATTCCCTTTCTCTATCCACCTATAGAAGTGTATTCTTTGTTCCTTATCATATAAACTAACAAAATCTTGAAATATCTTCTCAACTTTACATTGAACAACACTCGATTTATACTCCTCTCCCTTACAATCCAATAAAATATCCATCAAAAATTGATTATCAAAATTGCCACTCCACTTCAATGTCACTCTCAAAAACGTACCCAAAAAATCGATAACAGCACAAAAAAATTTATGATTATTAAATTATCACTATTAATATTAATTGTTGTTTTATAGTTTTGGTATAGTGTTCTTTTATAAGTACTAATGGATGGAATTGAGGTTTATGCTAGTATTGTAGCCTGTGGTCACAAGTCCCCAAATTCAATAGACCCGGTAAGGATTGTCTTTCGAAATACACTTAGAAAACATATTTGTATCTATTGGATTGACCATAATGTATGTTTTTTGTTATTTTTCATGTGTTTAATACTATGATAGGGTAAATTTACTTTTTATGGATTGTTACCTTCTCGTAAAAATCTCACAATTGACTCTTATACAGGCCACCTTTGGTGTGTGAGATGTTTTGAAACTGGTAGTTTAGTTAAATTAAAGTTAACTCACGAAAATGGACTTTCATATTTAAAAGAGGTACCTAGTATTGATGAACTTCATAATTATCAAAGAAATTTTGCGGTATTTTATCCAGTGGAGGAGGTAAAAACACTAAGAGATATTTTATTAACATACTTCTCAAAATTACCCGAAGAAAGTTTAATAAAAAGCCTACCACTACCTGATGGAATAACAGAAAACATAATAAGATGCTCAGAATTCACGAAAGACTTCCATTCTCAGACAAGAAGAGAAGTCTCAATGGCTATGATGGAGAGGCATTAAATTCCAACAATAAAACCAAAAACCCTACAAAGTGTCCTTCAAATATTTCCAGGGCTTCCCTAGATTGTATTATAATAATTTCATTCCTTTTCACCATTAACGTTACCACACACACACATACCATTATCTTTCTTGTGGATTTCCTTGCCTCATCTCAACACGAAGATTGTTGGTGTTATGATTACCCATTTTTTAAACTGTTTTAATAATTTATTTAATAATTATTTTATAAATAAAATTATTTTTCATACTAATTGTTTGTTATTTTAAAGGTTGTTGTTGGTAAATTATAATGACTGAGGAGGTAGAAAGATTCTACCCAACTATTGGGGTAAAGTCAGCCGTTCAACTGGGCCAGAAATTGTTATCAAGATTGTTAGAAAATGAGACACAAGATGATCTTGAAATACTTCACGAGTTGGTGTATAAAATTGATATAATGAGATATGTTGAATTTAAGGAATTCATCAAGACAGAGATATATGAATCATGTAAAAATCTTTTGGAGAATGATTATTTAAGTTGTACTTCAGGATACTTTATGGATTTTCTTTCACAATCCCTTCTTATGGAGTATTATTATTTTGGGAAAAAGAATTCTCAAGAAATTCGTAGTATAATTGATTCTTTGAGTGAGATAAAGAATTTAAAGAAAAGTCCTATTCATTGTTTGGGAGTATATTTGTTGGAGAGAGCCTTGGATATCCAGTATAATGGAGATATTCTTTTAAATTGGAGTAATAATTTCAAATATTTGAAAAAAGAATCCACATTATAGTGAGAAATTTTTCAATTTAACAATCCAAAATTTTCATTCAATATACGACATCTACCAAGACAAGGAGAATTTAATAGATTTCATACTTAAATACTCTCTTGATAAAAGCATCCTTCGAAAGGTTGTCATCGGCTTATCAAACAACCCTTATCTCATCTCCACACGCGGATCTACATTTGTACCCCTCCTAATCAAATGCCTATTAAAATTATACGCACATCAATTCAATGATAAGGATGATAATGAACCAGCAACCAAAAAAAATAAAAGGACATCTGATTCAGAGGCTGTCGATCCTATAGCAGAGATTATCCTTAAAATTGCAAACTCCACTCCAGATAACATCTCAGAGGTACTGAAAAAAGTCTCAAAGAATGGGGAATTTAGATGTCATGTTGATAATAATACATCTAAGAGTATTGTTGGTTTTGTAGATATATTTGATAAAATATTTTCTGTATTTTGTATGACACATGATTACCTGAATGTTTTTGCGTCACTGGTTATTTCGATGAAAAGTTTACCGGAGAGTGTGTGTATGAGGGTTGTACAGTATCTTAGTAAAATGTTGTTTTTTTTGAATACTCCATTTGCTAATGAGTATCTTGTTAAAATACTGTTTAATAGTTTAGTTTACCTGCCTGGTTTTGCTAGCAAATTTAGTACACAAAATGCTTACGCTTTTGGGGAGTTTGTGGCAAATGTGATGGTCACCAAAACACATATAAAGGAATATGCAAATGCAGAAAGGTATCTTAAACATTTATCAGATTACATAAAAACAGCAAAGAAAAACCATCTGGATGGTGATATAACAAAAATTGATATCATTACAATTGTTGCTTTCTCTAAAGTTTTCCATACAATGAACCTGAAACGCCACATCGGTGAGGAGTATTTTGAAGATCTAAAGAATCTATTCACCTCATTTGCCTTAGTTGTAAACAATATCATGCACCACATACCAACTACAAATGATCAAGAAGTAAAAACTCTTAAAAAACTTGAGAAATTTGCTACATTATTTAATGTTATCTCAAGAATAAAGTACAATCTCAAAGAAATTAATATGGAGGGAGAAGTTTTTGAGGATAAGATTGTTTCTCAAGTATATAAGATATCATCTAAATGTTTAAGTGATAATTACTTCCATGAACTGGTAGTAGCAACTTTTGATATATCATTAATTTTCACAGAATCTTTTAATTTCCTCTTTTATGCACATCATTCGTTGAACAAACCTTTTCAGGTCTTAAAGTGGAAGTTTCTTTGTACTATTGTTAAAAACAATGAATCTTTAATGAATAAAGTTTTGGAGGCTAACTTCACTAATAATGAAGCTTTACAAGAATTATTAGAAAATTTAAAACCATACTCTCTGGAGGAGTTAGATTTAACATCAATCTTCAAAGTTATTGGATGTATTGCAAGTAAAAGAAATGTATCCTTTGTACCAGTGGTTCCATATTTAATGAATGCTGTAGTTAGTATTTCACCATCATTAGAGAATATCATTTCTTCACTAACAATGATAAAAACAATCATTGAAAATGTTAAGACTGAAAAGAGTGCACTTAATATAGTTTTTCCAACAACCATCTTGTTGTTATCAACAATAAACTATAACGATTTCAAGAAGAAAGAACCAAAATTTATTGTTGACTCTCTTAATCTTCTTGTCTCCGTGTTAAGAAGTATGTTAAAAAGTGACAACAAACACATCACAACACAAGCTTCATTAATAAGTGGAATAATTGGAAATGTGGTAAAATTCATCAGTGAATTAAGATACCTCCCATCATATAACATCAACCCCACTGATATCCTTCACTCTGAGCATTACATAGCCCTTGCCATAAAATCCCTTAAACTAAAGAAAGATATCTACAAAAGGTTATCACCATACACCTTATCCATCGCCCTGGGTCACTCAAGAAAATTAACATTACCTTACATGTATCTCTTAGCATTATGTGATAAGAAAGGAATAGATTTAGTGTCAACAAAAATACCATTAGCAAATAAACAACGTTTCAAGATTATATACCAACAATTTGCTAAATATAGAATATCCGTTGGTTAGATTTAATTAGTTTTATATTATACATTTTTGTTATGTTTTTTTGTTTATTTTTAGTAAAAAAGTTTTTTATTTACATTCTATAAGCATTATTGTGGAGTACGAGGATTGATGAGTTCAAAAGACTCATGATTCTCCACGGCTCCACAAAAAGGCAAAGAGAAATGAAATGATATATTTAAATAAGAGTAGAAATATTTCAATAAAAACTTTATTATATATCATTAGCGATAAATTAATGTAGATAAAAACTATCATAACGCCTTTACCATAAAATTTAAAAAGATTTCTAATCTTTTACCTTAGATAACATTATCTTATGTATGTTTTTTTTGTTTAATAATCTTTAAACTTCAGTTCCTTTTAATAAAAATCAACTAAATATTTATTTTTATAATAATAGGTTAAAAATATACATAAGTCTTATTACAAATAAAAAATATATTAATGTTGTCTTGCTCTCTTCTTCTCCTGTATCCATTCTGCAATTTTCTTTTGCAAATCAGGTAATGGAATCAAGTCCTCCTGTTTTAGTGGTTGCCTATTGAATGGATCGATCTGGATATTGAGGAGGTGTTTGATGATATTTTTTCTATCCATAATCTGTCCAGATGATGGGAGTTTAACAGGATCCAACATAACATTATCCATAACTGGATCACGGAACTCATCCGGAACATCATCACCAAAATCTTCTTCCTCCTCCATCTTGGAGTCGTACTCGGTATAAGCCATCTGCAAAAACAAAGAAAACCTCTCCATCAAGACACCAGAAATACCAAAAACATCCCTGATACCATTAAAAATATTCCTAAACCTCTCTGATGTAAAACTTCTCTCATCAAAAGCCACAAATTTAGCAAATTGTTGTGTACTCAAGGCATTATACACAGCAATAATTTTTGTTACCAAAGCCCGTCCACTAAACCCTAACTCGTTAGCCAAATTCTTCCACGATACAAATGCCAAATGATTTGGTGGGGATAACTCAACTAAGTTGTAATTTAACAATGCAGCAAGGCGTTCCCCGATAAGTTGATTCATGAATACTTTTGGAGAGTAATCAGTTAGTTTTTTAAGTAAATCTAATGATTCTGATAAGGTGTGAATCCATGATGTGACACCACGGACAGCCTCATCATACTTCGATTGTTTGTTTTTTATTTCATCCGTATCTCTGGAGTTGTTTTTCCTTAATTCGAGGAGTTCCTTTTCTAATGAAACTGCCTTCTTCATACCACCAACGACCTCATCGAAAAGGAATGTTGAATCACCGATAACAATATTAGCAAAACGCAACATCTCCTGAGATGTACTATTCATACTCTTGATAAGCATCAACTTCTGATTACTATGGTCCCAGAAACGTTCCAAAATAAAATGAATACACCTTCTAATGTTAAACTTATCATAAAACTCCGAAGATGCCCCGGTACTCTCAACATCACAATAAAACTTAAGAAGAATTGGAGTGATCTTTGAATTTGTTGAGTTATTAATTAGAATTTGTTGATAATAATTTAAAGACATCTGTGTCCTGGCATGACTCCAAGCCTGAACAATAACCTCTAAAAATTTGGCATAATTAAAGGGTGCCTTAAAATAGTGCGGTGAAACAGAAAGGACAATCAAAAATCTCTGAACAAGTGGTAGACAATAACCATTCCCTGACCTGTCAGTTTCCATAAACTGAAATATTGAAAGAATATGTTCGATAATCATCTCTGGGAGGAATTTAAATAAATCACTCGCTGTCTCTGGGATGAAATTCTTCTTAGCATCCGGGTGAAGACTATCCAACAGGAAGAGACTTAATTTATCCATAAATGGTGCAAGGATTCTAGTGATAGCTTGATCATATAACATGACAATCGATGACATTAAGCAATACTTCAGTTGCCTGGTACTCTCCTCATGCATCCTAAATTGCATGAATGTTCTTATTATCTCTGAGTGATTTCCTCTCTCAACCTCCCTCTCATATGTTTCTCTAAGTTTTTTAAGATCCTTCTTAACGTAACCCCAATCTCTTTTACAACTTGTAAACTCATTTATGAGAGGTTGAAAACCTGTATGAATAGCAAAAATTGCAACGTAAAATATTGTTGTGTTAAAGTTAAACTTCTCCTCCTGGGTATCGAATTGTTTACAGAACTCCTCACCTTCTTGGGTTGTCATGTTAATTTTAGTCAAGTCATGTACAGGGAATTGACAACCCCTCCTGGCAAGGTAATTAAAATCAAGATTCTCGAGGCGGACTTTTGATGCCAAACTAACAACAACATGTAAAAAGTTCATCATAAAGACGTGTCCAACGTGTTCCGACTTCTCGAAGTGGTACTTTCCACGACCTTCCGTTGCGAGGATGACATCAACAAGGTATTGTGTTGTAACTTGTCTTGTGGTTGTTTTTGTTACCAATGCCTGGCAGATGATAAGGAGATTCCTACGAATACTTGAGTGGATGTCACGGATTTGGCGGGCAAGTCCAGAATTAGAGATACCCTCAACTTCTTGACCTTCAAAAATTCTATTCATCTCCCTTGAACACTCCATATCACCGTTATCAAAGATACCCAAAGCAAAAAAAGGACCAAGATAGGTATCCATAGACATATAACATGGTGTATCTTTAAATCTAAAATCATAGGAAAAATTTTTCTGATTACCCAAGACATCAAGAAGATTAAAAGGGCTCTTAGTATTTTCATCTAAGGAAATCAACTTTGCCAGGATAACCAATGGAAACCATTGTAACTCTGGATGAATGACTTGTGTTGATGTTAGAGCAACTTGTCTTGTTGCTCTCCT
Source organism: Strongyloides venezuelensis (assembly GCA_963280985.1). Lineage (NCBI taxonomy): Eukaryota > Metazoa > Nematoda > Chromadorea > Rhabditida > Strongyloididae > Strongyloides > Strongyloides venezuelensis. The sequence continues at coordinate 22,884,417 of CAUJLX010000001.1, read as the reverse complement.
ATCAATAGCCAGTTTACGGAGTTTTTGAAAGATTGGTGTGTAAAATGATGTTAGTGAGTGGATTGATAAATGTTCAACCATAAATTTTACGAGTAATCTAAATGCTGGTTCTTTGTCTATTTTTGATAGTTGATAAATAAATCCATCGATAAAGGTGTTTTTTGAGAGAGAGAAACAAAAAACTTCGTCGACGACAATTTTTATGAAACATTGTACGATGATAAAAGCCATCCCTTTTAGGAGTTTTCTTACTTTGACGTCAAGGAACTAAAAAAATGGGAAAAAAAACAATCTAATCCTACCTCATTACAACTTCCATTGATAACATTTTCAAAGTCAGTCATTAGTACTCTACAAAAAGCATTCTCCAACTGTGAACCAATCTCAGAGGTGAAAGAAAACCCAAAATAAGCTTGCATCTTCGATGTCACAAGATTCACATCCTCATCAGGTTTAACCTCACTCAACTTATGACAATATACCGCCATCAAGAAAGCCTCAACTTGCGCTCTATTATTAGATGTCCCATCACAAAAATCATCCAAACACCTTCTAAAGGTACCCTCATCAATTCCAATAACATCACTTAACGTTGATGATATCCTCGAAATCTCGTCAGGAGAGGCAGACTAAGGAATGTAAAAAAAAAGGATTAAAGAAAAAAAAATCAAAGAAACAAAAACATACAGCAATATTAAAATCAGCATCTAATACATCAAAAGTTTCATTATATCCATTAGTTGAATTCTTAAATACAGAAGTCATATTTTTTCCAGTTATAGTATTAAAAAAATATTACACACTTCTAATGATGAAACAAAATTTAATAAAATGAGATGTGAAGCAAATTTGGATGACTATATTTTTGTTTGGAAAGATGAACACTATATGTCTGTATGAGAATTGACATGACAATTGGGAAAATGGAAGTTAATAAAATAAAACGACGACAATAGGTAACCAAACTTTCTATATAGTGTTTTTTTTTACACTACCGCTCCTATGGCATTCATTAAAGAGAGTTACCATATGATGTGTGTGTATGTGGAGTAAGGATATAGAGGTGATGTGTTATTTATTTAATGTTTAATTATGATAAATATATGGGATTTGGAAGGGAAGTTTTTTTTTATGTCCTTTTGCGTTTCCTCCAATTTTGAATCGGGAATGTGTGATTCTCTCTAAAAGTCCACATCACAATCCACCGACTTGTCTTTCCTTGCCTCATTTCATAGAATTTATACCAGCAACTGTTTATATCTTTCAGGATATCTTCTATCATTCTGATTGATTTTTTTTTACCTATCAACGAGGTAAATAAAGATATCCTCTTCGATACCACCTCATCCTGACTTTCTTCAATCATCTTCTCAATAAACTTAACCTCACCTCCTGTTGTTGAAAGTTCATTTCCCCTGGCAATTGTCGTTGATGAAGGTGGATGCCTATCTGATGTAAACATATTTATCTTTAAATCATCACTATCCACAAAACGCCTGTCAACTTCTTTATCATCAAAAAAAGGTGGATTACACATTGAAAATATTTCTGCATTTTCAGGTATATTTTTAACTCCAAATACAAAGGTATTCCTACCATCTTCCTCATCTTTTTTTAACAATAATATTTTGGTGTTTAACTTGTTATTGGAGAGTATTTTGTTTCCCTCAACAATTGCTTCCTCATCAATATCAATACCAATGAAGTTCCATTTCATTATCTTGCTCCCAAGGAGTGGGTATATACAATTTGCCCCGACTCCTATATCAATACCGTAGAATTGTTCTGTACCTTTAAAGTTTACCTTTACAAAATCTTCAATTATTAGGAGGTAATCAAGTCTATTACTTATCCTTGGAATTAGATGACTCCTATCAAAGGATACATCCAACGAGAAGTATTCTTTAAGTAAAACCTCAGCAACAACACGACTACTGTCACGATCTTGAAAATTTACTTGAAACTATCATTATAAAAAAAACACACTCCAACATTGTAAACTTACTTTCCCTTTCTTATTCAATCTACAAACATTCCTCAATTCTTCATACCTCATAGCTAATCCATTAAAATCTGGATCATTCTTAAAAAATACATTCCTTGGATGCATTGTTTTTGAGAGGAAGAAAAGGAAGTGACGACATTCCAATTTATATTATAAAACTTTCTTCATCCTAAGTTTCATTGTAATACATAAGTGAATCTTTTATTATTCTTATAATAGGGAATGTCAAGAATTTTCAGGCCAAAATTTCCTTTATATTTAGGGAAAAGGTTAAAAGCTAATGTTGCTGTAAGTTTATCTATCCCTTCATTCTTTGTATATTTTAAAAACACTAGTTAAATGAAGCCTTAACAACACCTCTATCAAAACCCTTAACCGGTTTCGAGAACTACAAACACCAAAAAACATCCTCAGAGGACATCCAATTATTCAACTCAAAAATAACAAAATTCCCAAACGGTTTAACAGTCGCGACAGAGAAGGCCTATGGAACATTCTGTACAATAGGAGTAGCAGTAAATTCTGGAAGTCGTTATGAAACATACTACCCAGGTGGTACAACACACATCCTACAAAAACTAGCTTTTGCATCATCTGAAAATTACCCTAATCCAATGGAGACACAAAGTTTCATATCAAAAAGTGGTGCTTTATTAGATTGTCAATCTACAAAAGATTGTTTCTTGTATGCTTCATCATGTTTTCATAGTAGTCAGGATGATGTTTTATCGATAATCGCTGATACACTACATAGACCATATATTTTGGATGAGGAGGTTGAAGGTGCGAAGGAGGTTTGTTTGATGGAGTTACAACAAATGTACAGGAATCCTGATCCTGAACCTCTTGTTATGGATTGGCTTCACAAAGCCGCATACGGTAATAATACATTAGGATTAGGGAAATTTGTTGAGGAGAGGAGTATTGATAAAATTAAAAGAGAACATCTATTAACTTACATCTCACAATACCACTCACCATCAAATATGGTTGTGGCAGGTGTTGGTGTTGATCATGATCATTTTGTTGAGATGGTCCAGAGGCATTTTGTTGATAAGAAACCTATTTGGGAAAAGAATAGAGAGAATTTCTCATTTAAATTACCGATGTTTGATGATTCTCATTCTCAATATACTGGTGGTAAAATTTATAAAGAAGCCGATTTATCTAATAAAGGTCTTAGTATCGTTGAGTTTCCGGAGTTGACACATTTTGTTCTTGGTTTTGAAGGTGTCAGTTTCAAGGATAAAGATTTCGTGACATGTTGTGTTATGCAATACATCCTCGGTGGTGGTAAAAGTTTCAGTGCTGGTGGTCCAGGGAAAGGTATGTATACAAGATTATATATGGATGTCTTGAGATATAATGGTAGTATGTATAATGCACAGGCATTCAATCACTCCTACTCTGATAGTGGTGTATTTTGTATTCATATTGGTGATGATCCAAAGAACATGGGTACAGCAGTTGACTATGCAGTATTTGAATTCTTGAAGTTAACTATACCTATTCCTGATGATGAATTAAATAGAGCTAAACAGTTATTGAAGTCACAGTTGTTGATGAATTTGGAACAGAAACCAGTTATGTTTGAAGATTTAGCAAGGCAGATTCTTGGACATGGTGAAAGGAAATGCCCAATGAATTATATTAAAGAAATCGAGGCTGTAACTAGTGAAGATATAATGAATGTGGCGAAGAAGATGTTATCCAGTATCCCGACAGTTGTAGCATATGGTAATCTAAAATCAATGCCAAGCTACGATGACATCTGTGAAAGAATCGAGAGAGGAAAAAAAGAAATCATAAAATATAAATAAAAATTTTATTTTTAATGTTCATAGTTTTTGTTATTTGGTAGTTAAATAAATAATAAAGAAATTAGGATTCAGGAAAGAGGAGAGATGTACAAATATTTACAATTTTAAGAAAATATATATAAAATTTAATTTTTGATAGCCTTTTCTATCATGATTTTCATTTCATGCATACTTTCGATGATGTGTCTCATGAAACGATCGACATCCGTTCCTTTTTGTGATTTCCATCCGGTGACGTGGAATGATAGGCAGACACCTGCAGAGCCTACTGTGTAGCATACACCATACTTGCTACCATCTGGACAACAGAAACCACCAGCAGGCCAGAATAGTTTTGGATCAGCATTCAATTGTTTTGCATACTCAGCCATCTGATGTTGTGGTGTTTGACTGGTACTCAGAGCATAATTCATACTAAAAACTTTATCAAGAAAACCATGATTGATGTTATAGTATTTCGAGACAATATACATTCCAAATAAATGACGATCAACTCCTTTACCAGTCATAGCATCTCTACTATATTGTTGATGACCCTCACATGCCTTCATCAATAAAGCAAATCTCTCCTTATCACTAACATCCTTATTCAACATTCCCCTAACAAAATCACAAGATTCAACTGAACATGATCTAATCGTTTCAGTTCTCCCCTCTTTAAACAATCTCATTACAGCTGGTTCATAAGTCAATTCAAATTTCCCTTGATCCTTATAATAAGCCATCTGCAAGGCCATCTGAATATAGGCATCCGGTGATACATTAGCCTTTTTGATAAAATTTTTACCATAATCAGTAAAGATAACATATGAATTCCTGAAATCATCAGCGATACCCTTTGATAAGGTATAACTTTCCTTAATAGCGCTTATCAATTCATCATCAAGTTCCCATTTCAATGGTTCAACATTGGGTACAAATTCTATTTCACCTTTGCAATGACCATCCTCTGTGTATGTGGAGAGGAACTCTTCATGGTATTTGATGTACTCTCTGATGTGAACGTATATCATGGCATCAACAACGGAATGTTCAGCATTCCCGGCTTGGCGACCATTCTTAGAGTAGTATTGGACACTGACACGATCACACCATAACATTACACCATCACCAGTTAGTGCTCTAGCACATTCTTTCGAATATGTCTCTGGTTTCTCTGGATCATATTCCCATTCTTGGTCATCCAAGAATAGGACTTCAAGGGCATTCTCAATAATGAATAAACTTTCTTTATTAACACCTTTACAGAATTTTTCTTTCCTCATCTTAGCCCATAAATCCCTCTCCCCGGCAGTTAAAGAAGATATCTTATCTTCAAAATCACCACACTTCCTTGGATTATCAATAATCTTCTGGATGGCTCTCTCCAACTCAGCAGGCCTCAACAACCTATTACCATAAAAAACATTAATCTTATACCACACCCCCTTATAATAAACAGCAATAAACTTGGTATCACTTAATCTACACATGACATCAGACTCCTCTCTCGGTAACCTAATAGAACGATGTTGATCCTTATACTGAACCGGACACAATGGTACACCACCCAATGTCATTGGGCGCATGGTTTGTTTTTGTATTGTATCTTTTCCAAATTGTAATCTAATTAGGGTGACATTTGCAGCACGGGCAGCCTGGATGTTTGTTGTTTTTTGGTATATTACATCACCACTTGCTACATTTGTTTTTATTAGGGAGTCCCTGTAACGCATGTAAACTATTTCTTTCCACCAATCGGTTATGTAGTTGGGGGAGGAAAGCCATTTGAGGTAGAGTTTTGTTTGGAGGGTTGGAGCTGTTGTTTTTTGGAAGTCTTCTGAGAGGTTCACCATTTCGTTGTACTCCTCATCATCCATGATGGGGCGGATTGTTTTGAGGTATTTTTTGATGGTGTTTTTCACGGTGGGGATTGGCATTCTTGGCATACATTTTTCGTATGATAAGAATGTTGCATAGGAGTAGGCGAATTGGATGATAGCGAAGAATAGTTTTGTTTGTATTGATGGTTTTTTACCGATTCCCTCGTACATCCATCCATGATAGTAAAGGAGGAGTGAGAATAGGAATCTTGATCCAAGGATGAGGATTGTACTCAAGATAAAACCAATAGTTAATATAGTTCCTAATCTTATTGGCCACTCAACTTTCGTATGGAGACCCATTTGTTTTGTAAAATTATCAATAAAATCATTAAACGGAGCAACACCAAAATAATTGAGAACAACATTAAGGAGGATAAATGAAATCAACCATTGAGGTTTCAATGGAAAACACCTATTTCTTAATGAAAGTTCAAACAACTCCAACTTCTTCTTAATTCTCTTAATATCATGTTCATAATTATCTTGAATCTTTCCCTCACCACCTAAATTCTTTAAACTTTTCTCCATCTTAGTATATCAGAATAAGTATCAAAAAAATTTTTTTATTATACTCTGTAAATAGGAATTTTTAAAAGACAAAAATTGTTGAATGAAATAAATTGATGTATACTCTTTAGTTTATATACCCTATGTTTATGGTGTATATATCTCATTATTATCTTTTTTAATTTATTATATCAAAAAGGGGGCTGGTTAATGAAAATGTGATTTTGTAGTTGGAGGTAATATCAGAGAGTTGTCATCCGTTTTTATAGTTTAATGATAGTGTGATTGTGAATTTTTATCAAAAAGATGTAAGGTTATTAATAAGGTGGATGAAATAGTGGATTGTTATGAATTAACTTTTTTTATACTTGATAATAATTTGACTATCTACCTAGGGAATATGGTGAATGATCATTTGAAATACCATTTTGTGTGATAATCAAATCACAATTTTACTTTACCCCGAAATGTAAAATGAAAATATAAATATTTATTGAGTTATTTTAATGATTTTGAAGTATTGTTATTTTTAAAATGGTAGGAATTTGAATATAAGTAACATCTTAAAATAGTTTTAATCATTCCACAGTACCAATCACATTTATCAAGTTTTGTGGGGTCAAAGGTCGATTTATATTTACTATTTTACTGTTAACTAATACAAATTACTTATTTTGTGATTTATAACTCTAATTATAAACAAAAAAATTATATTTCTTTACATAAATAATAATGTCATACGATTTTTTTTATTACTCCCAATTATTTCTGCACTTTGCACCAAACTTTTATTAATCAAATTACAAATGGTAATGAAAATTTTTTATATTAACTTTACCACTAATGAGAGATACAAAAAATTTATTGTATATGATAAATGATGGAGAGAATGTATGTCATCTTAAAGTGGAATAAGATGATAAGGGCAAAGTCCACATTAAGATAAACTATTTTAACTTTATATATATATATTTAAATTTATCATAAAATTGTTATCTCTTTATATAGTTAATGAGAAAAAAAATTTTTTCTAAATTTATATGTACATCATCCACAAGTCACATGTCTATTTGATTAGACGGAAATATTTGAATTATAGACTTTTGACTTTAGATTTATAAAATAGTCATTTATCAACATTCAGACAATAATTTTTCAAGAAATTAAATGAAAGGAAATGATAAAAATAGAATATATTTTATTGATGAAAGAATGTGGAAATTTTTGAAAATTATGGTGAATTTTCTTTAAGATTTTGTAACTTTTTATTTACCATATCCGTATCTAGGTTATAGAGTTTGTTGTAATATAACTCATCCCCTGTCATACCTTTTTCACTCATTAATTTATCAAAATAACTTTTGTTACTACTTTTTTTCATATTGTTTGTATCGAAAGTTTCATGAACTGTTAATTGTCCACCCATCCAATGGTAATATTCCTCAGCTTTCTTTGTTTTCTCATCTGGATTGTTATCACATTTGGAGAATGACCCAAATAATGGTGGTTTGAAACGTTTTTTATCCATTTCCGCTATCGTATTACTTGGATCATCAATTTTTTTAATAATACTATTGCATTTTAATTTATCCTCCAAACTCATCTCTTTCACACCACCATCACCTTTTGGTTTCACTTCTAATTCACGAAATTTTCCCATAATAGTATCGTTTTTACCCTCAAAAGGAGGTATAAACATCCTTGGTAAAATACAAGAATTCTCTTTCTTCTGTTCTGGTAGCAAATTCTCAACTTTAATTTTACCTTCATTATATGTTACTGAACATATCTCTTTCCTGAAACTCCCAAATGGAGGACATCCCTGTTGAGAGGAGAGGAATACCGAGTTAGGGTGCAATGGTGGACAGGTCAAGTATGGTATTATCAATTCATTATTCCTCTTCTCATCATCAGTCAAATGTGGTGGTATATAAATATTTGGAACTTAAAATATTTGTATAAAGTAATAATTATAATTAAATAAATTACCTATATTCCTATAGCAACCAAAATGAGAGGTACCTGATTGAGTTGGAAATTTATTTGTCCCAGCCTCCCATGGTATGTCATTTGGTAAAGGAATTCTATTTCTTTTCTAGAAAAAAATAAACAATAACAATAAAAAAATAAAATAAACAAAAAAAATATATATATATTATTACCTTAACATCTCCTAAATATCTATCATACCCAGCCATCTTCTCTTTACAACTAAAACTTCTCCTCCAACGTTTCAAATTTTTGATAGAACAAAGTAAACAAACTTTTGTTGAGGTGGCTGTACTTTGACAGGAACAATTGTAGAGAGAAAAATTGACCAAATTTTTGGACTTAGATAAATTATTATTATTATTATTACTTAAATATAATTCTAGTTTTGATGGTATAAACTTTGAAGATGTTGTTTCATTCTCTGTGTCTACATCAATTTTATTAACAACCATTTTCTTCTATTTCTTATAATAATAATGATGTTATAAATGATAACAATGAGAAAGCAAAATATAGGAGGAAAAGTACAAGAGCTAAAATAAGTTATATTTAAATGTTTGCATTTTGGAAGTGGGATATTAAAAATTTTTATTGTTATATTTAGAGGGTAAAGGATTTTTATTTATTTTTTTTAATATATGATTAGGTGGAAAAAAATATAAGAGTAGAGGATGGGAGATTTTTTTAAGAAAAGATGATTTTTAGATAATTTCAATGTTTTATACAACAATCATAAATCATTTAATTGTTTTGAGGTATCACACTTTCTATAATCCATTATAATTAGTGTTATATTTCTTAAGATCTTCCATAATAACGATAAATATTTATTAATAATAATTGTTTTGAGATCAAAAATTGAACTATAGTGTAATTTTTTTTAAAAACATTAACATTAAGAAAAGTGAGATTTGTTGTTTTTGAGGTTGTTGTCAAGATTAGTTATAAATAATAAAATTATAATTTTATGTGTCTTAGAAACAATTGTTGATGTTTAATGGATAATTGAATACTTTAAACTAAACGTGGGTAAATTTTTTATGATTATTTTTTCATCAAAAACATCAAAATGACATAATAATAGTCTTTCAAATCTCAATTTTCTATATGTTATCTTCAACAATGTATAGTTTATAATTTTCTTTACATAATAAGTAAATTTTTTTTAAAATATTTCATTGTTTGTCTTTTAATCGTTAAATTTTTAAGGGAAACTTGTTTTTTCGTACTTTTATTTATATTGAAACATCAGATTATGTAATCGGCATTTGTTTGTGATTTGGTTTTTACAGTTATTTTTATGTTTTAATAGATTTTATATTATTTCACATTGGTGTTGTTTTTTGTTTTGAGAGCCTGGTAAAATATTTACACTCGTCTTTTGACTTATATTTTTATCACTTTATTAGACATCTTTTTGGGTATATTGGAAAATGGTTTTATTAACAATGAATTGCGGTGAAGATATAACGGAAGATAACTATTAAAATATAAAAAATGTGAATGTTTATTGAATAGTTGTTTTTTTTTAAGAAAAATCAGGTTAACCAAACTTTCTTACCCCAATCATGAAACAGTGGTTTCTCTTTAAAATACTTTTACTATACATAGTTTAATGGTATATTTAAAACTTTACAATACCAAAGAAAAATATTTCAAACTAAAAATACACTAAACTATATTAACTACATCTCAAAAATAGTTGTTATTTTATTAAATGTTAAATAAAAATATAATTTTAACTAAAATTAACTATTGACAACAAAAAAGTAATCCAAAAACTTCTCTATATTTTTAAAAATAACGATAATTGTTATGACAGCCATCTAAACAAATTTCTAAAAATAAAATATTATTTAAATAATTAAATTTATTAATTTCAAATCTCTTTTCTTTATTTACAGGCAAAGTAATTTTCAATAATTTATTAGATGTTTCATTTATAACATATAATAAATTAGTTTTTTAGCTAATTTCATTTATATCTGACTTTGAGTCTTTAATATTAATAGTATTATTTGTACATTTACAAGTAAACATTACCGGGTCTTCATTTTGATTGCTTACTTGACTATCAGAATCTTTATCTTTCTCCAATCTTTTTAATCCATAGTTCCTTGTCTTGAGCTCAGGAATTTCATAAACAATCGTATTCAGTACCTCGATTTGGCGAAGGATATCACGGTTACAGATGACATAAATATTATTCAGGTTGGCTAAGTAATTGAAATTGAGATTATTAACGGTATACTGGAATTGTCTTGTTACAATTTGGATACTATCCATTATCTGTTTAATCTTTTCTCTAAGAATCATGATTTTCTTGTTATGTTCCTCCTCAGCTTTCTTTTTCTTTTCACGGAACAACTTTACTGAAGCAGCATTATTGGAACGCTTTTTATAGTAGGCAGAATCTTTTTCACAATCAGGTACATATGTACGTACCATTTTATAGAAAGTTAATAATCTAAAAATACATTAAAAATTAATAGGTGAATATTTCTTCAAGAAAATTATACTTTTAAATATAAATTCAGTAATAAAAATAAGAAAATGAATTTTAATAGTTACTCTTCCTCTCTCTCTCCTTAAAACGCGTATATAAAGACTTGAAAATTCTACAGAAATACTTAGAAATACTTTTCGAAAACACAAATTATATTACGTAATATATAACCAATCATGAAATAGGGTTACTGATAAAAAGAAATGTTTCTTCAAAAAAAAAACCGTATCATATGTTTTTAATACACTTTTTATCCTAAAACTATGTTGATGATTAACTGCTTGTGTATATTTAAGATTTTATCACTACTTAAATATCTTTTTTATCTGTATTGATAAAATTTCTTCATAATATTATTCAAATATCTATAAATTTTAATAAAAAATACGTCAGTTTTAGAATGATAAAAGACACTAAATTTTCTGTAATAATATTTATTAATCAAATTTCTTAAATTATTACAGATAAAATACTTTTTTATCAGGTCATTGAAAAAAAGTAAAAAACATTTATTTAAAAGTTTCAAGTATGAAAGAGACTATATCGGCATCCTCAACGTAACTTATCTCATCTAAATCGGTAACATTTTCAAATCTCTCCATGACTTGAGGTGGCGGCCGCCCCGGCAGGATCAGATCACCTTGGACAGGATCATTGTAGTTAACTTCCCCCTCAGTGGTGAATGTCGCATTTAATGGTACACAATTGTCATCATCGAATGGATATTCAGGAATCATTTGAGTAATATCATTTACCAAACTATAATTACTATCCTTCCCTAGGTTTGAATCCACACTACCATATGACGGTAGGTAAATATCATCCTCCTGATTGCTCAATTCTCCGATGTAGGTGTTATTAATCAGGTGACCATTACCCTGATCACGTATAAAATTACTCAATTCATTAACATTATTCAATAACTGTATAATCTGACTATTAGTCTGTTGTTGTTGATACATCATATTAGAAGCAAACTGATCAAAATAACTTTTCCAGGAACTGTTCAACTCATTAATCTGTTTAGTAAACTCATTTTTCATAAGATTAATATCGATTTGCCTATTAACATCATACTGTTTAATCTGCTCCTCAAGAGATTGAACTTTCATTTCTAATTGTTTATTTTGATCATCTTTAGCTTCCTTCTCCCTCATACGGAATTTATCAACAGCAGCCTTATTGGCTTCACGTCTTTTTTTATACTCCTCTGAATTTTTTTCACTATCAGAAACGAAGCTATATTTTCTTTTTTTGAATGACGACATGTCCTCTTGTGAAATTGCCTCGGAGGTAAAGTTAACTCCAAAAATAATCTGTAAATATATTACATTATTAAGAAGTTAAATGGAAAAAATTTAAAAAATTTCTAAATAAAGGACAGAAAAAATATTTCAAAATACATTTTTGTATAATGGACGCGAAAGTAATTTTGGTATTTCAATATTTCAAAATTCTCATTATAATACTAATATATTGGCGCGTGTGTGTGTGTGTATCGATAATGTTTACTAGGCAACGCATTTTTTAGCGACAACCTTCTAACTATCTATTCTATAACATTTATATATAGAACATTTTATCAATATAGAGTTATCTTTTCTTTTTATATTGTAATAAACTACAAAAGAATGGATAGGTATAAGAATGAATCATAGTTCAGATTCAGATGTCAGTCATTGTAATAGATAAGTTATTTGTACAAATAAAAATTTTAAAATACATTCAATGGTTGGTTAAAAAATACTCCGATAACGTGAGTATAAACTTATTAACGTTCTCAAAAATGGAAATATAACGAAGGTTGTTTAAAATATAAATTGATAATTATCGTAAGTTGGTAAAATACGTACAATTACAAATCATCTTAATGATATAAACAACTATCAACAAGTTACTTAACAAGATAACAGTTTTAATAAACTTGTTCAAAGGCAAAAAAAAAATCATGTTTCCAGGAAATTTACATAAATTGTTATCATTTATTTTATTGTTTTTTCTTTCTACATCCATATTATGTCAAATAAAGGAGTTTCGTAGTGAGAAAATTAATTATATCTACGAGAAAGCGAAATTCTTATATGATAAGGGACCAAAAATTGAGAAATTAAAAGTAAGAGATCTTTTTATATTGATGTTTAATGATTTAAAAAAAATGTATTTAGGAGGAGTTAAAGAAGTTTGATAGGATTGTTATGGATTTGAAACAGTCAAAAAGTCAGGATAAGAAGGAAGTATATGAGGTTGATAAGAAGATGATTCAGATGTTGAATAAGTATGGGTTGGATGAGGCTGCCAAAAGTTTCTCAACAAAATATAAACATGAACATTCTTTGTTTGTTGAGGATGACAGGAGTAATAGAGTTGATGATTTTGGTAAAGATTTTGAGATTTATGAAGTTCAAAAGTTGTGGAGTAAGGTTGGTAAATTGAATGTTAAAGATTCTGAGAGGAAGGTTATTTATGGGATGTTAGATGAATATCATGATCATTTAAAGAAATATTATAATTTACTTAAAGAAATTAATGAGATAGAAAAAGGAGAGAATGACGTCACTGAAGATAGGCATCATCTAAAAGAATCCAAAGTAAAAGAAGCTAAATCTTTAAATAATCAATTAGAGGATGAGTACATTCGTGTAATGAATAAAATGACCATAATTAGTAACAATCCATTCTTACATGACGTTGTTAGGAAACTTTATGATGAAGCAATGTCATCAGGAAAGTTTTCAGAAGATGAAATAAAAGAATTACGTGGAGAGTTGAGAACATTACAAGAACAATTCTTTCGCCTAAATTACCATAAAAGTCAACTAGAAGAGATATCTCAATTTGAGAGGAAAGAAGCAATAGCTGAAGATTCTCGAAAAAATGAAGAGATGGCAGAGATGTTAAAAAAGAAAGTTAAGAAGTATACTGAGTATCTTAGAAATAAAATAAACCCTCACTTAGAATTGTAAATTATCTTTAAAATCTCTTAATTTAAACATTTATTTGTTATTACATTAAAATATCCTATTAACAATTATTTATTTGCTTAAAATGACATAAAAATTAATATTTTCATACTAAAAAACTTACTTTATCAGGTGAAAATCTCCAAGTTTCACATAAAAAAGTTATGCCATAGGACCATCCTTGGATTGGCGTTTTCCCACAAAAATTCATTCATCCAAAATTGTTTTATCTAGAAAAGTTGGAATACAATGACCTTATAATTTTGATGTATACATTCAAAAATAGTTAAAATTTGATAAGATATAAATTGTCTTCACCTTTGATAAGACAAAATAATAACTTAAAATTTCATATTTATTGTAGTACTTTTGTGTGATTATACTTACATTTAAAAGTATTATTTTTATAGATATGTTTCCTCCGAGAAAGAGACCGTTGTACCCAAGTAATTTAGAACTTCTTTATGTTGAAAGCTGCCCCAGGGAGGGAAATAAAAGGATACGCTTAGAGGAGACAGCTCATTCCAGTGGAGGACAACAGAATTATGCTGTGAAAGGGAAACACCATCAACAACAACAGCCGTGTCCAAGGTGTTTATCTGGGGAAAGTGGACATTTTAAACATGTATAGGTTTTTTTTATTTCTTTATGTTATCTTGTAACTCATTATCACTGATACTCATACAAAACAATTCCAGTTATATTATTGTTAATACATTTTATTTAAATATTTGTTAAAAATTATTCTTTCCTTGTATTTTATTTTTATTATTAAGCAATTATGTGAAATAAATTTCTGTTTTAACTTATTAAACTGTATCTGTTATGATATAAATGAATTAGTACTATTAATATTACAAAAGGGATCTCATCAAAGGGTCTGGTGAGAAAAGGGTTTTTGTTGGTATATGCGATAGATGTAAAAAGTTCAAACAGAAGTTAATTAAAGGATAAACTTTTGAAAGTTTATTTAAATGTAATCAGAACTTTATATAAATTTTATTTGATTGTTTAAATGAGTATTGTTATTGATAAATTTCATACACAAGAAATGAATAATTCTAAAATGGGTAGAGAAAATTATTTGATGTTGTTGGAGGAGTTTAGTAATCATTATAATCTACGTGGTAGTTATCATAAAGGAATGAAAGGTAATGTTTATTATTTTTGTTAAATTTAATTTTTATTTTCCAGAAACTATTAAAGATGGATTTAAAATAATAAGTCGGATGGAAGATAAAGGAAAAAATTAATTTTGTAATTTAAAAAATTATATATAATTAAAATTTTTTATTAAGATTATATAAATAAATGTTTACAAATTAATAAAAGTATTGATATAATTTATATTTAAACTAAAGATTCACAATATTTTAAATAATTTTAAAAATATTTTTATTTAATTTTTAAATGGTAAATGATAAGGTTAAAATCAACTAAAGTTTAGGCAAACAATAACATTTACAATTAAATATTGATAATTTTTTATCGATAGACGTTACATATCATGATTAGTCAATAATAGTAAATATAAGAATGATGTTAAATAATAAACTTTACTTAGCCAATAAAAAAACTCTTTAATTTGGTTAATTGTTTAAATATTTACAGATAGTCATTTTTAAAAATCGACAAAAATGATTGTAGATTTTTTTAATCAAGGATCAAATATAAGTGATAAAAAAATTTTAATAACCTTACTTGATATTTGAATTCTGACTTTTTGAATATGTAAAAAATTTATATTCATAGATAAATAATTTTTAAAGATTAAAAGTAAAAAAAGGTATTTGATGGCAATTTAAATGGTAAATAAGATAATTTTTTAATAGAATCCAGATAAAATTTCATCTTCCCATTTAAAACCTTAAAAAAATCACTTTAAAATATTCTTACAAAATCGATTCACAATGGTGAAATAAAAAATTATATCAAAATTTGAATAACAAAAAAAATTAATTTGAATATTATATAAAATTATATCTTAATTTATGGTATATTTAATTGGAGAAAATTTCAACAGATTATCAATATAACAATGGTTATGTTATTGCTATATTTATCGATACTTATCAACTCTGGTGGTGCTTACTTGGCATTTTATGGTCAAAATTTTTCTTATGATCCTAAGTATAAATTAGTACAAGGAAGCACTGAAAATGGTGGTGACATAACATTTGAGATAATCAAAACTAAAAGCGTAGATAAGTCGGAAATATTCAGCCACATCACGTTACATAACATATTTTATTGTCAAATAACTTTTAAAAAAATGAAATCAGGAGATAAAGGGATAGAATCAAAAAACAACGCTGCTAAAGTTACTGGTATTGATTCAACCTCAGGTCATGGAAATTTACTTAAACTAAAAGAATTAACTACATTTGGTTGTGATTTAATAGAATGTGTTGTGGGGTTCGTTTTCTACAGTAATGAAGCCTCTGGAAAAGCAATTATTGATAATAAAGTTACTAATTTCAAGGGTATCTTATATCAAAAGTTTATTTCAAATGATGGATTTATATCATTTGGTGATATCTTTGTACACGACAACCACTTTCCATTAGTTTTATGCCCATACAGTAGTTGGATTAATACAGTTACATTGAGTAAATTTAAGCCAAAAGAAGGTACAGGGATTTTGTTTGACAAATTTCACAACAGACACATCCTACAACCAATGTTTCCAAGGAATCCTTATGCTACAAGATTTATTTGTGGTGGAATTTATTACTCTAGTGATAATTCAGTTGTAAATGTTGGGTATAGGATAAAGTTTTTGTTGAATACAAATAACCCACCATTGCAAGTTATTAATGTAGATTTATTAAAAGAAAAACTAGTTTGCCACCAAGGCCAAAATGAAGATGATTATTATCATTTTGTTCATGGCACTTACAATGGGACAGAAACACAAATGAAATATTTAAACTTAAAATCTCCTAATGGTGTTAATATTTATAATGATACCAAGATATATTTATATAATAAAGCCAACCAAGAAATAAAGGATCTAAGAGAACAAGGTGTCAAAATGGAAAATAATTTCAGAAGTATAAAACCAACATGTGCATTATCAGTCAAACCTTTGTCTGGATCAATAAGACTTTACACAAAAGATGAAAAAGAAGTTACCTTTTTGAGTAGCAGAAATAACACTGCAAAAAAAGTACTTTATGTTGATGAAAAAACATTTAAGGATGTTAAAGACTATAGATGTCGTGTGGTAGTTGATGGTACTAATAAAGAGTACATTAAAAACTTCTATACCAGTATTTTTTATGAACAATTAATATCACTTCAAAGCAATGGTGATGAAAAAATTATTAAAAATTTGATTCTTAAAGAGAATCTTAAAGGATTTGGTAAATATGCATGTAAATTAATACCAAAAGATGGTGTCAAAGATCGTAAGCGATGGCAAAACATTAAAGGATTAACATTTGAAATTCTTCCTTCTGGTAAATTGACGACACTCAAAGAGGAGGTTTGGAATTCAGGTATTGATGCTATGATACATTGTGATACATTCGCTTATAAAGATTCAAAACTATCTGATATGAGTGTAATTTTATCTGATACCTCAAAATACACTTACTCAATGGAGGCTGATAAAAAGATGTTTGTGGAGGAGACTACCTATATCAGATTTAAAATTATTGACTATACTAATGAAGACAAAAACTTTAAAAAGTTAAATTATAGCTGTATTTATAAGACAGCGGATGGTAATGTTTATAGTGTACAAAAGACAGCAAGTTTCTTGAATTCTGACTTTATGCAAAGTGATTATCACAATCATTCTGGTGATAATTCTAAAGATACAATGATATTAATAATATTGGGAATTATTTTAATTATACTTTTCGTTGCTTCTTTAATCGCATCGATTATTATCATGAAAAAGTTAAGAAAAAATAGGAATATCAGAAAAAAACTTGGGTTAGGAAAATCACAGTCATCAAGTATTTCATCATCCTCATCATTTTCGGCATCCAGATCATCTATGTCAGGGGCATCTGGAGCAAAATCAAAAATGTCGGGGGTGTCTGGCTCAATTGCAGGTCTATCTAAAAATACATCTTCAAAATCAAATTCAAAACTTTCAAAAACAACATCGACTAGTAATCTTCAGAAGATAAATTTTGTAACTAAGTAAAAAATAATTGGAAAATTTAAAGGAATAATAAGAATATTTTATGTAATATATTATGGAAATTTACTACCGTTTATAATTTGTAATTTTAATGTAGTAGATTGATTTTTTTTATCACAAATAATTAAAAGTTCCACAATAAATATTTATTTTCCCGTAATTTTTTTTGTTTGTTTTTCAAGAAGGGTTGAATGTCTTGTGAATGGTCTGGTGGTGGAATTTAATTTTGTACACAATATTAGTTCAATATAAATAAAGTATTCTTTACTAATACTTCTTTAGAAATCTGGTACAAAATAGAACAAAAAACTCTACTACCATTGAGATCAAGAATTAAAAGGCTATGAAAAAGGTCATGCATTTTTTCAATAAAATGGTGTTTGTATTTGAAACTTAAAGATATAAACTATATGAAATTTAAACGAATCGTGGGACACCACATTTTTAAAATACTTTTGGTACAAAAAATGGATTATTAATAAGTTGATAAATATTTTTTAAATATTAGAGAACATGTGTTTTGATTTATCTTAAAATAAAAAACATTTTCACTATTTTAAGATTAATAAATATTTATTCTTTAGTACATTGAAAAGTTAAATTCTGAAAATCCTGCATTTGTATCGTAGGTGGTATATGTTTGCTCATAATAAACCGTATCAGATTTTACGTTATTATTGAATTTGCAGTACCACATTTTATTAAGTTCATAAACATACACATTTAGTGTGTCAAAAAAATTTCCAAAATATTTATTTTTTAAACCATATTCCATAATTCAATATTACTTCAAGTATTTATTATATTTTTTATGCAATTTATTGAGCATATTATTAATAAAAAATAAAAATAACATACGTAAATGATTTATAAATAAAAATAATGTTTATGTTTAGAAAAAAAAGTTATTCCTTAATAATAGTTATTTTTTAAGATCAATGTTTGAAAAAAAAATGATGGGACTTTTCTCATTTTTTTCATGTAGAATTATCGGTGTAAAGTTTTCTTCATAATAAGCAAAAAAGTGGTAGATCAAACAATTATAGGAAAGACAATTTTTTCCATATTTCGATAAAATAAACTTTAAAATTTTTTAATTTAGAAACTATTTTATAATAATGAACAATAAAAATATTATTTGTGGCGTTGTAGCGGTTATGTGTTCTTAATAAAGATATAAAACGATAGAAAGAAATATTATCACAACCTTTTATTACATCACAACATACAATAATAATAAAATTGGGGGAATATACAAGAATTAAATAATATATTTAATTTTGGGGCGTTCCTATTTCTTGTTTATAAAATCTTTCCCATTATAGTGGATACTTTATGTTATAATATTTATTGATACTTTTCTGTTTCAGTGGGGATACTTTTAGATTTGAGTTGCAGATGTAAAAAAAAAGTGATTGTAAAATAAATATAAGTTTTAAAAATGATAATAGAATACATTCTTAGTGATAACAAAAAAAGAATCTTAAAAAATAAAAGCTTTAACCGAATTTTGTTAATTTTATTATGCAAAATTAATGAAACATATATACATTTGGTGAGGTGTGTTGTAGAAATGATAAATCAATCATTAACACAATGCCTAATTAAAAATTTCAAATTCCTAAAGGCTTTTATTGAGAGGATTATCGACGAATATTGATATTGCATTATGATAATTAGTGATGCTGCATATCTAGCAAAGTTGAGGTCCAGAATTTTAGTTATTTTAAGTTGATGGAAAACGTAACATTGTAGACTTCGAATTTGGAAATTAATCCAGATAATTAGAATAATAATGGTCACCAAGTCAAGAGATAAAAAACACGAAAAACGACTAGAAATATAATAAATAGCTATTAAGCTGAGTTTATTGTATAAAAAATAATCATAAAATATTATGTCTTCTAGTGAGTGCTACGTTATCTTTTAGCAAAAGTTGATAAGCCCAATTGTTAATAATTTATATAAACATTTCTATTAGAGATGTTTATAAATAGAAATATATTAAAGAACAAAATATAATTACAGAAAAGAATGTTTTTTAAATAGCCCTGGCAAAGTGCAAAAATACCAAAAATAGTTACCTGTATTTGTTCATAACCTGTTCCGTTTAAAAATGAATCCCAGTATTGGTATGTTTCCATATCTTTCTGTATTTGTACTTTTTAAATGGCATAATAATCAAACTATTTTATTAATTTTGAGGAAGTCATCATTTGAAAAAGATTACAATAGTTCTAGTTATGATTAATAAAAATTTTTAGATATTAATTTATAACAATCGACAAAGTTTAAAAGGGGTTATGATAAAGACGAAATTAATTCCCTTTTTTTAAATATAGAATGAAATAGATAACAAATATATATTGAAAAGAAGTTTCTAATTTTGTTTTTGATTTCTCCACAATTCACATTTATCTTCAGGATTCATTTTACTGTTTAATTCACATTTAAAAGCATTAGAAAATGGTTTATAATTTGACAAAGCTACATTTATACGTATTTCTTCTGGAGCATGCACATCATTCAATTGTTTTTCAATATATGATTTACTTCTATGCTTACAAAAAAGCCTGCCAAAGCTAATAAAGAATAATTGCTCACTGTTAAAGTCTTCAAAACCAGGAACTTTAGGTTCTTCACCACCAATACTTTGAAGATATTTCATATAAGCTCTATGAGCAATTTTAAGTCCACCATTATCAGCGATATTTTCAGCTAATGTAAGTAAACCACTAATATTTCTATTAGTTATACTTTCTTTTTGCATATCATATTGTTTGATAAAACAATCTATTTTTTTATTAACATTTTTTATTGATTCTATGGTTACTATTAATTTGCCTTTTCTTTCTATTCCATATATGTATTTATAATGATTACTATCAAAAGCATGTAACATTTCATGAGCCATAACGAGTCCAATGCCACCGTAATTAAGAGCTTGTGGAAAATATCTACTGAACCAAGGTTCTTTAAAACCACTTGAAAAAATACTAAATTTATTAAGTGTACCATCATACATTGCACTTTTATAAATAGCATCACTCAAAAAATCGAAAGATGTAAAAATTTTATAACCACAAGAATTTTCAGTATGATTTACTTTTGACGACGTTTCAATAATTTCAAGAACTTTTTCGATACTAACATTTCCAGATATTCCAAAACTTTCATAACATTTTTCCATTAAAAGTACGCTAGAAGTCTCGTCATCGTCAAAGTTTTTTGTAAATTCAATTTCAGAAAGTTTTTTTAAAAGATTGTCTCGTGATTCTTTATCGAAAATATCTTTTTTTTCATCTATTAGTAATTTGAATTCTTCCTTAAATCTTTTAACCATATTCTCAATTACAATATAATCACCATGTTCTTCCATGTCCACTTCGTTCTTTTTACTGAATAGTGAACCTAGAGCATAATTTCCAAATTCATAGATTTTACTTTCACATTCTTTTCTCTCACTATCAGTAAACTGTTCACATTTCCATATTAAATTATAAATCTTCTTAATTGTTTTGGATTCATCATTTAATTTTCCTGTTAAAAATTCTAAAAGCAAATAAATTAATACAAAAAGTAGATATTACCGTGAACAAAGTTATCAAAATTTGTTTGAGAATCATCAATATTGAAATCCGTTTTGTTTTTTCTTTTTGATTCTTTATCTTTTATCCAATTACCGCAAGTAAATTTATAAAAATTATCACACGGATTTACATCACGATCAACATATTCGTGGAGGTTTTTTGAAGTCAAATCTGCATCATAATTTGATGAAATATTTAACGTATCATTTTGAATAATTCCTTTTGATAAGAAAAAAAGTGAGCAAAAATTAAGAATTAAAGTGAAAACAGTCATAATCAATTTAGTGAAATATTGTGAAAAAATGAGAATTATACGAAATTCTATAATAATAAATACAAAATAATAGATCCAAATTCATTATATATGTACATATGAAACTTTATTTAATTTTCATTTTAAAGACACTTTTTATCATAATATTTCTAAATATAGAAATAAAAAAAATTTATGATTGAAACATTATAATTTTTTTCTTATCGGAAATAAGAATTTGTATTAAAATCTTTGCTAAATGCTAGTTTGGTTGTCTTCTTCTTATTATTTTAAACTATATGATTATTTTAATAAAATTAAAATAAAAAAATCATTAAAATTAGTATGCATGACAAAAAAAGCAATAATTTTTTAAATTATTCCTGAAACTTTCCAATTTATAAACTTTATTGCCTGTCAAATGAAAAATAAATATTCAAAAAATATTTTGGTATGCAGAAGCGATATGTTTAATGACAGTACTATAGAAACATTTTTACTATATTATTCTTTACTAATTGTCTTTTTTAATATATCTTTTATCAATATCAATTGTTTAAATTTTAATAAATAAACATATAAAAATGAGACAAATTTTGACAATTCTTAAAAAAATTGTATTTAGTTTTCCACTTGTTTGAAAAAGTTGATTTTATTTCGAATTTTAAAAATGTCAGAGACAACAAAAATGTTTTAAAAGACGTAAAGTATTATGTTGTCACAAAAATTTGGGCAACTTTTAACAAAAATATATAATTTGATATTTTCTAATAATGTAACTTTTATTTAATTTTGATATTTTTGTAGTATTGTGTTGATCTTAAGGTCCAATTTTTATCTATAATATATAATAAAACACATTGTTAAATTTTTATTTTCGTTTAATATTGTAAACGTTTTAACTAGGGTGATTTTTGTAAACCAGCAGAAGCTTATGCTTCACATAGTTTTGTTTAATCTTTCAATGCATTTATACTTTCTCTACAAAAACAACAATTACTTTTGAAAATCACTTGATTACTTATTTTTTAATCTTTAGAAATAATCAGTTTGCTTCTTTTTGTAAATTATATCTTGCAATCATGTCATAACACAAAATTTTTTATTAACATTGAAGATTAGATATTTCTCGAACAAATCTATATAAAAAATGTTTCAAAAATTAGTAATTTTTAGAAACAACAAATTTAATTATTCGTCGAAGTTTTTGAGACATATTTTTCAGCTCTAAGTCAAGAAAAATACACTAATGATCACTAATTCATAATAATTGGTCTAATTAGTAAAAAATTATGTTTAGAATATAATTAATTTCTACGAAATAAATAAAAAAATTAGAAAGCTGACAATTAGATAAGCATAACTTGTTTTATAGTCAAACAGTAAACTTCGTTAAACTCTCATTTCTTTAGTTAACTGATATTTAGATAGTAAATTAAATCATTTGTTTTTTTATAAAGTAAATAATTAAGCTATATTTACTAAACTTTTAATTTTTTTAAATGGTTAAAAATCTTTGGCTTATAACATGAAAAAGTAATCATCAATCCTAATAGTGTTATATTACTGCACTACTCTGGAATCGCATCTTTAAACAACCTACTGGACAAATTATTATATTAACTTCGAAGAATGTTTTCATCTGGAAAGATATTGCACTAATAAGAAGGCCAAAAAAGTTTTTTAACAAGAACATGATCAATTATGGCCCTAAACTTTTAACAACTATTTTTCTCCTCAATTTAGAAAATACATCTTTTAACTAATTAATCACTAAAATCGATTAAATTTAAGAAGAGTAATGGTAAAGACAAAATAAACTTTCATGTCTTTCTATTATAGAATGAAATAGATAACAAATATATATTGAAAAGAAGTTTCTAATTTTGTTTTTGATTTCTCCACAATTCACATTTATCTTCAGGATTCATTTTACTGTTTAATTCACATTTAAAAGCATTAGAAAATGGTTTATAATTTGACAAAGCTACATTTATACGTATTTCTGCTGGAGCGTGCACACTTTTCATTTCTTCTTCCATATAAAATTTACTTTTATGTTCACAAAAAAGCCTGCCAAAACTAATAAAGAATAATTGCTCACTGTTAAAGTCTTCAAAACCAGGAACTTTAGGTTCTTCACCACCAATACTTTGAAGATATTTCATATAAGCTCTATGAGCAATTTTAAGTCCACCATTATCAGCGATATTTTCATTTAATGTAAGTAAACCACTAATATTTCTATTAGTTATACTTTCTTTTTGCATATCATATTGTTTAATAAAACAGTCTATTTTTTTATCAACGTTTTTTATTGATTCTTGGGTTACTATTAATTTACCTTTTCCTTCTATTCCATATATGTATTTATATTTTTGACTATCAAAAGCATGTAACATTTCATGAGCCATAACGATTCCAATGCCACCGTAATTAAGTGCTTGTGGAAAATATCTACTGAACCAATGTTCTTTAAGAGCACTCGGAGAAACACTAAACTTATTTAGTGTACCATCATACATTCCACTTTTGGTAACCGCACTAGTCAAAAAATCGAAAGATGTAAAAATTTTATAACCACAAGAATTTTCAGTATGATTTACTTTTGACGACGTTTCAATAATTTCAAGAACTTTTTCGATACTAACATTTCCAGATATTCCGAAACTTTCATAACATTTTTCCATTAAAAGTACGCTAGAAATCTCGTCATCGTCAAAGTTTTTTGTAAATTTAATTTCAGAAAGTTTTTTTAAAAGATTGTCTTGTGATTCCTTATCGAATATATCCTTTTTTTCATCTATTAGTAATTTGAATTCTTCCTTAAATCTTTTAACCATATTCTCAATTACAATATAATCACCATGTTCTTCCATGTCCACTTTGTTCTTTTTACTGAATAGTGAGCCTAGAGCATATTCCCCATATTTTAAGATTTTTTCTACACAATTTTGTATCTCGCCGTAAGGAAGCTGCTTACATTTCATTATTAAATTAAAAATATTCATAATTGCAATAGATTCATTATTTAATTTCCCTGTAGAAAACTCTGAAAGCAAATAAATTAATACAAAAAGTAGTCATTACCTTTATTAAAGTTCTCAAAATTTTTTTCTAAATCATCATATTTGAAAAAAATATCACCATTTATTTTTATTTCTTTGTCTTTTATCCAATTACCGCAAGTAAATTTATAAAAATTATCACAAGGATTTACATCACGATCAACGTATTCGTGGAGGCTTTTTGAAGTCAAATCTGCATCGTAATTTGATGAAATATTTAACGTATCATTTTGAATAATTCCTTTTGATAAGAAAAAAAGTGAGCAAAAATTAAGAATTAAAGTGAAAACAGTCATAATCAATTTAGTGAAATATTGTGAAAAAATGAGAATTATACGAAATTCTATAATAATAAATACAAAATAATAGATCCAAATTCATTATATATGTACATATGAAACTTTATTTAATTTTCATTTTAAAGACACTTTTTATCATAATATTTCTAAATATAGAAATAAAAAAAATTTATGATTGAAACATTATAATTTTTTAATTATCGGAAAAAAGAATTTGTATTAAAATCTTTGCTAAATGCTAATTTTGGTGTCTTCTCCTAATTATTTTAAACAATATGATTATTTAAATAATATTAAAATAAAAAAATCATTTAAATTAGTATGCATGACAAAAAAAGCAATAATTTTCTAAATTATTCCTGAAACTTTCCAATTTATAAACTTTATTGCCTGTCAAATAAAAAATAAATATTCAAAAAATATTTTGGTATGCAGAAGCGATATTTTTAATGACAATACTATAGAAACATTTTTACTGTATTATTCTTTACTAATTGTCTTTTTTAATATATCTTTTATCAATATCCATTGTTTTAATTTTAATAAATAAACATATAAAAATGAGACAAATTTTGACAATTCTTAAAAAAATTGTATTTAGTTTTCCACCTGTTTAAAAAAGTTGATTTTATTTCGAATTTTAAAAATGTCAAGAGACAACAAAAATGTTTTAAAAGACGTAAAGTATTATGTTGTTACAAAAATTTAGACAGATTTTAACAAAAATATATAGTTTTGATATTTTGAACTAATGAAACTTTTATTTTATTTTGATATTTTTTGTAGTATTGTTCTGATCTTAAGGTCCAATTTTTACCTATAATATATTATAAAACATCATGTTAAAGATTAATTTTCGTGTAATATTGCAAACGTTTTAACTAGGGTGATTTTTTTTAACCAGCAGACGCTAATGCTTCACATAGTTTTGTTTAATCTTTCAATGCATTTATACTTTTTCTACAAAAACAACAATTACTTTTGATCAATCACTTAATTACTTATTTTTCAATCTTTAGAAATAATCAGTTTGCTTCTTTTTTTGTGAATTATATCTTGCAATCATGTCAGAAAGCAAAAATTTTCATTAACTTTGAAGAATAGATATTTCTCGAGTAAATCTCTATAAAAAATGCTTCTAAAAAATTAGTAATTTTTAAAAACAACTAATTTAATTACTGGCTAAAATTTTTGAGACTTATTTTCAGTTCTAAGTTTCCAAAAATACACCCACACACAAAACTTAAACATGTCTTTTAGACTGAAAATGCTCAGAATGTTACAAAACGCCATTGATGTTTAAGCAAACGATCATGAAAATGGGGGTAGGCGATAGGTTACATTCTATTTCATTTTGTAGCCTATGGTTTTGCCCATTTTGCATTAATATTATATCGCATTTTGTCTACGCAAAATGTAGTCCACAGACTATCTCATTTTTCATGATCATTTGTTTTAAGCTCTCTTGCAATTGGTAATTCTTTGAAGATGGTCGATCAAACCAAAATGTTTTGATTTTTTGTATGGTCATAACTCGAAGAGAATTTATTGTGAAAAATAAAATTTTGGAGCAACAGGTTTATAATTCCCGATATTTATATTATTTTATTATCATAGTTGTTCTTTTTACGGTGAGAATTCTTTTTTTACAAATGGAAATCAAAAAAGAAAAATAAATTGTAGAAGACACAAAATTAATTGAAGCAGAAACTGAATTAAATGATACTAAAATAAAAGTAACACAATAACTTTGTGTTGACGAGCGAAAATTGTCTTAGGAAAAAGCAAGACTTATTGATAGCTAAACATGATATTATACTTACCTGAGTAAATTTATAAGTTATTGGCGTATACTTTATGAGATAATAGATCAGCAGTAATTTGTCATAAACTTTATTATCAATAACACAAATTACACGTAGAAACAAAAACCCCTGAAATATATAAAATATAGTGACATAAAAGGTATATGTATTTCAAAATAGCATGACATAAAAAATAAACAAAATTACGAAATCCTTTGATATTTATATTAATTTTACTAGAGGACGTAGAATTCCAATTTATTTATTTCTCTCCTGATTATTCGATGTTTTTCAATAACATATTTCAAGAATTATCATTGAAACTGTTATCAAGTAACGTAGTAATGTTAAAATTGAACTCTTTAATTTCGCTATAAAAAAGTGATAATTTTAAGATATTTTTAAAGTTAATAATAATAAAATATATATAAAAATACTCTTAGCTTATAATATTTATTAAAATCAATTGTATATTTATTATTCTATAATTCCAAAAACTATTTTCTAAATGTCAAGTACGAATAAATTGTCATTGAATAAATAATAACTTTTTAAATTATGTCTATTCTTTATAATAATTGTTATGAAATGATAGTGTTTTCACGTTTATGTAACATTATTGGATTCAAATGGATTATATAACTTTATGAACATTTAAAGAAATTATTAATTTTGAGCATTTTAAAAATTTTGGATCTTTTTATATATTATAATGTTTGATAAGAATAAGAAAAGTATCAAAATTAGGATAGAATAAACTCCAAGTCTAATTTTTTCGTTTGTCTAATTATGTTTCTCGTCTACTCATATTTTTTTCTGTTTTTAAAACATCTAAGAAGTGTGAAATTATTACTTTCTATTTTTTGCATAGCTACAGACAATCTCAAGAACATTATTATACACATTTTTCTTAAGACATACATTTAATTTATTAAATAGGACTATATTTTAACTTATAGTGATTGAAATAAATTCTTTAAAAACAATTTACTTTAGATATTACATAAATTTTAAATTCTATATCATTACCTTTAATTTCAAAAACTTGGAATATGTTAAATTATCATTAAAATTACCGACTCTTTTATCACTTTAAGAATTTAAGAATCCCAATTAATTGCCTATAATCTTTAGATTTTATAATTTTTTGTCCTTATGAAAGGTCCTAGTGAAATTATATGATGATGCTCAGAATCAGTTGATTTCAAAAAGCAATTCGAAGTTAACACCATTCATTTAATTCTACACTATCAATAGTTTCTACCTCATCACTTATGGGACTACAGAAGTCTTTCTAAATAAATAATTGACCCCAAAAACGGTCCTATCACTGTCTGTAACAACATTAACCGATGAGAATTCGTTATATGAGCAATTTCTGCACTTTACACTCCCCATGAGGACCTCAAAATAATTCTACAAGCTTCACCTATGAAAAGCTTCACTGTCGAAGGTTCCTACCTATTAGTCTTAAGAAAACCAAGAGTTCAATTCATACATGAAAACCAATATAATAATAGTATTTCTATCATCTGGAATAATTTTGTTTTTGAAATCTACTCTGTAGCAGGCCTTATAATAACTGGATCACATCGAATTCGCCAATTACAGCTTAGGATCAGCTACTAAACTAAAAATTATAGTAACAAGTATTCATATACTCATAAAGTAGTTAGGTTGTTGAAATTCCGTTTCATAAATCGTTCACCCTGTATTTTTAATGGATACATACTATTTTCATTTTATTTAATTAAAATATTTATGTACGTTTACTTGAGAATGTACATGCTTTCTTGTAGAAGTACATTAAGTTATCGAGTTATTTAAACTATTTTCTTGTCGAAAATGACCATTAACAACTGCTTCTAATTAATGTAATTATTAAAAGTTTATCTACCATCATTCTTAAAGACTTCTTCAAATATTATATATAATTTTTACAATTTCTACTGTGCTAGCAGGTTAAAAATCTATAAGCAAGATAACAATTTCTTGGATAAACAAGAATAATCTTTCTTTTCTTTATTGCATATTATAAGTGATAAAATAGAAATAATTTTCAAATTTATTAGAGAGTGAATTTCAAGAAATTTACCTCAAATATAATATTACAAATTAGGTGGATATGTTATTAATAAACTATTTAAGTTTTACCTTATTACTATTCTCAAGATTGTGTGTGATTTTAAAAACTACTTTTTTCCCAACCAGTTGTCAATTATATATTCATAATAATGTTATATTTTAATTTGAAAAAGTAGACTAAAAACTAAGAATGACTGTTAGTTCTTGAATACCAATTTCAAATCATTCTTATACTTATTTTGGCATCTTCAGCATGTTATCACAAACTTTTGCTACAATTCCACGTATACTTTTCTCTAAATAAAATTCCCCATGCATTACAATATTTGGCGGTAAAATACATTTAAGCACTTAGTCTTATTATTTTTATGAGTGAGATGTTGCGAACTTATTTAATTCTCTGATAAAAAGTTCTTATTTTATTTTGAAATCATAAAAGTTTTTTTTCTTTTCTTGCTTTTCCACATGCTTTTTAGCGCAATTCTGTATCTTTTTTGTTTAAGAAAAATGCATTGCATGACCAAGAGGAGCTTTTTGTCCACCACGGATTTTGAAAGTAATTAAATATTTGCATCATGATTAAACATTTTATGAAAACCACTTAAATTGTTGGTGAAGTTATTGCAGAATTGGAAATGAAGGAGTGTAAGTTTTAATGAAAACAATAAAAAGTGTACCAAAATTCATATACCACACATGATTACATATTAGATTTCATTTCCCCACATTTTTTTCATTAGGGTGTACATTTTTGTTTGATTCATAATCCCATATTGTGGTGATTTTTATTTCAATTAGTGATTCGTGGGAATGCTTTAATTTGGGGAATTTTTATGTATAAAAGTTGGTGTTTGCTAAATATTTTTGTCCCTAATATTCCTCTCGTTATATTTGATTGAATTATTGTCTATAGTTATGGGTCTGTAAGTTACATTAATTTCATTGGTTTATTTTACAAGCTAGAATATGTATAAGCAAAAGCATCTACACTTATTTCTTTAAAATTATTTACATACCGATGATATCATTTTGGTTTTGTAGGTCTTTCATAGAAATATCTCAACTATAGTAGTGAATTCATGTAGTTGTTATTTTTCTGATCAGGGTTAAAACCAATAGGAGAATTTACTATTACTTCACGTTTTTTTATTTCTTAGATTATTACAAAAGTAGAATGCTATCTTCTTTTAGAACGGTAATTTTGTTAACTACGCAAAATTATATTGGTTTTTGTAACTTTTGATTTGTTTTCTATTTTCAAAATGGTAGATAAGTTGTTACATTCTTAAGAACACAATTTTCATACATTTTTTGTTGTAATAATATTATTCATATTCCGATATTGTCTTAACGATAAATTCATTCATGCTTATTTTAAGTTACATATTGAGAGTACTACCTTACCCTTGAGGACATTTTATTTTGTAACTTTATACTTTTGACACATGGGAAAAAAAGTATAAATATTACTAGGTGTCATATTATGCACCATTTCCTATAATAGATGTTATTTTTTTGGCGCGTTTTCTCATTGATGATCGTTGTTAATTTTTAAAACAATGATGAATTTTCTTGTATTATATTTACTTTTTTATAGTGCTGCTGAAAGAATCTGAGTTGGAGATGCCGCAAGATAGAAGAATATGTTGTAAGAATCAAATAAGTGTAGGTTGTTCTTTGATATTTCCGTTTTGCTAACCCTTTATTTCTTAGTACTTGGATTTTCTTGGATGCGGTTGAAAGAATGGAGCTAAAGAAATGTAAGTTTTACTTAAAAAACATATTTATATTCATATACCACACATGATTATATATTGAGTACAATTTCCCCACATTTTTCTATTAGGTTATTTGTTTTTGTTTAAATATACTAGCTTGAATCTTCTTTATATGTAGAAGTTAAGATTTATTGAATATCTCTATCCCATGTATTCGTCTGAATCGTGGTTGTAGACATTTCATTATATATTATTAGGTTGTTATTTATGGTTAAAGGGTCTGTAGTTACATTAATTTATATGGGTTATTTTATACACTAGAAAGAAGATGAATTACCTGAAGCTTCTACACTTTCGTTCTGTAGGTCATTATTAAGAATATTTTATCTTAAAGTAGTAAATTTCCTTAGTATTACCGCTTTTCTTATCAAGATTAAAGGAAAAGTCAAATTTACTATTGTTTAACGTACTTTTGTCAAATTGTTATAAGGCAGAATATTATATTGTCTTGTAGGATAGTAACTTTTTATAATTACCTAAAGTTACACTAGTATATGGACTTCTTGGTTTGTTTTTTATTTTCATAGGTAGTAGATGAGGTTTTAAACTTATGCATTTTTATGAATATTAATATCCATTGATTACTATCGCATTATTATTATTTTTATGTCAATATTTTGGTTTAGCTATTTTTTATTCATGGTTGTACTAAGTTACATGTTGTGAGTACTCATTACCCTTGAGGAAATTACTCGGTCACTTTTACTTTTGACACATGAGAAAAAAAGTATAAATATTACTAGGTTCATATTATGCACCATTTCCCATATGAGGTGTATTTTTTTTGGCGCGTTTTCTCATTGATGATCGTTGTTAATTTTTAAAACAATGATGAATTTTTCTTGTATTATATTTACTTTTTTATAGTGCTGCTGAAAGAATCTGAGTTGGAGATGCTGCAAGATAGAAGAAAATGTTGTAAGAATTAAAGTAGTGTATGTTTTTCTTTAATATCTTCGTCTTGCTAACTCTTTATTTCTTAGTAATTGAATTTTCCAGGATGCGGTTAAAAAATGGAGCTAAAGAAATGTAAGTTTTAAGTAAAAAATATATCTATGTTTTTATCCCATCCACGGTGTTATATTAAATACTACTTTCCAATTTTTTATTAGATTGTACAATTGTAAATGTAGATACTCTCGTTTGAATCTTTTTTACATGTAGAAGTTGACGTTTACTGGATATATATCTCTATCCCGTACATTCATTTTAAATGCTGTTGTAGACATCTCGTTAATCATGATTTTGGTATTATTTAGAATTTAGAAGTTCTGTAGGTTACATTATACGTCTATGGTTTATTTAAGCACTAGAATACATATTATTGGAATCATTTACCCTTTTTTCTTATAGATTACATAAGTATTGTTAGAAATAGTATCGTTTTGTGTGTGTTTATCAGAAATACTATAATTGTTCTAATGAATACCATTAATTATCATTTTTTTGATTAAGATTTGATGTAGTTTGAATTTTTTTTAACTATATTGCTCCACGCTATTGTTTTATTGTTTATATATTGTTACAAAAAAGGGTTTTATCTTGACTTGTTATTTAACTTTACAAACAGTAGACGAATCCTTATATTCTTTATTCTTAGTAACGTCAATTTTAAATAATCTACTACTCATTTATCATTATATGATGATATTGTTTCTAATACTTTTTATTCATGGTTCATTTAAATACTAAGTTATATATTATGAGAACTACTTTATTCTCGAAGGCATCTTTTTTCGTAACTCTAAGACTTTTTATGTGTGGGAAAAAAACGTTTAAATATTACTAGGTACCATATTACATATATCATTTCCCATATGAGATGTAGTTTTTTTGGCGCGTTTTCTCATCGATTTCTGTGATTGATTGTGACAACATTTATATTTTTCTATACATATATTTTTTAGTGCTGTTGGTAAACTTCTAAGTTGGAGATGCTGCAAAAAAAGAAAGAGTTTGTGAGAATCAGGTTAATGTAGGTTTTGTTTTCATGTTTCGGTTACATTAATCTTTTATTTCCTGGTGTTTAAACTTTTCTGGATGCAGTTTAAAGAATGGGGCTAACGAATAATGTAAGTTTTAGTTAAAAAAAATGTTTTTATCCGTATACCGCCTAACATTTTATATTAAGTACCATTTTTCCACATTTTCTTACTAGGTCGTACATTTTTATCTTAGATACACTAGCTTGAAACTTTTGTATATGTAAAAGTCAAAGTTTACTGAATATCTTTTTTTCATGTATTTGTCTGAATCACGTTTTTAGACTTTTTCATCATGTATTATTAAGTTGTTATTAATAGTTAGAGGATCCATAGTTACATTCATTCTTATAGGTTGTTTTTCACGCTAGAGTGAATATATACTACATGAAACATTAACACCTAGATTTTGTAGGCCTTTCTCAGGAATACCTTAACTGTATTAATAAATTTCTTAGATTATTATTGTTTTTTCTTATCGAAATTAAATACAAAAATCAAATTCATTATTTCTTCAAGTCCGTTTTTTTTACTTGAGTTATTGTAGGGTATAATGTCGCCATTCTTAAGAATAGTAACTTTTTTCAACTAATTAAATATACACTAGTATATGGAATTCTTGGTTTGTTGTTTATTTTCGTAAGCAGTAGGTGAGATCTTAAATTTATGCATTCTTAATAACGTCAGTTCCCGTTGATCTATTGCTTCAATATTACTATTATAAACCGTTATTGTTAAAACACTATTATTTTATCCATGTTAGAACCTAGTTGCAAAATGAGAGTAGGAGTTACTACTTTATCCTTGGGAGAATTTTCTCTAGTGGGAAAAAACATCTAGATATTAGTAGGTGCCATATTATACACTATTTTTCATTGGAAGTGTACTTGTTTTGGCGGGTATTCTTATTGATTAAAAGTATTCTCCTCTTTTTATATTTAATTTTTTTAGTGTTGCAAAAAATCTTTTGTCCTGGAGATGTTGCAAAATGGGAAACATTATTGTAAAAATCAGGTTAATGTAAGGTTTGTTTTGTGTTTCGGTTGTACAGATCTTTTATTTCTAGATGTTTCAATTTTTCTGATGAAAGTTGAAAGAATGAAGCTGAAGAAGTGTAGGTTTTAGTTAAAAAATATATTTGAATTTTTATATTGCCTATGATCGTATATTAGGTACTACTTTCCCACTTGTTTTACTAGATTATACATCTTTGTTGCATTGCATGTTGAATATGAGATTCTTTAGTGATTTTTCATACATTCATGAGAATATATCCTTACCTGAAACTTTTAATATACAAAAGTCTACATTTGCTGAATATCACTTTCCTGCTTATTTGTCTGAATCACGATTATAGATATCTCATTATTATATATAATTGAAATCTATAATTTTATTAATTCAAATATTTTATTTTAAACACATTAATGAATATGTACTACTTGGAGCATCTACCCTTCGGTTGCATATGTCGTTCACATCAGATATATTTCAACTTAAAATAGTAGATCTCTTTAGTTACCACTTTTCCTATCAAGATTAAAAATAAAAATCAGATTTATTATGGCTTCATGTCATTTTATCTCTTAAGTTGTTGTAAAGTAGAATGTTACCGTCTTGTAGAATAGTAGCTTTTTTAAATTACTCAAAAATTACACTAGTATACATAGAATTCTTTGTTTGTTTTTTTATTTTCATAAGCAGTAGATGAGCCTTTAAACTTTTTCATTTCTAAGAACGTCAATTTTTATTAATCTATTGCCTCATTATTATTATTTTTATGCCCAAATTGATTTAAATATTTTTTTATTCGTGTTTGCTATAAGGTTACATATTGACGGTAGTATTTTACCCTTGAGGAAATTACTCGATCAGTTTTTATTTTAACATGTGGAAAAAAACATTTAAATATTAGTAGGTACCATATTATAGATAATTTCCCATATTAAGTATGTTTATTTACAGAGTTTTTCCATTAATTATCATCCTAGTAAATCATGAAAGCATTTATTTCATCTTTTAATTTTATTATGTTTTCTTTTTTTAGTGCTTCTTAAAGCTTCAAAGTAAGAGATGCCACAAATAAGATACATTATTGTGAGGATCAGGTTAATGTATGTTTTGTTTTGTGTTCCAGTTTGTACTAATCTTCTACTTCTTAGTATTTGGATTTTTCTGAATGAAATCTGAAGATTGGAGCTGAAGGAGAATGTAAGTTTTCATTTAAAATTGTATTTTTATCCATATAGTGTACTACCCATAGTTGCATTTATGAGTACTGTTTTCCTATATTCTTTTTACAAGACATTACGTCTCTTTGTATCCATACTTTCGTACTGTGGTGATTTTTATTTAGGTTAATGTTAGATTCTTTAAAGACTTTGTATATTTTTCTTGCTTGAACCTTATTTAAACATAGAAGTTATCGTTTACTGGATATCTAATTTTTGCTTGGTTGTATTGTTACTAAGTAGTTGTAAGGTTATTAAATTATATTAAGTTCTGTATTACTTAGGTATTGTTAGACCCCATTTTGATCTTGTATGTATTTGATGCAATGAATCTAAAAATCTATTTTTGAGTCACATTCTTTTATTTCTTTACTTGTTACAAAAGTAGAATGTTAGCTTTATGTGGAATGATAATTTTTTAACTGTGAATAGTCATATAAAGTATGCTATTCTTGAATTACTTTTTTATTTCATAAATGGTAGATAGAACCTAATAGTTTTTATTCTTAAGAGCACCAATTTTAAATGGTCCATTACCTTAATATTACTAACATATACCGATATATTGTCTTAACGATTATTTTATTAATGTTTATACTTAGTTACATATTGGAAGCACTTACTATTTTACCCCTGAGGGAATTTTTTTTATAAGTTTTATACACCTTTGATATGTGGGAAAAAATAATTAAATATTTTTAAGTGCCATGTTATGTACTATTTCCCATATGAGGTGTATTTTTTTATGCATTTTCTTAACGATTGTCCTAATTAATCTTGAAAGAATTGATACATTTTGTTTATCATATTTACTTTTTTAGGGCTGTTAGAAGAAACTGCTGAGCAGGAGATACTGCAAATGGAAGACATTATTGTGAGAATCAGGCTAATGTAAGTTTTGTTTTGTGTTTCGGTTGTATTAATATTTTATTTCTAGATGTTTTAATTTCTCTGGATGAAGTTGAATGAATGGAGCTGAAGAAGTGTAGGTTTTAGTTAAAAAATATATGTGAAGTTTTATATCGCCCATGATCGCATATTAGGTACTACTTTCCCACTTGTTTTACTAGGTTGTACATTTTATTTATATGCACCAGTTTGAATCTACTTTATATATATTGAATGTATTCGCTTGAATCACGTTTGTAAACACATCATTACACTTAGTTAGGTTATTATTTATATTTAGTGGATCTATTGTTGTACCTACTGTTTGTGGGTCATTTGCTACAAAAAGATATGTATAATCTACACTTATTTCATTAAAGTTACTTAGATGTTATTGACACCAATTTAATTCTGTAGACCTTTCTTATGGATATTTTAACTTAAAGTAGTTTTTTTACTAAGATTAAAAACAAAAATGAAATTTATTATTGTTTTACGTTCTTTTATTTTTTGAGTCCTTATAAGGAAATGTAATTGTCTTATAGAATTATAACTTTTTTAACTAATTAAAGATTCTTTATTCGTTTTTTATTTTATAGCAAGTAGATAGGGTCTAACGTCTCTAACTTGTGTATTCTTAAGAACGTTAACTTCCATTGATCTATTTCCTTAATATTACTAGTCTATATATTGAAATTGCTACTTTATCCTTGAGGAAATTATTTTATTTGTGAGAAAAAAACATTTAAATATTATTAGGTTCCATATATTATATACTATTTCCTATATCAGGTATAGTTTTTTTGGCGCGTTTCTTATTTATTGTATTAATGATAAAAATTTAAATGCATTTTCTTCTTTTATATTTTTTTTTTTTAGTATTTCAACAGACTTCTGCGCTGGAGATGCTGAGAGAGAATATTTTGAGAATCAAGTTAATGTATGCTTTGTTTTGATATTTAGACTATACTAATCTTTTATTTCTAGGTATTTTAATTTCTCTTGACGCAATAGAAGAGGATGGATTTAAAGGAATGTAAGTTTTAGTTAGAAAATTTATTTAAATCTTTATATATAGTCCGTGATCATATTTAGTTTAACCATTTTTTATTAGGTTGACATTCATATGTAGATCCCTTTGCTTGAATTTGACATCTACTGAAATCGCGATTGTAGATATCTCTTTTTTACAGCTTATTAGATTGTTATTTTGTTATTAAGAGTGGATCTTTAGGTTACGTAAATCCCCATTTCATTGCACGAGGAAACTCCATCTCAGCAGTTTCAGTCTCCATAATGTAGATATACACAGGGATCTTCAGCGTCCAATAAATTTAAAGTCTGATCCTAGGGAATACACTGAAATGGAATAGAATAAATAACTAATATTAAAACTTGTTGAATAGTTTATATAAAAAAATAATATTTAGTATTTAAGTAGTTAAACGCTCCATAGAAAGAATTATGAAATAAATTTAATATTAATAGAATTGTAAGATAAGATATAAGCGTAGGTACTTCTGATAACACATCTTCATTCTACTAAATAAAATAACAAATGGAAGTTATGTAAGCTAACGATCCCCTTTTAACTACAAAAAAAACAATCAGATATCTAAAATCGCGATTCAGACAAGTACACGAGATGGAGATATTCAGTAGATGTAAGATTCAGGCAAAGGGATCTACATATAAATGTCAACCTAGTAACAAATGGTTCAACTAAATATGATTATGGGCAATATAAAAAGATTTAAATATGTTTTAAACTAAAACTTACATTCCTTTAAATCCATCCTCTTTTATTGCGTCAAGAGAAATTAAAATACCTAGAAATAAAAGATTAGTATAGTCTAAATATCAAAACAAAGCATACATTAACTTGATTCTCACAATATTCTCCCCCTTTTTGCAGCACCTTCAGCGCAGAAGTTTACCAACAGCACTAAAAAAATAAAAATGCTGTCACGCTTAATTACAGAAATCGATGAGGAAACGCGTCAAAAAAACTACATCTTGTACCTAGTCATATTTAAACGTTTTTTTCCCACACATAAAAAGTCTTAGAGTTACGAAAAAAGATGCCTTCGAGAATAAAGTAGTACTCTTAACTTATAACTTAGTATTTAAATGAACCATGAATAAAAAGTATTAGAAACAATATCATCATATAATAATAAATGAGTAGTAGATCATTTAAAATTGACGTTCTTAAGAATACAAGATAAGACCCCTTTTTTGTAACACTATATAAACAATAAAACAATAGCGTGGAGCAATATAGTTAAAAAAAGGTTAAAACTACATCAAATCTTAATCAAAAAAATGATAACTAATGGTATTCATTAGTACAATTATAATATTTCTGATAAACACACACAAAACGATACTATTTCTAACAATACTTATGTAATCTATAAGAAAAAAGGGTAGATGATTCCAGTAATATGTATTCTAGTGCTTAAATAAACCATAGATGTTATAATGTAACCTACAGAACTCCTAAATTCTAAAAAATACCAAAATCATGATTAACGAGATGTCTACAATCGCGTTTAAAATGAACATACGGGATAGAGATATGTATCCAGTAAACGTCAACTTCTACATGTAGAAAAGATTCAAACGAGAGTATCCACATTTTCAATTGTACAATCTAATAAAAAATTGAAAAGTAGTATTTAATATAAAACCGTGGGTGGTAATAGAACATAAATACATTTTTTAGCTAAAACCTACACTCCTTCAGCTCCATTCTTTCAAATACATCCATTCAGAAATAAAAGATTAGTACAACCAAAAAATCAAAATAAAACCTACACTAACATAATTCTCACAATATTCTCTTCCGTTTGCAGCATTTTCTACTTAGAAGCTTTAAGCAGCACATAAAAAAGTAAACATAATAAATTAAAAAGATGCAATAAATGTTTTCATGATTAACCACAATAATCAATGAGAGAACGTGCCGAAAAAATACATCTTATATAGAAAACGGTGTAAAATACGGAAACTAATAGTATTTAAATGTTTTGTTCTTACATGTCAAAAAGTAAAAACTGACTAAGTAATTCCCTCAAGCGTAAAGTAGTACTCTTAACATGTAACTTAGTGTAAACATAAATAAAATAAATGTTAATAAAATATAGGCATAAAAATAACAATAATGAATGTCCTTAAAAATGCAAAATATAAGAATTCATCTACTGTTAATGGAATTAAAAAATAAGTAAAAAATAACATTACTAGTACAACTAGCATAGTTAAAAAATTGCTATTCTACATGAAACTAGTTTCTTATTTTAGCAATAATTTAAGAAATAAAGGGATGTGAATCAAAAATAAATTTGCTTAGTAGTAATTAAAAAGCTCTACTTCATCAAATACGTAGAAAACCAATTAGTGTAAATTGTACCAAAGTAATTTCAAAAGAAAGAAATTTAAATGATTCTAGTGAGAAATATTCTAATGCATAAGATAATTTACAGGAGTTAATAATGTAACTTCAAGGACCTTCTTACTATCTAATAACAATATAAAATAAATATTAATTATAGATATTCAACAAACATCAACTTTTATGTCGAAATAAGATGCAAGTAAGAGAAGTATGCAAAATTACTAAGAATCTACCATTAACCTAAGTAAAAAGCACAACAGTAGTGTAAAAATATGGATGAAAAGAGATGAACAGATTTGATAAAAGAATATTGAAAAACAACATTAAATATGCGATTGTAGATAGTATACTACAGACATAAATTTACTTTTTAACTAAAACCTACACTTCTTCAGCTCCATTCTTTCAACTTCATCCAGAGAAATTAAAACATCTAGAAATAAAATATTAATACAACCGAAACACAAAACAAAACCTACATTAGCCTGATTCTCACAATAATGTCTCCCATTTGCAGTATCTCCTGCTCGGCAGTTTCTTCTAACAGCCCTAAAAAAGTAAATATGATAAACAAAATGTATCAATTCTTTCAAGATTAATTAGGACAATCGTTAAGAAAATGCATAAAAAAATACACCTCATATGGGAAATAGTACATAACATGGCACTTAAAAATATTTAATTATTTTTTCCCACATATCAAAGGTGTATAAAACTTATAAAAAAAAATTCCCTCAGGGGTAAAATAGTAAGTGCTTCCAATATGTAACTAAGTATAAACATTAATAAAATAATCGTTAAGACAATATATCGGTATATGTTAGTAATATTAAGGTAATGGACCATTTAAAATTGGTGCTCTTAAGAATAAAAACTATTAGGTTCTATCTACCATTTATGAAATAAAAAAGTAATTCAAGAATAGCATACTTTATATGACTATTCACAGTTAAAAAATTATCATTCCACATAAAGCTAACATTCTACTTTTGTAACAAGTAAAGAAATAAAAGAATGTGACTCAAAAATAGATTTTTAAATCTTTTAAAAAGATTCATTGCATCAAATACATACAAGACCAAAATGGGGTCCAACAATACCTAAGTAACACAGAAGTTAATATAATTTAATAACCTTACAACTACTTAGTAACAATACAACCAAGCAAAAATTAGATATCCAGTAAACGATAACTTCTATGTTTAAATAAGGTTCAAGCAAGAAAAATATACAAAGTCTTTAAAGAATCTAACATTAACCTAAATAAAAATCACCACAGTACGAAAGTATGGATACAAAGAAACGTAATGTCTTGTAAAAAGAATATAGGAAAACAGTACTCATTACACTATATGGATAAAAATACAATTTTAAATGAAAACTTACATTCTCCTTCAGCTCCAATCTTCAGATTGCATTCAGAGAAATCTAAATACTAAGAAATAGAAGATTAGTACAAACCGGAACACAAAACAAAACATACATTAACCTGATTCTCACAATAGTGTTTCTTATTTGTGGCATCTCTTACTTTGAAGCTTTAAGAAGCATTAAAAAAAGAAAACATAATAAAATTAAAAGATGAAATAAATGCTTTCATGATTTACTAGGATGATAATTAATAG
The DNA here is from genome assembly GCA_963280985.1 of Strongyloides venezuelensis. NCBI lineage: Eukaryota > Metazoa > Nematoda > Chromadorea > Rhabditida > Strongyloididae > Strongyloides > Strongyloides venezuelensis. The sequence continues at coordinate 22,843,602 of CAUJLX010000001.1, read as the reverse complement.
GAAAACTCTGTAAAAAAACATACTTAATATGGAGAATTATCTATAATATGGTACCTACAAATATTTAAATGTTTTTCCCACATGTTAAAATAAAAACTGATCGAGTAATTTTCTCAAGGGTAAAATACTACCGTCAATATGTAACTTATAGCAAACACGAATAAAAAAGTATTTAAATAATTTATACATAAAAATAATAATAATGAGACAATAGATTAATAAAATTGACGTTCTTAGAAATGAAAAAGTTTAAAGGCTCATCTACTGCTTATGAAAATAAAAAACAAACAAAGAATTCTATATATACTAGTGTAATTTTGAGTAATTTAAAAAAGCTACTATTCTACAAGACGGTAACATTCTACTTTACAACAACTTAAGAGATAAAAATGACATGAAGCCATAATAAATCTGATTTTTATTTTTAATCTTGATAAGAAAAGTGGTAACTAAAGAGATCTACTATTTTAAGTTGAAATATATCTGATGTGAACGACATATGCAACCGAAGGGTAGATGCTCTAAGTAGTACATATTCATAAAAGTGTTTAAAATAAAATATTTTGAATTAATAAAATTATAGATTTCAATTACATATAATAATGAGATATCTAAATCGTGATTCAGACAAATAAGCAGGAAAGTGATATTCAGCAAATGTAGACTTTTGTATATTAAAAGTTTCAGGTAAGGATATATTCTCATGAATGTATGAAAAATCACTAAAGAATCTCATATTCAACATGCAATGCAACAAAGATGTATAATCTAGTAAAACAAGTGGGAAAGTAGTACCTAATATACGATCATAGGCAATATAAAAATTCAAATATATTTTTTAACTAAAACCTACACTTCTTCAGCTTCATTCTTTCAACTTTCATCAGAGAAATTGAAACATCTAGAAATAAAAGATCTGTACAACCGAAACACAAAACAAACCTTACATTAACCTGATTTTTACAATAATGTTTCCCATTTGCAACATCTCCAGGACAAAAGGTTTTTTGCAACACTAAAAAAATTAAATATAAAAAGAGAAGAATACTTTTAATCAATAAAAATACCCGCCAAAACAAGTACACTTCCAATGGAAAATAGTGTATAATATGGCACCTACTAATATATAGATGTTTTTTCTCACTAGAGAAAATTCTCCCAAGAATAAAGTAGTAACTTCTACTCTCATTTTGCAACTTAGTTCTAACATGGATAAAATAATAGTGTTAAAACAATAACGGTTTATAATAGTAATATTGAAGCAATAGATCAATGGGAACTGACGTTATTAAGAATGCATAAATTTAAGACCTCACCTACTGCTTATGAAAATAAAAAACAAACCAAGAATTCCATATACTAGTGTATATTTAATTAGTTAAAAAAAGTTACTATTCTTAAGAATGGCAACATTCTACCCTACAATAACTCAAGTAAAAAAAACGGACATGAAGAAATAATGAATTTGATTTTTGTATTTAATTTCGATAAGAAAAAACAATAATAATCTAAGAAATTTATTAATACAGTTAAGGTACTCCTGAGAAAGGCCTACAAAATCTAAGTGTTAATGTTTCATGTGGTCTATATTCACTCTAGCGTGAAAAATAACCTATAAGAATGAATGTAACTATGGATCCTCTAACTATTAATAACAACTTAATGATACATGATGAAAAGTCTACAACCGTGATTCTGACGAATACATGAAAAAAAGATATTCAGTAAACTTTGACTTTTACATATACAAAAGTTTCAAGCTAGTGTATCTAAGATAAAAATGTACGACCTAGTAAGAAAATGTGGAAAAATGGTACTTAATATAAAATGTTTGGCGGTATACGAATAAAAACATTTTTTTAACTAAAACTTACATTATTCGTTAGCTCCATTCTTTAAACTGCATCCAGAAAAGTTTAAACACCTGGAAATAAAAGATTAATATAACCGAAACATGAAAACAAAACCTACATTAACCTGATTCTCACAAACCCTTTCTTTTTTTGCAGCATCTCCAACTTAGAAGTTTACCAACAGCACTAAAAAATATATGTATAGAAAAATATAAATGTTGTCACGATCAATCACAGAAATCGATGAGAAAACGCGCCAAAAAAACTACATCTCATATGGGAAATGATATATGTAATATGGTACCTAGTAATATTTAAACGTTTTTTCCCACACATAAAAAGTCTTAGAGTTACGAAAAAAGATGCCTTCGAGAATAAAGTAGTTCTCTTAATATATAACTTAGTATTTAAATGAACCATGAATAAAAAGTATTAGAAAAAATATCATCATATAATGATAAATGAGTAGTAGATTATTTAAAATTGACGTTACTAAGAATAAAGAATATAAGGATTCCTCTACTGTTTGTAAAGTTAAATAACAAGTCAAGATAAGACCCCTTTTTTGTAACAATATATAAACAATAAAACAATAGCGTGGCGCAATATAGTTAAAAAAAAGGTTCAAACTACATCAAATCTTAATCAAAAAAATGATAACTAATGGTATTCATTAGTACAATTATAATATTTCTGATAAACACACACAAAACGATACTATTTCTAACAATACTTATGTAATCTATAAGAAAAAAGGGTAGATGATTCCAGTAATATGTATTCTAGTGCTTAAATAAACCATAGACGTATAATGTAACCTACAGAACTTCTAAATTCTAAATAATACCAAAATCATGATTAACGAGATGTCTACAACAGCATTTAAAATGAATGTACGGGATAGAGATATATATCCAGTAAACGTCAACTTCTACATGTAAAAAAGATTCAAACGAGAGTATCTACATTTACAATTGTACAATCTAATAAGAAAATGTGGAAAGTAGATATTTAATATAACACCGTGGATGGGATAAAAACATAGATATATTTTTTACTTAAAACTTACATTATTCTTTAGCTCCATTTTTTAACCTGCATCCTGGAAAATTGAATTACTAAGAAATAAAGAGCTAATGCAAGACGAAGATATTAAAGAAAAACATACACTAACTTAAATTCTTACAACATTTTCTTCTATCTTGGAGCATCTCCAACTCAGATTCTTTCAGCAGCACTATAAAAAAGTAAATATAATACAAGAAAATTCATCATTGTTTTAAAAATTAACAACGATCATCAATGAGAAAACGCGCCAAAAAAATACACCTCATATGGGAAATGGTGCATAATATGAACCTAGTAATATTTATACTTTTTTTCTCATGTGTCAAAAGTAAAAGTGACCGAGTAATTTCCTCAAGGGTAATGAGTACTCACAACATGTAACTTAGTACAACCATGAATAAAAAATAGCTAAAACAAAATATTGACATAAAAATAATAATAATGCGATAGTAATCAATGGATATTAATATTCCTAAAAATGCATAAGTTTAAGACCTCATCTACTACCTATGAAAATAAAAAACAAACCAAGAAGTCCATATACTAGTGTAACTTTAGGTAATTATAAAAAGTTACTATCCTACAAGACAATATAATATTCTACCTTATAACAATTTGACAAAAGTACGTTAAACAATAGTAAATTTGACTTTTCCTTTAAATCTTGATAAGAAAAGCGGTAATACTAAGGGAATTTACTACTTTAAGATAAAATATTCTTAATAATGACCTACAGAACGAAAGTGTAGAAGCTTCAGGTAATACATCTTCTTTCTAGTGTATAAAATAACCCATATAAATTAATGTAACTACAGACCCTCTAACCATAAATAACAACCTAATAATATATAATGAAATGTCTACAACCACGATTCAGACGGATACATGGGATAGAGATATTCAATAAATCTTAACTTCTACATATAAAGAAGATTCAAGCTAGTATATTTAAACAAAAACAAGTAACCTAATAGAAAAATGTGGGGAAATTGTACTCAATATATAATCATGGGTGGTATATGAATATAAATATGTTTTTTAAGTAAAACTTACATTTCTTTAGCTCCATTCTTTCAACCGCATCCAAGAAAATCCAAATACTAAGAAATAAAGGGCTAGCAAAACGGAGATATCAAAGAACAACCTACACTTATTTGATTCTTACAACATATTCTTCTATCTTGCAGCATCTCCAACCCAGAATCTTTCAGCAGCTCTAAAAAAAGGTAAATATAAAACAAGAAAATTCACCAATGTTTTAAGAATTAACAACGATCATCAATGAGAAAACGCGCCAAAAAAAATACACCTCATATGGGAAATGGTGCATAATATGAACCTAGTAATATTTATACTTTTTTTCCCATGTGTCAAAAGTATAAAAGTTACAAAATAAAATGTCCTCAAGGGTAAGGTAGTACTCTCAATATGTAACTTAAAATAAGCATGAATGAATTTATCGTTAAGACAATATCGGAATATGAATAATATTATTACAACAAAAAATGTATGAAAATTGTGTTCTTAAGAATGTAACAACTTATCTACCATTTTGAAAATAGAAAACAAATCAGAAGTTACAAAAACCAATATAATTTTGCGTAGTTAACAAAATTACCGTTCTAAAAGAAGATAGCATTCTACTTTTGTAATAATCTAAGAAATAAAAGAATGTGAAGTAATAGTAAATTCTCCTATTGGTTTTAAACCTGATCAGAAAAATAACAACTACATGAATTCACTACAATAGTTGAGATATTTCTAAGAAAGACCTACAAAACCAAAATGATATCATCAGTATGTAAATAATTTTAAAGAAATAAGTGTAGATGCTTTTGCTTATACATATTCTAGCTTGTAAAATAAACCAATGAAATTAATGTAACTTACAGACCCATAACTATAGACAATAATTCAATCAAATATAACGAGAGGAATATTAGGGACAAAAATATTTAGCAAACACCAACTTTTATACATAAAAATTCCCCAAATTAAAGCATTCCCACGAATCACTAATTGAAATAAAAATCACCACAATATGGGATTATGAATCAAACAAAAATGTACACCCTAATGAAAAAAAATGTGGGGAAATGAAATCTAATATGTAATCATGTGTGGTATATGAATTTTAGTACACTTTTTATTGTTTTCATTAAAACTTACACTCCTTCATTTCCAATTCTGCAATAACTTCACCAACAATTTAAGTGGTTTTCATAAAATGTTTAATCATGATGCAAATATTTAATTACTTTCAAAATCCGTGGTGGACAAAAAGCTCCTCTTGGTCATGCAATGCATTTTTCTTAAACAAAAAAGATACAGAATTACGCTAAAAAGCATGTGGAAAAGCAAGAAAAGAAAAAACTTTTATGATTTCAAAATAAAATAAGAACTTTTTATCAGAGAATTAAATAAGTTCGCAACATCTCACTCATAAAAATAATAAGACTAAGTGCTTAAATGTATTTTACCGCCAAATATTGTAATGCATGGGGAATTTTATTTAGAGAAAAGTATACGTGGAAATTGTAGCAAAAGTTTGTGACAACATGCTGAAGATGCCAAAATAAGTATAAGAATGATTTGAAATTGGTATTCAAGAACTAACAGTCATTCTTAGTTTTTAGTCTACTTTTTCAAATTAAAATATAACATTATTATGAATATATAATTGACAACTGGTTGGGAAAAAAGTAGTTTTTAAAATCACACACAATCTTGAGAATAGTAATAAAGTAAAATTTAAATAGTTTATTAATAACATATCCACCTAATTGGAAATATTATATTTGAGGTAAATTTCTTGAAATTCACTCTCTAATAAATTTGAAAATTATTTCTTTTTTATCACTTATAATATGCAATAAAGAAAAGAAAGATTATTCTTGTTTATCTAAGAAATTATTATCTTGCTTATAATTTTTTAATCTGCTAGCACAGTAGAAATTGTAAAAATTATATATAATATTTAAAGAAGTCTTTAAGAATGATGGTAGATAGACTTTTAATAATTACATTGATTAGAAGCAGCTGTTAATGGTCATTTTCGACAAGAAAATAGTTTAAATAGCTCGATAACTTAATGTACTTCTACAAGAATCCATGTACATTCTTAAATAAACGTGCATAAGTATTTTAAGCAAATGAAATGATAATAGTATGGAGCCGCTAAAAATGCAGGATGATCGATCTATAAAACGGTATTTCAACAACCTAACTACTTTATGAGTATATGATATGAATACTTGTTACTATAATTTTCAGTGTAATAGCTAATCCTAGGCTGTAATTGGGGAATTCGATGTAATCCAGTTATTATAAAGCCTGCTATAGAGTAGATTTCAAAAGCAAAATTATTCCAGATGATAGAAATACTATTATTAGATTGGTTTTCATGTATGAATTGAACTCTTGGTTTTCTTAAGACTAATAGGTAGGAACCTTCGACAGTGAAGCTTTTCATAGGTGAAGCTTGTAGAATTATTTTGAGGTCCTCATGGGGAGTGTAAAGTGCAGAAATTGCTCATATAACGAATTCTCATCGGTTAATGTTGTTACAGACAGTGATAGGACCGTTTTTGGAGTCAATTATTTATTTAGAAAGACTTCTGTAGTCCCATAAGTGATGAGGTAGAAACTATTGATAGTGTAGAATTAAATGAATGGTGTTAACTTCGAATTGCTTTTTGAAATCAACTGATTCTGAGCATCATCATATAATTTCACTAGGACCTTTCATAAGGACAAAAAATTATAAAATCTAAAGATTATAGGCAATTAATTGGGATTCTTAAATTCTTAAAGTGATAAAAGAGTCGGTAATTTTAATGATAATTTAACATATTCCAAGTTTTTGAAATTAAAGGTAATGATATAGAATTTAAAATTTATGTAATATCTAAAGTAAATTGTTTTTAAAGAATTTATTTCAATCACTATAAGTTAAAATATAGTCCTATTTAATAAATTAAATGTATGTTTTAAGAAAAATGTGTATAATAATGTTCTTGAGATTGTCTGTAGCTATGCAAAAAATAGAAAGTAATAATTTCACACTTCTTAGATGTTTTAAAAACAGAGAAAAATATGAGTAGACGAGATAGATAATTAAGCAAACAAAAAAATTAGACTTGGAGTTTATTCTATCCTAATTTTGATACTTTTCTTATTCTTATCAAACATTATAATATATAAAAAGATCCAAAATTTTTAAAATGCTCAAAATTAATAATTTCTTTAAAATGTTCATAAAGTTATATAATCCATTTGAATCCAATAATGTTACATAAACGTGAAAACACTATCATTTCATAACAATTATTATCAAGAATAGACATAATTTAAAAGTTATTATTTATTCAATGACAATTTATTCGTACTTGACATTTAGAAAATAGTTTTTGGAATTTTAGGATAATAAATATACAATTGATCTTAATAAATATTATAAGCTAAGAGTATTTTTATATATATTTTATCACTATTAACTCTAAAAATATCTTAAATTTATCACTTTTTTATGGCGAAGTTAAAGAGTTCAATTTAAACATTACTACGTTACTTGATAGTAGTTTCAATGATAATTCTTGAAATATGTTATTGAAAAACATCGAATAATCAGTTAAGTATAATATCATGTTTAGCTATCAATAAGTCTTACTTTTTCCTAAGACAATTTTCGCTCGTCAACACAAAGTTATTGTGTTACTTTAATTTTAATATCATTTAATTCAATTTCTGCTACAATTAATTTTGTGTCTTCTACAATTTATTTCTTTTCGATTTCCATTTGTAAAAAAAGAATTCAACCGAAAAAGGAACAATTATGACAATAAAATAATAAAAGTATCGGGAATTATTAAATCTGTTATTCCAAAATTATTTTTTTCACAATAAATTCTCTTCGAGTTATTACCATACTGAAAATCAAAACATTTTGGTTTGATTGACTATCTTCAAAGCATTATCAACTGCGAGTAATGTTAAAACAAAAGATTATGAAAAATGGGACAGGCTGCAGACTAGATTCTACTTCATGTTGCGTATACTGTTGTCAGATAATGACAGTAAATTGGAATAAACACTCATTAAGATAGAATTCAATTTATTGAATATAACTGTAATTTTATATAATAAATAATATATATGAAGTATGAATATATTCTATATTCAACATATACAAAACGCGATATAATATATATGCAAAATGGGCAAAACCATAAGCTACAAAATGAACTAGAATGAAAATCTAGAATGGAGTAGAATGTAGTCTATCGCCTACCCTATTTTTCATGATTCTTTGTTTTAATATTACTTGCATTTTGTAACATTCTGAGCATTTTCAGTCGAAAAGACATTCTTAAGTTTTGTATGTACTAATATTCAGACTTTAAAAATATTGTTAATTGAGAGAGAAATTTATTATATGAAAAATCTACAGGAGAAATTGTTATACTATCTCCGACATAACTTTCGTTAGTTTAGAACCACTGAATTTCATTAACACTATTTTGTTAGAGAAATTACAATTTTAAAATTTTTATTTATTATTTACACAAAGGGTTTATAATGAAGTTTAATATATTTTATTATTAATTTCTAAGAAAACGAATGCCCAACGAAGGTTTCGATTTTAAACGATTGGTTTATAAGTAAATAAATAAGTGTTTATCTAATCATTGAATTCTTCATGGAAGACTCATGTAATTCATTCTTTTACAATTCTACTATATATTAATAGAAGGTAAAAGGATTTGTCCTGTATTTTTAGTTTTTAGAATTTCATCATTTCTATGTTCAAATTGATGTTATTTGAATTTTTATCATTACTCTGTATATTTTCAAATAATTTCATACGATATTCTTTCCGTACAGTATTATTTAATATCATTATTTGTAAATACTTTTCTTATTATATCTAAAACTTCATATATACAGATATTATATTTATCCCTTTCTATTTTATCATTCATTAATTTTTGTCTTTCATTTTCACCCAATTTCAATATTATATATTGATCCTTTTTCTATTATTTTTAAACAACCAAAATCCTTAAATGAATGATATCAGTTTATCATTATATTGAGAAAATAATTTTCCCCATTTTTGAACTTTTATTTACTTTTTCTCTTACAAAATGTTTCTTATTAGCAAACTTTTTAAAGTTTCTTAACCCAAAAGAATGATCAAGTACTTCAATTGCACTGAAAATCATATCTTTATTTCAGGATATTTTACTCCCAGAGTCTTCTTATCTAATTTATTATCTATAAAATCTAGAATTGAGTCATTTATTCACTATGGAAAATTGATAAAGTTAAATAAAAGAAACATAAGATATCATTCATGATATATTTCCATATAAAATGCACATTGAAAGCGAACTGTTTAAGCACAAAATTTGTTCTTGTAAAAATTGTCTTACAAAATTGTTTAATACAAATTTTAATGTTTTTTAACAAACGAACTGAGAACATGAATTCTGTCTTCACCATAATTCTCTTCAAACTGCAACTATTCCTATGTATGATTAACCAAGAAATATGTTTTTCATTTTAACTAAAAGGTACTTAATCGGTTTCAAATATTTTTGGTCAGGATTGGCTAAATTCTCTTTACAAAAACCTTTCAAAATATAATTTTGTTCAGAGAATAACATATATCAAAATTAATAAAATAATTTGAATTTTATGTAATTTAAATGATAGAATTGTTGAATAATCTGAAAACACAATAATATTGAGATTGATTAGTAATTTGTCAATTTATTAACCAAAGAATTGATTAACCTCTTTTTCAATAAAAATGTTATTATATAGGGTGTTGGAAAACAAGCAAAGCAATAAGAAGAAATGGCTTTCAACTGTTTATTCAAATTTTATTATTAATAATGATTGTTTAAAAAACACATATTGCCTTAAGCGTAACATCCCAAAAGTGGACATAATACTAGTTATATTAAGTTATATTAGTAAATATTTTCTGTCTCCAATAGTATTATAAATTTATAAAATAAAATACTGATTTTTTTCAAGAACTAATTTATTTTAAGTATGAAATGTCATTGACAAAGTACAATAAATAGAAAAATAAATGAGAAATTAAATTTCAATATTATTATAATTAAGTTTTTTATAATTGTCAGTATAATTTATTTTATTTTACAACTCATTCATACAATTTTATACTTTATATCCTATAGACTATAAGGACAATTATTTCAATAGTATAATTGTTAAAATGGAGCATTAAAATTAATTTAAACAATATTATCATCCTTAGATAAAATACTTTGCATCTTCAATCATATTTAAATCGTAAATTGACACCTTCACATAATTTGCTTTAACTTCACCAATAATCCCATTATCATATTCGTCATTTGTAGTACCTTTTGGAATTCTTGTAGGTCTAAATACCTGACTAAGAAATGGTCTTAAATTATTAATTATTTGACTAGATAACAGTCCAATAACTTTAAAATTTTGACGTATTCGTTCTTCTATAAAAGGTTTGTCCTTAATATACATATCATGATTTTCTAACTAGAGAGGAATTCAATTGATTTTATTGTATTAAAGATCTCTTTTACAATTTCTCTATTTACATCATCCTTTATTTCAAGAAGTACTTTGTCCAATTTGCTATTAACTGTATCCGTAATTGAATCCTTAGTTGAATAGGAATAATTGATAAGGTTAGCCAAAAGAAAGAGTGAAATTGAAAGCCTAACCATGATGCTTTTCAAATTGAAATTCACATTAAAAAAGAACTGATTAAATAAAATTTTTTACTATAAAAATTACATTGTAAAATTGTTTAATGTAAAATTTTCATGTCTTTAATAAACAAAATGTTAAAATTAATTTTGTTTCTGGTATAATTCTCGTAAAATTGAACCGATTCATATAAATAACTACCAAAAAAGTGTGTTTTCTTTTTAACTAAAAGGGACTATTTCGGTTCCAAATATTATTAGCCAAGATTGGACAAACCCTCTTTAGTGGAGCCCTATATTGATAATTTTTTTTATTATACCATTGTTCAGAGAATAACATTTTTTAAAGTTAATAGTAATGATAAAATTGAATAATCGCTATATGCTAATTATCATTAATTATTATATTATTTATATTGTACATCAGTTTTTAATATTATATTTAATAAAATTTATAACTATGATAAAATTATTTAAGCTTATTCCAGTAGAAACCCTTCTTGACACATCTTAATCAATCAAAAATTCCACGAAGAAATTGGTCTTTCGAAGTAATATTACCGCTTGGTGTGTTATAAACATATGTAACAACTGCAGCTTTATCAGCAACATTTTCCAGTATAATGAAATTTTTTGATTGCTTCACATCAAAATTTGTAGAATTTGAATATTTTGGATCATCAAATTCAACCTTTTCTCCATTACAAGACATTGCTATTAAGTAAGCATAAGGCATCCTATCCGTTGTACAATTTGGTTGGAGTTGTTTGTCATTGTAATAGTACCGGTAAATGTGCTTTTCAAGCTGCAAGTCATCATCCTTAGGTCCAAAAAATAAAAGTCTTGATCTAGGTGTTTCAATTTCCTCATTCTTTACAATAGTACTCCAGTTGGACTAATTCATATCCGGAGATGGTGAATGTTGAATCAGAATAATCTGAATACATTGAGGCATAGTCGATTGTGTTTTTAAAATTGAGCATCCTTGTAATTGGAACATTATCCTTATTGTAGTAACCCAAACTCCTTTCACCTATTTGAAGATTGAGCCTGATATCAAATGTTATTTCCTTATCTTCGTCCAATTTAAAAACTAATATTTCTTGTCCCTTATACTCTTTTGTAATATTTTCAAGTGCTAATATTGTTATCTGAGGACAAAAATTGAATGCACTCAATACAAGTCATGGTACCTGTAGAACTTCCTCATTTTCTTCATTAGGCTTTTTGAAGAAATAAAATAACTTGTCAGGTGAGGCCTCTTATGTTTCTGATACATTTAAGGTTTTTGATTCGCTTTCACTGATTTTTTCAGCAATTATCAAATCTTGGATTGGTAAACTACACTTTTTTTTAATTGATCCGTTGTATATATATTTTTTGTTTTCAGTTGCTAACTTTTCAGAGTCTGGAGTGTTTTCCACTTAATCTTGTAATTCCAATCCCTAATTTTTGGGTAATCCAAATTCATTTCATCATAACGACTATGATATTGATAGAGTAAACCACAATAAGCATAATTTATTCCACCTTTAGGACCTCTTATTAAAAGTTTCCATACAACTGGTGCATTTGATATTGGTTCACAGAATGTGTTAGCACTTATATTAGTGGAAAACTTGTCCGTATCAAAAGAATGATGATAACCCTCATATGGACATTTTACAGAAACAATGTCAGATCTTGAATAAATATTACTAAATAAGTATCTTTCATTATGAGTTTAAATCATTTTGGGAAATACGCGAGTTACAGTAGTTCCTTGAGAATATATTAATAACTGAATTAAAGCCAAAGCTGCAGGAATGAAAGACATTTGTAATGAAATCATACTATTTCTTAGCCAAAAATCTATTTTTTTATGAAATTTTTTAACATTAAAACTTGAATTTATCATTACATGATATTCAAATTTTCTATAAATTTATTCAACACTTTATCAACTGATAAAATTATACTTTTGTTATATTCAAAAAAACCATTACAATTAAAAAAATCGATGGTATGATAGTGGTATAACAATAATTTATGGAAGAAAGAGACAGCAATTATGATAATGCATTGATAATTTATTTCAATTTATGTTGCCATTGTAATTATTCATTAACTAAGGTTTTTTTTATATTTTCTGTAAAATAATAATGGATATAAGAATAAGAGTAAACAATAACAACTACATTCTAATGTATAATAACAAAAATTACCACATTTTATACAAAAAATTTATTAATATGAAAACAGAAATAACTATAAACATTATAATTTTAAATTCTCCATTATATGTTTGATATTTCTTTAGTAGTAACCTCAATAATATTAATATTTATTCATTTCATTTTCTGTATTTATCAGATCATCAAAATTTAAACCTCTAGAACAATATATAAAAAATGTGTCTTGAATCCATGACTATACTCCCTTTAAAAAACGACTGTTTTCTATCTAACGGTGAGAAACTTTCTTTGCCTTCTTTTCACTTATAATTTTTACACTGCTTTGTTATACCTCATGGTTACTAAAAGTTTAATTGAGAATGACCATGATTCTACAAGAATTCATAAGGAAACCAGTGAGTCTTTTGGTATTTTAATTTTTTTTTATAATTTATAGAATTTTTTTAGCAATTTTTTTTTGCATAATGATACTGTTTATATGATTCTTTCAAAATTCGAAACAGTATTTTCTATTTTTTGGAAAATCTTAGTTGATTATACTTGTACAATGATTTTTGAATACTTATAGACATATGAAATTTGTTACTTAAAGGTTAGAAAGTATTATTCTTCAACTACAGATAAATAAGAGGACTAGACACAAGAATGAATCTCTTGAAGTGTCAGAAAATGAATAATTAAGTTTTTTATTAAAGTAAATACTTAAAATTCCCCTCAATCCTCAGGAGATGGCACTGTTTTGTACAGTCTGATTGATTCTTTAATGATAATAGTTCTATATTGGATGAAACGTAAGGGAAGAAACAGCAAACTGGAAGATGACCTTTGACCGATTGCAAGAAAAGATATATTCGTTTTTAAATTTTACCATCAAATTACTATCTAGAATGGTAATATTTTTATAACGTATTTTCTCTTTCTAGTCATATCTAGTATAAACTTTTTTTCTGAAGAAACGGGATCCGTTTCAAAAGTGCCAACCGAGGGTAGGACAAATAAATATGGTTATTGTTTCCTGTGTTTTTTTCATATAAAAAATGTTAAAAACATAATATCTTCCCCGTATATATAAACACATACCTGATCTGGTCGTGTTTTTCTACCCTCGGTACGCCGTTTTAAACACAAATCTTTAATTAACATCCCAGATAAATCTTCCGTAATATTATGTCTACATATATGGAAGAAATAATCAAAAAGATCTTAAACCTTCTTAAATGATTTTTTTTGAATTATAAGTTTCTATTATCATACTAAATTTTTTTCATATTGTAAAATCACATATAAAAAAATCATAAAATTGAGTATACAATATACATCAAGTTGATTAGTAATAACTAAAATAAATTTTAAAACTAAATAGACTCATAATTTTATGTTTTTTTAAAAACATTTTTAAATTATAAACTCTTATTATTACAATAAAGTCAAAAATTAGTATAACAATTTACTATCTTTCACTTTCAAAAATTTTAGTTTTATTCGTTATTTTTTTAATATCTTTTTTTCTGAGAATGTTTTAATCTTTTTTTATATGAATAACAATATTACTATTTCCCTTAAAACTATCTAATGTCTCTAAGATAATTCGCGTTTAAATTCTACATTTCATGTTTTCTATCAAAATTTAATGTCGCTTCAAAATGGATAATTTCTAAATATATAGAAATCTTTCAATTTCTATCGGGAATATTAAATAGAAGTTTAAATGTTTAAAGATTTCTGTTTGTAATTGTCAATCAATTTAACATTTATATAATTTCTATCATTCTAAAACTGAATTCAAAATATTTTGAATTTAAACCTCTATATTATTAATAATAGGTTTTTATAATGTATACCTTTTTATTGTAGAATAAATTAATCAGTTATTTGTCTTTAAAGTATTTAATTTTGCACAATATAAAAACATTATATTAGGGAAGATTTATCTGGGGTGTTTATAAAAGATTCTGTTCAAAACGGCGCACCGAGGGTAGAAAAGCATGAGCAGATCAGTTATGTGTGTTTATTCAGGGGGTTATGACGTTTTTAACATTTTTTATCTAAAGAAATCCTGGAAACAATGATCACAATTAAATTCGTTCTACCCTCGGTTAACACACGAGAAGCGGATCCCATTTCTTCAGAAAAAAGTTTATATTAGATATGATTAGAATAACAAAAAACATTATATAGTGATAACCATTCTAGATTGTAATTTTAATAGATAAAAACGTTTTTACAATTTATTTATGTATATCAAAAATTTGTAAATATTTGAAGGATGATATTTAAGTTTTATAGAAATTTCATAGATAAATTGTAAACTTTTTGCCTCATATTCTTTAGTATACAATTGTTCTTAATAATAAAGTATTAATTAATGTAACTTTACCAAAGATAGCAATAAATTTATGGTTATATTCGTCTAAGATTTTCTAGTATAATTTTTGATGATTAACATTTGATGTAATCAGGTAAGAGTTATGCCTTGTTTTGCTTTGTAAGAACGTTTAACTCATTCTACTTAGAATTTTTTCTTATAAAAACTACTTCGATTCATTGCTTTATAGCTTGATCGGTTTTTAATCAATCCGAAAAATAAAGTTTTCCCTTTATCCTGTATTTGGTGATTTCAAATGAGCCAGAAATTACTTTTTTTTCGTTATATTTTGGAAACATTGTGTGAAAATTGAGACTATTATAAAGTAATCCTTTAACGACTTCCGGCACAGAAACTACAAATGTTGAATCCAATATTTTTAACCCATAATCTCCATATAATTCCTTAGCTTTATCTTTTTAATTCTACCACATTTGAAATGCTTTGAACTAGTTACTTTAAAAACAAATTGCAATTAAAAAGTATATTCAAAATTTTAAGGCTTTTTTATAAGAAATATGAAAACTTACCTGTGTTTTAATTTGACTGTTTGGTTAGGAAGACAAAATTTTTCAGAAATAAAGAAATTAAAGATCTTTTAGTTCTCTATTTTGAAAATAAATCTTATTATTAGTGTGGATTTCATTTTGTCTAGAGATCTGCAAACTCCATAAGTTTTTTTTTTCTATATGAGGTTGTTATATATTATTAATAATATCAAGGTTATTTACTATCATTATTTTAAAATTCAAATTATAATTTTAAAAAAATTACTCTTCAGATATTGGAAATATTTTACAGCAAATTTTTGTATCTGATAAAAATATAAAAATGCAAAAGACTCCTAATTCTAGAGTGGGTAAAATTTGAATTGATAAATGTGACAAATCATCGATACATCACTTCAGTTAGTGTCTCATTTCTTCTTTCATACATATTTTATCGTTATATAATACCATTGTTGCTTATAAATTAATAACTTTTGAATATAAAATTGAATAAAATTTTATCAATTATGAAATTTTGAATAATTTTACTGAAAATTTGGAAATAATATGCTGTTATATTCAAATTTCATATAAAAAAATTATGATATAACGAGTGGATTTTTTACACAAATCACCTACAATGCTTTTAAAGTTATATTGTTTGGGTGCTGCTTTGGCTTTGATGCCACTACCAACACAGCCTCTAGGACCACAACAAGAGACGTTATTTCCTTACATTTCTAAGGATATAACGAATACAACTTTTCCGTTTGACCTAAATGTAACAACCAATTCTGATGTGGTACTCGTTAAATGTCCGCATAATAGTTATCGTCATAAAAATGATGATGAAATGTTTGGACGGAATTCTAAAATTTTTATATCTGGAAGTACATATAATCCCAGTGACAACTCATTTGCATGGGTGCCCTTATTAAAAAGCAAAACTGGACCAACAAAATTAAAATGTGGAAAAATTAATTTAGAAGATGGTGTATTGGAAATCCTCGATACGATTGGATTTTTAATGTTATATGGCAAAATGTTACAGGAGGCGAAGATATCCTTACACGAGAAAGGAGTACTACAGAAATTTCAAAAAAACATTTAAAGTGTGGCTCATTGCCTGGAAATCAAATAATTTTCGGTAGCGAGAAAGAAAGGTGGATTTTCACTTTTTACAAAGTTTAAAGATTTAGAACATCTTTATGCTAATCAAATGTTCTATTATTTTAAAGAACCCGAGTGAAGAATGAAAAAACTAGAGAGCCGTGCGGAATGACTAAGATATATAGCGCTGAAAGTCCAATTATTAAATTAATACCTTATGAATCTACATCTGAAGCCCCAATATCTAATAAATTTCATAAAATAAATTTACTTGAAAATGGTCAACAAACTATTAATGTAGTACTTGATATGGGTGGAAATTTAGAATATTATGGGGGAGGAGAAATAATCTTAACAAAAAATAAATATGTTGAAGGACAAGTCTTACCACTTGAAAACTCTACTACATCGATAACATCAAATTTCACTATTAATGGATATGATCTAGTTGAATTAACATATTATTCGCCGTTTGGCGATATTCATACTAAAGTATCAAAAGGATACTACTTCGCTCCTTCCTCAAGCGACCATATAATAAATGAAAAAGCTGTAGAGTACTTTAAAAACGACACGTCCAGCAATCCAAACTGCCCACTTTTTTATTTGAATATTGGGTACCTCTACAAATTCAAGCATAATGTAACTGAAAAAGATTATAGTGATTCGGTTTTTGTTGATACTATAAATGAAATTTCTAGTAAGACTGAATCACATATATTTTTTAAAGGAATAGGAGATCCCCACTTAATAATAAGATGCTTATATAAGACTCCAGATGGCAGTATTACAACCATCACAGAGTTTGTTGATATGGATAAGATTGCTGCGAATAATGAAAAAATAAGATTAGAAAATTTGGAGAATGAAAAAAACAAAAACAAGACGGAACAGTTGAAATATGATGAATTTAAAAGGAAAATTGAGAACCAAGAGATGGGTGTTAAAAAAAGTCAGAAAGAAACGGAGGAGATTAAAAAAAAATTGCTGGAAACCAACAAGTCTCTGTTTAAAAAACTTTCGGACAAAGTTGGGGAGAGAAACGCTTACATTTTGGCTGTTGGATTCATCCTTCTCATCTTAATTATCTTGACTGTGCTAATGGTAATTCTTTACAAAAAATGGTTGAGTCCATTCATTATAATGTTGAAACAAAAGAGAAAATACCCTAACGTTTACGTCTTCTGGAAAAATTTGACAAGCCAGCCATTTGATAGTTATTGCCAGGCCATTAAAGAAAAAAAGTACCTGTCAAATAAAGTGCTAAATCAGATAGTTGTCAAAAAAATGGAAGGAGGTGAAGAAGTTGACGCCGGAGTTAGTCATCTGTTCGATAAGACACTAGTCAAGTGCTATAGACGCTTTCCTAGGAAGATCAAAGCTCACTATATCTACACTGATATAGAAAAAAGAAAATATATACTTTCTGATGTAAGTTTATAAATTTTAATACCATAATTTTATCATTTTAGGGTCTAACAAAGGACACTCAATCTACATTCTGGCAAATGATTTATGAGGAGGACATTGGTACAATAGTCGCTATAATCTACGACAAAAAAACCTTAGATGTTGATGAAGATTCAGATGAGGTCTATTGGAAATGGAAAACAAAAAAACGCGTTTTTGGGAACGTTGTTGTTACCCGTATGGATGACATCAAAGTAAATACTCTTTTTGTGACAGGACACAAGTTATTGTTGGAAAAAGAAGGAGATGAAACAAGAAATTTGGAAATATACCATGTTTCTAATTGGAAAGAAAATGATATACCTCAGTCCGATCTCCAATTCGTCAACATGTATCAAGAGATCATTAAGGATTCACAAAAAAAGAACATACTGATCCATTCACCAGAAGGAACTGGAGCTCGTGTATACATGTTCACCTACTTCGCATGTATATACGATGCATTGAAAACTGAGAATGAGACTGACTGTCCATTGAAAATTATTAAAACGATGCGTGAGCAACGTTATGGAGGAAATATTGTACCATACGAGTTTGCGTATGTCATAAAGGCACTCGTCACCGTCTTATTCAACAACAAGGTTCTTGTGGATTTCTCTAGTCGCCGTGCTGACTTCTACTCAAGCTACGATGCCTACTTCTATGACTATTTAAGAAGACAAGCCAAGATGGATGAAGATTTGAAAAAGTTCTTGGATTTTGTCAACATTGTTGATGAAGGGAAGATCTACGAATATAAGTCTGTCTTTGATACTCTTGGAAGATTGGACCCGGATGTACTTCCTGAATACTGCAAAAGATTCCAGACTGCAGTCAAAAATCATAAGGAGGGGAAAGACAAGAAGAGATTCCGGTACAGTGACATTCCTTGTATCGATGCAAGCGGAGTAACTATTAATGGAAAATCTGAAGCAGAAAGTGATAGCTTTATTCACGCCAACAAGTTTGAATACAAGACTGTCACCAATACAAGAAAATTGATCTTGTGTCAGGTAAGATTTTAACCTTAATATCATTTAAACTTACTTTTTTAGGCACCAACTGAAGAGACAAAAGATGATATGCTTGACATGATCCTGAAATACAAAATAGGTGTTGTTGTCATCTTGGTCAAGCCTGAAGAAGCTACTGGCTCTGAAAGGAAATGGGTCCCTTATTACCCTACAGAACATTATGAGCTTGATACTCCAAGTTTTACACTAAAAAGAATAAGTATGAATAAATTGGATGAAAATTTTATCGCTGAATCAAAATATCAACTTACAAGTAAAAAAACTCAAAAAGGAACAAGCTTTTCTATTCTCCACTACCAAGGATGGCCTGATACTAGTAAGTTTAAATAATGAGCAATATTTTCATTGATCATTCTTCTTTTTAGGCATCCCATCTGAGCACAAGAGTGTTTATGAGCTATATAAAAAAATCATCAATCTTCGGAATGATGATTATGTAGCTATACATTGTAGCGCAGGAATTGGAAGGACTGGAACCTTAGCACTAATAATGTATCTGATTGATACAATCAACTATTTCCCGACCTTCGATCCAATTGCAAGATTGAAGTGTCTAAGGGAACATAGGTATCTAGCTGTTCAGAAGCACAACCAATTCGTCTTTGCTCTTCTGGTTGTCTTTGAGCACTATAAGAAAGAAATTGATGAGATGGACGAAGGTGCCTATGGAAGATTTTTAGGAATCACTGAGAATCTCTTTAATAAGGAGAGAACAAGTCAAGATAGACAAAAGAAGTAAATTGTGTAATGTGAACATTGTAAAAATTAATAAATTGCTTATATTAGACTTTATATATAAGTTAGTTTATAAATAAATTATTAGTTAAAGATCATTTTTATAATTTATTCTACTTATTGAGATTCTTCTTGAATATTTTCTTGTGACAAAGTTTTATAAGTGTCAGTAGAATTGCTGTAAGAATTGTTACATATACTTATGGAAGCACGGAGTATTTGATTGAGATCATAATATGACATCAAAGTTGAATAGTATATGATTCCAAGAATGAAACATAATTCTTTTATCATATCATTCATTACTTTTGTTAAAATTAAACAATAATATCATATAAATTACAAATTATATGCAAAATTTGATTAATTTAATATCATCAACATAAGGATAGCCTTCATCTAGCTTTAAACTTTTTTTTTATAAGAATACCATTACAATTTGGTCCATATCTTAAACTGTTATTAGTTAAGATTGATAATGTTTTATCCCTATTATGGTATCTCATCTTTTTAGACCTATTTAAATCATCACATTTTATCAATTTAAAAAATAATACATCTTTGTCTACTTATTCATAAATATTCATCATATTCAAAAAGTGTTATGATAGAAACAAAATTAATTTTCATATTTTTTAATTATAGATAAAACAATTAATATTTTATCATTGTTTTCGTTATTCCATCAACATACTTTACATCTTTTACAATATTTATATCAATTGTTGTTATCCTAATATTTGGAATGAACAAACATGTCCAAGGGTAAATATAACGAAATTCGAACTTACATATTTTTAATCAAAAAATAGGTGTTAATTACCAGAGAAGTATGTAGTCTACAGGGATAATAAATTCTGAATATATGTTATCCAATAGTCCAAATTCTATGGTATATGTATTATGCCCAAATCTTGAGGTCCAATTTTGAAGAACTGTTGGTCAAAAATATTTTTCTAAAATAATTCAATCTTGTCCTATATGAACTAATATATACATGTATATAAGTTTTTTAAACTCATTAAGGTTTTTTTTAAGAAATTAGAGTGTCCATGGATTTCATGAAATTCAGAGAATGAAAATCCGGACTTGTTTTATAAACTTCAAACTTGTCCAATAGCTTCCATCTTTGTTATATATGTTCATCATGGTATATAGAGTCTCCGATTGAAAAGAACATAAAAAAAATTTTAAACTTCAAAAATGTTGTGAGCCAAATAAAAATTTTATAATTTGAATGCTAAAATGATCTTCTTTACTTAGTATTTGGTAATTTAAATACACAAATAATTTATCCGTAAATTATATACCTACATGAAATATAATTGTTTTAATCCATTTATAATTAAATAGATATGAAGTACTATCTTGTTATATTCATAAAATCTTCTAATATATAAAAATTAAAAAGGTAATGTTATGATAAAACGTATAAAAATGAGTGATTATAAATAAAAGGTTTTGTATATTTCGGAAGTCATAAGTATTCATACAATAACAATAAAAATATGAATACAACATATTATTTCCAAAAGTAGATAAGTTAGCTAACTATTTATTTACTAGTTAAAAAATATTATACAATAGAAATAGTTTTCAAACTACCATATAGAAAAAATTGCAATATAAATATTTTAAATCATGTTTCTCGAGGAATTTGAGTAATCTTAAATATCTGGGACAAGCAAAGAAGTCTAAAGTGCTTCTGTATATGTATATTACAGTTCATACAAACAAGGCTGAATTATTTTAGAGAAATATTTTTGACCAACAATTCTCGAAAATTGGACTTCAAGATTTAGACCCTAAGCACATCCCATTGAATTTACTTTATTTAACTGCATATATCCGAAACTATTTATCCTGTGAAGTATATAAATCTGTTTCAACCTCAGGGTCATTATACAGTGATTTACTTATATATAAAAAAGATGGAGCCCAATTAGACAAGTTTAAAGCTTTAAAAACATATCTGCATTTTCTATTTTTTGGCTCTCAATGTAATTTAGGGACATTCTAACTTCTTTAAAATAACCTAGGAAATCTGGAGAACTTTTATATATTCCTATGTTGACCCATATAGCCAGGGGTTTAACTATTTCGAAAAAATATTTATAGCCAACGTTTCTGCAAAACTAGATCTCAATATTTGGACCCAAAAATTATTCCATTGAAATTGGTCTATTAGAATACATATACTCAAAATTTACTATACCTGTAAAATATATACTTCCAGGGGATTTAAACTCCAATTTTTTGAATAAAAAATAACTAAGGTCGAATTTTGTTATATCTATACTCGAACATGTTTGTCCATTGTAACATTAGGATACAAGTTATTATAAAATGAATATTGTTAAAAATTTGATTAAGATACAATTGCATTATGCTAAAATTTATTTTGAAATAAAGTAAACTTAAATTAATTCTATTTATATTCAATATTTATTGTAATTTTTTTATTAATAGAAGCAATTTTTCTGAAAAAAATATTGTTTTTTATTTCGATACAATGGAGAAACTACTCAAAGTTCTTTGGATATTGGTCGTCTACTCAATTTGTTTAAGTTCCCATGATGACAATTTAGAACGTGATAAACATTTTAAATATTATTATAAGGATTCTGTCGATTTCAAAGACAGTTTCCCTATAAAGAATATCCTCAAAACTAACACTGAAATAATTGCCATAAAATGCCCATTAGGGTTTACAGTTCAACACAATGAAAATTTCACTCTTTTATACATGAGGCCTAGTGAAAGTTTAAAGGAATCCCTAGGTATTGATGGTGGATACGTTTATCAATGGAGATTTTACGATATCGGAACAACTGAAACAAAAAAAATTAATTGTCTCAATATTTATAAAAATGACGAGAGTCATCTTCTTGGGGAATGGAATCATGAAATTACCCGTACCAGTACAGAACAAAAAGATATGAAATGTAAAAATGATTTTAATATTAAGAGCCATATTCCTGGAGAGAATATCAAGAAGCCGAGTGGTTCAGAAATAACAGTTGCATTTAGTGGAAAATCGAATTTTCGAGAATTCAATTCCAAAAAATCCAATGATATATAAAGGAGATACACTGGCTATCTTCGATGGTGACAAATTTTATTCCGAAACATATGATTTTCTAGAACCCATTTGTGTAGGACGACCATACCATCCTCTTCCATTTATTAGTATAACAGATATCGAAAATAAAAATAGCGACATAAAAGATCAAAAATTGGTGCTTTTTGAAGTAGATGAATTTCCCAAAACATTAGAAATAAAATTAGACTATAATGGGACAACCAATCAACGTGACTTTTTTAAATATGAAGAAATAAATATGTACTATTATAAATTTTCTGAGCGTAAGAATTTTTATTATTATAATACTGGATCTTTGAAGCCGAATCAAGATGGTAAAAAATTTTTTTAACTGGAACATCCAACAATTATAAAATTCAATTATAATTGTGATGATTGTGAAGGAGATTTGTCAAGTGCTAGAAGTATTGAAAAAGATGTAGTTTTCGGTGATAAAGATTATTTTAAAAGAGAAATAAATTATTCTATTAAATATCCGTTTAATTATTTGGGATTTTATGCAAATTGTTCTTTGGTAATTAAAGAAAATTTCCACCTTAAAAGTGTTTCATTTAATGGTGTAGAAGTAGTAGAAATTATAAAGTTTTTTCAACTCAATTATCATAAAACGCTGTCTGGTTTTAAGTTATCTAAGAATGCTGTTATTTATGATGTTAAGAATCCTAAAGGAATATTAGAATGTACTTACAATGCTCCATTTGATGAAGTTAAATTAGCTCAAGATTATGATTATATTATGGATAAAATTTCTCCTCCTATAAGATATTATTATAATAAATTTTCTTTTAAAGCCAATTGTTCCAAGAAAGAAGATAATATTGGTTCCCTCAAAACTGTCGTGTTTAATGATGAAGAAATAAGCATATCCGATGATGAAAACACAACTCCTGAATCAATTGGAAATTTCACATTAAATGAAAATTTTATTGTCTATAATGATAAAAATCCAAAAGGAAAATTAAAATGTATTTATAAATTACAAATTGGAGAAGTTAAAATACATAAAAAATATGAGTATTTTGAAAATATAACTCTACCTCACGTTAAATATTCATATGAGAAGATGAACTTTAAAGCAAATTGTTCTTTGAAAAGAAATGAATTTACTGATCTCAAAACTATTTTATTTAATGGTAAAATTATAGAAGTTAAGCATCTTCAGAATGGTATGATAAAAGAAGACTTCAAGTTAGAGAATACTTCTGTTGACTTTATGAACAAGAATCCGAATGTAACTCTATACTGTATCTATAGTCTTACTTTTGGGGATTTCACAGCATCTCAAGAATATGAATATATTAAGGATACTTCACTTCCCGGGATTGTGTATCCTGATGGTCAATTGTACTTTTTTCCAAATTGTTCTGTGGACAGAAATAACTATACTCATCTCAATTCTTTCTCACATAATAACAAAATAATATATATTGAGGGAGAAAGAAATTTAACAAAACATATAAAGAAAAAAGACGATCATATTATTGATAAAGGTGAAAATCCAAATGGAACGTTTGTTTGTACCTATAAGATTCCCTATGGAGAAATTGAACTAACTCAAAATTATTACACTATAAAGAATGTAACTCTTTTTCCTGTTATATATTCTTACGATCAATTAAACTTTAACCCAAGTTGTTCCAAAGAAGAAAAACATTCCATTACTCTCAAAACCATTATATTTAATGATAAAAGTATAGATGTTGGAGATATCAAAAAAGCAGTATCAAGTTCAGTGGAAAATTTGAAGTTAACAAAAAATTCTGTTATGTATGAAGTTAAAAACCCAAATGGAAAACTTGTTTGTGTCTACAACCTTTCAATTGGAATTTTTAGAAAATCTCAAAAATATGTACCTATTAAAAGTGAAACCCTTCCAAATGTACAATATTACTATAATAAATTAGACTACAATCCAAACTGTACATTGTACCCAAATAATTTTACCACTCTTAAAGCTGTCACATTTGGAGTTGAACGAGTAAAAGTTAGAAATCTTCAACAGGAAAAAGATTTTACGAGAAGAATATTTATGTTGGAAAAGGGATTTGTTAAAGTTATGTCTGGAGATTCTGGAACATTAACTTGTTTTTATGGACTCCCAGTTGGAGAAATTTCAATATCACAAACATTTGAGGTTTTAAACAAAAATAATGGACATTATTTATCATTAAATGTTGAAATTTTGCTTATCACAATTTTTAAATTTATAATCATTAGAAATTTATTTATCATAACAATATAATTTAATATTTAAGTATTTTATAAAAAGTGTTTTCCCAATAAAATTATTCATTATTCTTTCAATATTTTTTGCAACTAAAAATTACATTTATATTATTTAAAAGCAGGAAATTATTTTATTTAAGATCAAAATGTTAAACAAAACAATATGCAATATTGATAATTTATTTTATCTATGACTCATTTATTGACTGACATGATAACGTTGCTTCCTTGATTCCACAATTTCTTTGGTAATTCATATTCTTACACCTTTTGACGATCTTTCACTAAGCCACTACTTCAGAGGTCCACCTCTTCATCCACAGCATTTAATCCACAATTCCAGTTATACACATATATTTCCATTCATACACATTATTAGAAGTATCAAAGATATGTATTGTTAATAACGCTCTTGTATTAACAGATATAAGGGTAGTCAAACCAGAAACTAAACTTAAAAATAATATTTAAAAGAGCCTCTAAGTTGTACCACATTCACTATTAAAATTTGTCCACAACAACAAATTAACTATAAAAGTAAAATTGAACTGGATGATTAGGATCCCAATTGAAAATTAGACTAGGAATAATTTTTATTAATTAGAGTTCTGTATATGACTAAACTTTCTTTTACAAAACGTCTTTTTGTTGTACAATGGAAGAGGTCTTTCTTTGCTTTCTGTTTCCATTTAATTTTTATGCCACTTAATTATACCTTATGGGTACAAAAATGTTTTGTTGAGGATGTGCATATTGAAATAAACATTCTTAAGAATCTAGCAAGTGTTCTTGGTATTTTAATTTATAAATGTTTTGACATCTTTTTTAGTTACTACTTTGAGAAAAAAGTATTGTTTACATAATTTTTTTAAATCGAAAAGAGATATTTCTCTGGTTGTTGAAAACTTTAGTTGATTGTACATGTATAGTGGATTTTTAATACTTACGAACATAAAAAAATTATTACTTGATGTTTAAAAATTTCTATTCCTGGGTTACAGATAAATCAATTTGTTTAAACAGAAAAATAAATCTTTGGAAGCGTCATGGAGTAAATCATTAAATATTATAATCAAAGTATATACTTAAATTTTTTCAAATTCTCAGAAGAAAACAATGTCCTGTACAGTCTGCTTGATTCTTTAATGATAATAGTTCTAAATTAAATGAATCGTAAAGGTAGGAACAGCAAACTGGGAGATGACCTTTGACCGATTGCAAGAAAAGATATATTCGTTTTTTAATTTTATCATCAAATTACAATAAAATGAATATTGTTAAAAATTTTCTTTGATAATTGTTGAAAATTTGATTGAAATACAATAGCATTATGCTAAAATTTATTTTGGAGTAAAGTAAATTTAAACTAATTCTATTTATATTCAAAATATTTATTGTAATTTTTTTATTAATAGAAGCAATTTTTCTACAAAAATATTGTTTTTATTTTGATACAATGGAGAAACTACTCAAAGTTCTTTGGATATTGGTTGTCTATTTAATTCATATAAGTTCATGTGATTTAAAATCAGATTTCCTAAACCAGTTTAAGTATCTTGACAATGACGACCTTAGAGATCTTTTTCCTAGAAGACATACTATTAATAGTAATTCTATAATGTTTGGTGTAAAATGCCCAAGAAGGAACATTACAATTCCTAATGTAGATTTAAAAGATTATAAACAAGTTGATTTAGAGACGGTAGATATATCTTCTTTGCCATCAAAATGGATATATGAAAAAAAGGAAAGTAAAACTACTGAATGGATTATCTTTGATTACAAAAAAATTGAAAGTTTTGGTTTGCTTTTTTGCCTCCGGGCGGAATTGAGTAAAAATACATCTTTAGAAAAATCGTTTATCTGGAAGTTCAAAATTAGACGCACTACAGAACATTTAATAAATATAGTAAAAGAAGGGTATCTGAATGTTGCTCACCACATTCCTGGACAAAAAAATATATAATAAAGGTTTTGAAGAGAAAAACTATAGCATTTAGTACAAAAAATGGTTATCGTGCTTTTGATTTCAAGACTACAAATCTATATAAAGGAGATAAAATAGTCACATTCAACAATAGCAATTTTTATAATGAAGATATTGAATTTCAAGAACCATTTGGTATAGCAAAGATTAATCATCCTCCTCCATCTATTAGTATAGATAACAATCTAAACATTAGTATTAATTATAACAATAAAGATTGTTGGCTTGTTGAATCGGACTTTTTTCCTATCACATTTTATATCAAACTTTTATACAATGGCACCACTAATCAACCTGGTTTCTTTGATTATGAGAATGTAAATGTATCGTATTTGAGGTATTCAAGGGACAATAAGTTAGAAGAGATTAAGAATGAGATTTTAATACCTTCATCAAATAACAACAGAAGTATTGTTATAAGAGAATCAGTAATTGTAAAATTTCAGTACAATTGTGATGATTGCGTAGATGGAGGAGTAAATGTTGTACAAAATATGTTGATTGGAAAAAATTTTGACTTTGAAGATAAAGTTCTACCTTCTATAGGATATTACTATGACAAACTACATTTCAATGCTAACTGTTCCATGAGTCATAATATCTTTACTCAACTCAAGACTGTATCTTTTAATGATGAAAAGGTTGAGGTTGAAGCTTTCTATAAAACAAGTGATAATTCAATAGGAAATTTCAAGTTAGACAATGATGTAGTTCTAGTTACAAATAAAAATTCAAGTGGGATATTGATTTGTACTTATATATATCCTTTTGGAGAATTTAAAACCTCACAAATGTATGAATCTTTTAAAGATGAAGAAATGCCTCTTATTACATATTATCGTGATAAATTGCTTACCAAACCAAAATGTTCTAGGAACCAAAACAACTCTGCCATTCTCACAACTGTTTTATTTGACAATGAAAGAATTGAAATTGATGATCTTAAAGATAGAAGCAGTGGAACAAAAGGAAATTTTAAGTATAATGGGACATTAGTTACCTTTACGGGAACTAATCCAAATGGGAAATTGTCTTGTTTTTATAAATTGACTTATGGAGAAGTTTCAAGAAATGAAGCATATAAATTTTTCTCCAATCAAACTTTGCCTTTTGTCACATACCCTTATGATGAACTACCCATTAAGCCAAATTGTTTTAAAGACCAAGTTAATTCCACAAATCTTAAAAGTGTATTATTTAATGATGAGTTAATTGAAGTGGATGACCTCAAAAGTGCAACCGGTTCAACAATAGGTAATTTCAAGATGGAAGGGAAAACGGTTATCTTTATAGGGAACCATCCAAAAGGCACATTAACTTGTATCTATAAATTATTTTATGGAGAATATTCAGTTAATCAAGAATATGAATACTTTGAGACCACAAATCTCCCTGAAGTTAAATATGCCCTAAATCATCTTTCCTTCAAAGCAAACTGTTCTGTGGAGTTGAAGACCAATGTTATTCTTAAAACAATTTTGTTTAAAGATGAAACTATAGAAATTAATGATCTTAAAAAATCAACCGACAATGTAGAAGGGAATTTCAAGTTAGGTGGAAATTATGTTACCTATATGGACAAGAATCCAGTTGGAAAATGTGTATGCATTTATAAGTTATCTTTTGGAGAAATTTCAATCTCTCAAACTTATGAATCATTCACGGATGAAAGTAAGCCTTTAATTACTTATCGCCATGATGGATTGCTCCCTAACCCAAGTTGTTCTATGAAGGAAAACAACTTTACTATTCTCAAAACTGTTATATTTAATAATGAAAGGACTGAAGTTGGAAATCTTCAAACAAAAATTGGTAATGAAGAAGGAAATTTCAAGTTGAATGGAACATCTGTTGCTTTTACTGACACCAATCCAAATGGAGACTTATCTTGTATCTATCAACTTCATTATGGAAAAATTTCAAAGAACCAAACGTATAAATCCTTCAAGGACCAAAATTTCCCTCCTTTAACATATCTTCGTGGTGAATTACGCCTTACACCAAATTGTCCTATGGGTCAAGGTGATTCTGTCAACCTCCAAACTGTTTCATTTTATGGGGAAAGTGTTGAGGTTAATGATCTCAAGAGTAAAAGCGATAAAAAGAAAAGGCAATTTCAAATCAGATGGTAAATTTGTTAACTTCATGGGGACCAATCCAAAAGGGAAACTGTCTTGTATTTTTAAATTATCGTATGGAGAATTTTCAACAAATCACCCATTCGAATATTTTTCGAATAAAAATCACCCTATTATTAGATATGCCTTTAATCAACTCATCATCAGACCAAACTGCTCCATGGAACCAGAAAAAAATGTTAATCTTAAGACCATCCTGTATAACGATGAAAGTGTAGAAGGTGAATATCTCCAAAACACAGTCTCCAAGTCAAAAGATAATTTTAAGTTAGAAGGAGGATCCATTTATTTCACGGGTGACAATCCAAAAGGGAAATGCACTTGTGTTTATAAGCTTTCCTATGGAGAATTAAAAACATTCCAAGAATATCAGTCTATTGAAAATACAATTCTTCCCGAAGTTATATATGCTCAAGATCAATTGAATTTTCATCCCAATTGTTCAAGGGAGGAGAATCTTTACACTAAACTCAAAACTATTGTGCTGGATGATAAAAGAATAGAAGTTGAGGGTCTCGATGATGTAGCATTAAGTCAAATGGGTAACATTAAAACTACAAAAAAGCTTATTATTTATACTGTTAAAAATCCGGAAGGAAAATTGAGTTGTGTCTACAAAGTCCCTATTGGTGAAATTGAGAAGTTCCAAAACTACAAATCTATATTTAATGAAACTCATCCTGTTGTAGAGTATTCTTATAAGAGACTAGGATACAAAGCAAATTGTTCAAGACATCTAAATAGCTTTACCCATCTAAGAGGTATTAGATTTAAGGACGACAAGACAACAGTTGTAAGTCTACAACGTTCAAGAGTTGGAGCGTTGGGAAGGCTTAAGTTGGAGAAAGACTTCGTCATTAACACGGAAAAGAATCCAAACGGAACACTCTTCTGCCTTTATGATGTTCCAATTGGAGAGGTTTTGGTAACAAAAAAATTCTTAACATTTGAGACAGATGATGAAGAAAATTCTTCAAATAAGATGAAATATGCTGCTAGTATGATTTTGGGATATATGATTGTAATAAGTATGATAATTTAAGTAATTTAAATATGTTTGTGATATAAAATGTGGTGTATAGATTTTTAATAAAATATTACTTAATGTTTTCATTTGTCTTCTGAATTAAAAGTAGGAATATTAAAACATTTATGCATTGAAATAATAACGTTACCTTGTAGATACATTATGAATTCAGGTTTTATATACTAAAGTTTGTTAATAAAGAATCTGAAATAAAGCAAGGGAAGCCATGGAGTATTCAAAAAAATTCAAATTTTGATTAAATTATATTTGTTTCTGTATGTAACATTACATATGAATAACAATTCAAATAATCATGGTAAGAAAAGTCAATATGCATATAATGTTGAGAAATGTTGTTAATTAAATGTATCAGTTATATATTTTACAATTTTTAATCATTAGAATATTGTAAAATTTACTACATTTATTATATACCGACAATTAAAGTTTAGCTTTGACTAATTTTCAATTACATGCTGAACAATGTTTTATTGTTTATGCTAATGTCATTCGTTTGCTACAGACAATCAAATTTAGTCCATTTAATTGGTAAAAGTTAGTATATAACAAAAATGATAAACAAGATAGTGTATTTTTAAAGTAGTTTTTTGAATAACAATGGAGAAAAGATCATTAGAACACTTTTGTATTTGATGAAGATATGAATTAATAGGATTTCACATGTCTAAAGTCTTAAAATCTTTTTAAATTCATCAATATTTTTATTTCTCTGTTTATTGTAATATTTTGAACATTTTAAAAATTTCAATCAATTCCAACATTGTTTAGCAAATATAGATAACCACATGATAAAATAATGGTAATGAAAAAATTTAAACAAAACTTTTATTGACAATAAGTATCTATAATTATTTAATACAAAAATAAATTATATCACAAATGTATGATATTATCTTCGAAATAAAATTTTTAAATCATTATCCATTATATTATTATTTAAAAATAGTAGCGTGAATATCCAATTGGAGATGTAAATGTTTCAAATCTAATTTTTGTGCTTTCGTAATTGTACTTCTCCTTTATATCAGATTTTTTTCCTATCTTTTAATCCAACCATAACTTGAAAATCACCATTTTCAGTGTACGGTAGAGGGGTTGTCTTGTTCAACTTTCCATAAGATTATTAATGAAGAGGAACAACCTTGTGCCAGGGCTAAACTTGATGAAAAAGACGACAAAGATTGACTATAATATTAATTTATTCAATAACCATAAAATGACTGTAATATATCAAATAAAGTTTTTTTACTAATTCTTTCTGTAACCATCAAAAAAGGTTTAGTTTCTTTATTATTTATATAAGTTAAGTAAGCTTCTCTCTCTCTGTAAAAGGTATTGATAATTACCTCTTTTTATCGATAAAAGCAATTGAAATATATCAAATTGATTTGTAAATTAGACAACTCATTCGAAGTAGATTAGTTTTTTTGAGTATATAAAGAATGATATTTGCTTAAATTTATAATTTTTTACTGCTCCGGACCTCCGTACTCATTTATTTCGCGGAATACCTTCTACTAATGGAAATAACTACTATGCTGGTGATATTACTCTATTTTCAAGATGTTATAATAGGGATATTAACGGTGAAGTAATTAAAATTCCCCGATAACCCAAATTACTGCAAAAGGATAATTTTGCATCTGAGGAGCTGTTGATGGCTCAAAGACAACCATCACCTATTGATTCACCGAATGAGAACACGGACATTACAAACGTGCTCACTGGCACGAAGGTCATAAAATCAATCCTTGCAAGTTCTGCGCTACTTTCAATGTCTGATCTAGCTAGACTCCTCCTCTATGTTCACCCAATGCTCTCCAGCACCTACATTGAAAGCCAGGACGTTGCAATCACCTTTCTTGGAGTAATCAAGGATTCATATTGGGTAGAGATTGTCAAAACATATGAAATGCCTGTGAATAATTCTACGAAAATAACGGAGAAGAATCGCATTCAAAATGCACAGAAGGCAAGAGATTTGCTTGTAAATGTTGCAATGAATGCGACTAAAACCACTATATCTTCAAGTAAAAGTCGTCGAAATTTGAGATGTTACACAAGGACTTTCAGGAAACTTTAAATTATGTACTATATTTTTATGTTATATATTGTATTTATATTTATGTATATAAAAACTAACAAATTATGTTTTTTTTAATTGTTTACAATAATATTTTATCATTTTTATAAGTTTATTTATTTTTTATTATTGTTTTTTTTTGTTTTTATTATGCACAGCAAAACCTAAATATGTCGATTTAACCAATACGATTTATGATAAAAAAGGGACTATATTTGATAGCATTTTGGAGTCTACGTTTTTACCCATTTTGCAAACACATTATAATTTATTTTGCATGTACGTTGAATCATATTTTACATATACAAAGGAAGGTAGAATGTGCATACAAATAAACCTAAAATGTAGTCTATAGTTTCCCTCCAGTTTGTAAATTTCAGAGTTTTGTATTTATTATGCTTAATCAAAAGATTTTGGAAACTTTTTTATGGTAAAGTAATAGAGATATTTATTATTTAACGTTGTAATATAATGTTTTTTCTGAATATTAATTATTAACAAAAATAAAAGTTGGATATTTTTAAAATTTTATTTTTATTTTGTCGTTAAAAATATTTAAATAAACTAATGTAGTACGAATATTTATATTATTTTAATAATGATTTCTTACAAATAAATAATTTTTTCCCCAATTTCTACCAAGAAAGCCGCATAATTTTTATACATCTTTGATTCTTTTCGATCAACTAACAATTAAAGAGTTTTCAAGTGATTTTTTAAAATGTCATACTCATATACAATCACTAGCTATAATTGCTGATAATCATAATCCATACTCTATTTCAAGATTGTACTAGTGTGATAAAGTTCCTAGTTGTGAAGCTTCACATTACATACTATTTATTATTTTACTCATGATATAAAAATTCTCTTTGAAGATTTTTTCCAGTTAAATAAAAGCTTAATAAGTTTCAAACATCTAAAAAATGATTAAATGATGGACTATAGGTATGTTGAA
Source organism: Strongyloides venezuelensis (assembly GCA_963280985.1). Taxonomy (NCBI): domain Eukaryota; kingdom Metazoa; phylum Nematoda; class Chromadorea; order Rhabditida; family Strongyloididae; genus Strongyloides; species Strongyloides venezuelensis. The sequence continues at coordinate 22,810,056 of CAUJLX010000001.1, read as the reverse complement.
TTTCATAATCAAAACACCCATAGAAATTATTTAAAAAATTATCCTTAAAACTTACCTTCATTATAATAAATGGATTGAGAATATATTCTTAATTGAATTGCTACACAAACGTTTTTCTCATAAACTCTGTCACAATTTCTTGGTAATTTTTTCTAAATATTTTGGTTACTCATGACAGTTCCGTGTATGTTGTTAATTTATTATACTAAACTTTTAGAGATTCTACAAAAAAATGCAGAAATATTTTATTTTATATAAAATATTCTCAAGATTTAACATCTTATAATAGAATGCTAGTTTAATTATAATCTTTTTTGTAATTAATATAAACAAAATAGAGTTTTCTTTATTTTTTTAAAGAGATTTGAAAAGTTGATACGAAGAGGTAAAAATAAATATATATAATAAGAGAAGGAATAAAGGCATAAATTTTAAATGACATATTCTTGTATTTATTTTTATATCATTACATTTGCTTTACAAGAGTAAAAATTATTTATTAGTCTTATAGATCTATTGAATATAAAATACAATAATATTAATAATTTTTAAAAATACATTCTAAAAATCCGTTGAAATCTTTTACCAAGTTAGATATCCTTAAAAAGCTTGATTTGGTATTAAGATGATGGATCGTAATTATTGTAGATTCAACATTTTTAGTTTTAGCTAGCGATTCTAAAACAATAATAATATTTGTAACTTTCTATATTGATACAAAACTATGGTAATAATATGTTAATATAAAAAAATTTCACAACCACTTATTACTACAATAACTTTTGCCATAAATGTTGTATAGATATCCAATAGAGTAAGGATTATGATTATCAGCAGTTATAGGTAGTGATTTTACATGATTATGACATTTTGAAAAATCACTTAAAAACTCTTTAATTGTTAGTTGATCGAAGGGAATCAAGAATATATAATAAATTATGTGGCTTTCTTGGTATACAATGGGAAAAAATAATATATTTGTAAGAAATCATTATTTAAATAATTAAGAAAATTTCCTTTCTTTTCGTTTATTTGAATATTTTTATATATAAAATATATTGTCAAAAATGCATAAAAACATTTGCGCTATCAAAGCAAGTTTCGCAGGAAAAATAATATAATATTTATATTAGGTGTTTTCTTAGTTGTTAATTTTAATTAATTACTTTATTAATTAAGTTATTAAAGCCTTAGAAACATAAAACTTTACTAAAGTTAAAAGAAAGTATATTTAACATAAATATTTTAAAAGTAAAATAATCACTTTTATCACTACTAATTTTCTTGAATTTAAATGAAATTAGATATTTGCAATTACTATTTTTAATGATTATACTAATGTATTTATAACAATGATTAGAGTTTTTGATTATTCCAGTAATACCATAGTAAAAATAACTCCATCATTTTAGGAAAGTAGTTTTTGTTTTATTGATAAAATATATTATATTTAAATAAAATTTATTTTATGTTCGATTTTTAAATAATTTAAATAAATGTATACTTTAATTATAATGTTTATTAATTATTTAATTATTACAAGATTTCAAAATACTACAAAAATAAAAAAATACTTGGTGATCAATTAATGTTCTTTGTGGTTTAGATAATGCAAATATACTTTATTTCTTAAATACTTTTATTGCATTTATAACTTATTATAAAGGCAATTTAATAATATTTTGAATTAAATTAAAAAATTTTAATTAATATAAGTACAATTTTTAACTAACTATTGTTTTAATTAGCCAGTAAAATAATTTTTCAAATCTTCTTATTTTTTTACATTCTCAAAATAATGTTTGAGCTCTTATCCTTTGAATTTTTTAATTAATTTCTTTCCATATATACTTTTTCGACTGTTTGTTCTTCAAATTAAGTTAACAAGTTTATTGATTACTTTTAATTACTAATGTTTACAATAATTTAAAAGCTAACTAAGATTGTAGTTATCTGAACTTCTACTATTTTGGGATGAACATTCCCTTACTTCAGTTTTTAAAAAATCCTACATAACACACCAGATACATTCTCGTAATAGAAATATCCGTAATGATTTTGATCCAATATATAGTATACATATGTAGAATTTTCAATTCTACAAGAAGTTATTTTGAATTCTGTAAATATACAGATTCTTGTCTTTTATAAATCTTAGAAACGTATATTTAAATAACTTTTGCTTCATTACTTAATTAAAAAAATAAAAGATATTATTATGTATAAAATCAAATATAGATATAAATTTTTTTTATTAAACAAATATAAAAATATTTATTTCATAACATAAGAATTAAGGATTTTTGGTTGCAAGCAATAATGTTAAATGAATTACTAAATATCAATGTGGTAAGTTTAACTTACATAAAATGATATGAAATTAAGATTTTTATATAATTAATAATAATATCCAAAGAAGACATAAATTCTTTCTTTTTCTTCTCAATTTATAATTATTTACCAATGCTATCATTTGTTTTTATTTTAAAAAAATAATAAGAAAAATAATGGAAAATTTGTAGAATTCTTTTATCAGTTATGGTAAAAAAAACTGTTGTGATTTTTAGATAGGTGTTAAGAAATAATTGTTAAATTTTGAATTAATAATTGAATAATTTTTACATATTTTATAAAAAGAAATTTGTAATAATGTTAATATTATTTGAAAAATATCGTTTTACTACATTAATTAACTTTTGATTTGGAAAGTTTGTTATTCATATTTTTACTGCGTTTTCAGTAATTTCATCTTTCTTTTTTTATCGTTGTCTGATACTTTATTATGGTTTTTGCTTTTTTTTGGCATCGTCACTATTCTTTTTATCAGTTAAGTCATTTACATTTGTTTTATTAACCATCGATATTTTCTTTTTAGCTCGTTTTTTTCAGTAACCAGAGGATTATTACTACTCTTCTTGTCTTTCTCCTCAACAGCAGTTTTTTATTCTTATCACACTTTTGATCAAATTTTTTTTCATTGTACATATGCTTGAAAACTCTTTTACATGAAACTTGAACATTTTCTTCAATTTTTCTTCACCATGCTGTATCATCTTTTAAGATTCAATTTTTATGGTGTGACATCATTTAGTTTTAAAGGTTAATTACTTTTAATTTCTTATTTTTATATCATTATTTCTTTCATTCTTTATTTAATCATTCTCATTATCCTTGTGTTTCACTTTTTTAATCTTATTAATTTTTCAACAGACTAGAATTCATTATCTTTTTTTGATTTAAACATTTCATCTAACTTAGTTTTCTCGTTTACTCTCTTATTATTTCCCTTATTTTACCTTTATCTCAAGAAATCATCACATAGAGAAATTTACACAAAAAGTCGTCCTCAGTTTTAAATTTTTGTCTCCAGTTTTAATTTTTAATCCCCAGTATATAATCTTTTATCCTTGTTAATCGAAGATGTATGAAGTCACCAAGAGGTGGAACATCAAATGAATTAACTCTGTGACTACTGGAACTAAATTTCCAACTAATTTTAAGGATCTTATAACAGTATTTACTAAAAGAAATAAATTCTATGGTATTATAAATGATAAAAATTATTAATCTCTAGCTCTTTAGTCGTAGAAACTAGAATCTACACGTAGATGTTAGAATTTTCATCATCCTTAGACTTTTTGATCTCCTTTAAACTCAAATTTTCCTCCATTATATAATTTCCTTTTCTGAGAAAAAAAAATAAACTTTCTAGTTTAAATTTATGCCATATACTTGATTTTTTCTTTGAAATAACCTCAATAACACCATTTTTTTCGTTTCACCTTTTTTCTTTATCATTTTTATCGTATCATCATAAATTAGACCTTTAGCACAATTTGTAATAAAATATATTTTAAAACCAATATCAGAGAAAATAGCAGTTAATAAAATACAATACTTAAGTGAACCCCACCAACAAAACACTTTAAATATTATTTTTCTGTAACCTATCTTCAAGTTTAGTTTTATTTATTTATGATTTGAAAATGAAGACCAATTCTTAAAGCATTTGCAAAAAATTGTGCATGTTACAAAACAGTTAATATTCATAATTTTTTTTGAATATTAAAGTATTAAACAAAATTAGAATTGAATACTGACTTGGAATGATTTTTAAAGCTAAAAATTAGAGATAATGTACACCAAATGTAAATATAGTAAGAAGAAAGGATGAACTTTGAATTGTTATTGAAAATATTTAAACCATTCTAACGTTTAATAATATTTAAGTACTTCTATTAAGAAAAAATTTGAAGAAAACATAAAAAATATCAACATATAAGAATAAGGACTGTTTTTATTATTTAATTCTTTATTGTATAATTTAGCAGCATATAGAAAAAAAGATGATTATACATTAATTACAATAAAATTAATAATGATAAAATTATTTAAATTTATTCCAGTAGAAATCCTCCTTGGCACATCTTAATCAATCAAATATTCACGAAGAAATCGGTCTTTCGAAGTGATATTACCGCTTGGTGTGTTATAAACACATGTAACAACTGCAGCTTTATCAACAACATTTTCCAGTATAATAAAATTTTTTGACTGCTTCACATCAAAATTTGTAGAATTTGAATATTTTGGATCATCAAACTCAACCTTTTCTCCATTACAAGACATTGCTATAAGGTAAGCATAAGGCATCCTATCCGTTGTACAATTTGGTTGGAGTCGTTTGTCATTGTCATTGTAACGGTAAATGTGCCCTTCAAACTGCAAGTCATCATCCTTAGGTCCAAAAAATAAAAGTCTTGATCTAGGTGTTTCATTTGCCTCATCCTTACAATAGTACTCCAGTTGAACTAATTCATATCCGGAGATGGTGAATGTTGAATCAGAATAATCTGAATACATGTGGGCATAGTCGATTGTGTTTTTAAAATTGAGCATCCTTGTAATTGGCACATTATCCTTATTGTAGTAACCCAAACTCCTTGCACCTATTTGAAGATTGTGCCTGATATCAAATGTTATTTCCTTATCTTCATCCAATTTAAAAACTAATATTTCTTGACCCTTATACTCTTTTGTAATATTTTCAAGTGCTAATATTGTTATCTGAGGACAAAAATTGAATGCACTCAATACAAGACATGGTACCTGTAGAACTTCGTCATTTTCTTCATTAGGCTTTTTGAAGAAATAAAATAACTTGTCAGGTGAGGCCTCTTTTGTTTCTGATACATTTAAGGTTTTTGATTCGCTTCCACTGATTTTTTCAGCAATTATCAAATCTTGGATTGGTAAACTACACTTTTTTAATTGATATGTTGCATATATATATTTTGTTTTCAGTTGCTAATTTTTAAAAGTCTGGAGTGTTTTTCACTTAATCTTGTAATTCCAATCCCTAATTTTTGGGTAATCCAAATTCATTTCATCATAACGACTATGATATTGATTGAGTCAACCACAATAAACATAATTTATTCCACATTTAGGATCTTTTATTAAAAGTTTCAATACAACTGGTGCATTTGATATTGGTTAATAGAATGTGTTAGCACTTATATTAGTGGAAAACTTGTCCGTATCAGAAGAATTATGGTAACCCTCATATGGACATTTTACAGAAACAATGTCAGATCATGAATAAATATTACTAAATAAGTACCTTTCATTTCGAGTTAAAATCATATGAGGAAATATGCGAGTGTCAGTAGTTCCTTGAGAACATATTGATAACTGAATTAAAGCCAAAGCTGCAGGAATGAAGGACATTTGTAATGAAATCATACTATTTCTTAGACAAAAATCTATTTTTTTATGAAATTTTTTAACATTAAAAACTTGAATTTATCATTACATGATACTCAAATTGTCTATAAATTTATTCAACACTTTATCAACTGATAAGATTATACTTTTGTTATATTCAAAAAACCATTACAATCAAAAATGTTATTGATATGAGAATGTATGATAATGCATTGATAATTTATTTCAATTTATGTTACCATTGCAACTATTCATTAACTAATGTTTTTTTTTATATTTTCTGTAAAACAATAATGGATATAAGAATAAGAGTAGAGAATAACAACTACATTCTAATGTATAATGACAAGAATTACCACATTTTATACAAAAAATTTATTAATATGAAGACAGAAATAACTATAAACATTATAATTTAAATTCTCTATTATATGTTTGATATTTCTTTAGTAGTAACATCAATAATATAATATTTATTTATTTCATTTTCTGTATTTATCAGTTCATCAAAATTAAAACCTCTAGAACAATATATAAAAAATGTGTCTTGAATCCATGACTATACTCCCTTTAAAAAACGACTGTTTTCTATCTAACGGTGAGAAACTTTCTTTGCCTTCTTTTCACTTATAATTTTTACACTGCTTTCACTGAAAATTTTTCCGGGACAAAATGTCATGTTTACTTAAAGTGACATTTTGTCGTAAAAATATTCAGGACATTAAGTATCCGTGACACTTTTTGTTCGTGACGAAATGTCACGTGAAAATTACTTTTTCTTCGTGACAAAATGTCACGCAAAGTAATGTCACGGATTTTTTTCTGTGTATCCCTATTATGGTATCTCATCTTTTTAGTGCTATTAAAATCATCACATTTTATAAATTTAAAAAATAACGCATTTTTTGTCTACTTATTCATAAAAATTATTGATATTCAAAAAGTGTTATAATAAAAACAAAATTATTTTTTATATTTTTATAATTATAGATAAAACAATTAATATTTTATCATTGTTTTCGTTATCCCATCAACATATATTACATCTTTTACAATATTTATATCAATTGTTGTTATCATAATGTTTGGAATGGACAAACACGTCCAAGGGTAAATATAACAAAATTCGAACTTAGATATTTTTAATCAAAAAAACAGGTGTTTAATACAAGAGAAGTATGTAGTCTACAGAGATAATAAATTCTGAATATATGTTATCCAATAGGCCAAATTCGATGGTATATGTTTTTTGCCTAAATCTTGAAGTCTAGTTTTGAAGAACTGTTAACCAAAAATATTTTTCTAAAATAATTCAATCTTGTCCTATATGAACTAATATATACATGTATATAAGTTTTTTAAACTCATTGAGGTTTTTTTTCAAGAAATTAGAGTGTCCATAGATTTCATGAAATTCAGAGAATGAAAATCCGGACTTATTTTATAAACTTCAAACTTGTCTAATAGCTTCCATCTTTGTTATATATGTCCATCATGCACTGAAAATTTTTCCGGGACAAAATGTCACGGAAATTGCAGGACTCGCATGGAATTCCCGCATACGCGTGACATTTTGTCTTGTATCTTTAAAAAATGTGGGAAAAAATTTTTCTTAAATAAACGTGATAAAATATCACGTTTACATAAAGCGACATTTTGTCGCGAAAATATTCAGAATATTAAGTATCCATGACATTTTTATCCGTGACACTTTTTTTTCGTGACAAAATGTCATGGATTTTTTTTCTGTGTGGTATATGGAGCCTCCGAATGAAAAGAACATAAAAAAATTTTAAACTTCAACAATGTTGTGAGCCAAATAAAAATTTTATAATTTTAATGCTTAAATGATCTTTTTTACTTAGTATTTGGTAATTTAAATACACAAATAATTTATCCGTAAATTATATACCTACATGAAATGTAATTGTTTTAATCCATTTATAGTTAAATAGACATGAAGTACTATCTCGTTATATTCATAAAATCTTCTCATATATAAAAATTAAAAAGGTAATGTTATGATAAAACGTATAAAATAGAGTGATTATAAATAAAGTTAGAGAGATTTAAATAAAAGGTTTTGTATATTTCAGAAGTCATAAGTATTCATATAATGACAATAAAAATATGAATACAATGCATTATTTCTAAAAGTAGATAAATTAGCTGACTATTTATTTACTAGTTAAAAAATATTATACAATAAAAATAGTTTTCAAACTACTATATAGAAAAAATTGCAATATAAATATTTTAAAACATGTTTCTCGAGGAATTTGAGTAATCTTAAATATTTGGGACAAGCAAAGAAGTCTAAAGTGCTTCTGTATATGTATATTACAGTTCATATAAACAAGGCTGAATTATTTTAGAGAAATATTTTTGACCAAAAATTCTCGAAAATTGGACTTTAAGATTTAGACCCTAAACATATCCCATTGAATTTGCCATATTCAACTGCATATATCCGAAACTATTTATCCCTGTAAAGTATGTATTTCTTGATATTAAAACACCTATTTTTAGGATTATCAGTTTCAAAGGGCGAATTTTGTTATATCTGTATTCTGGAATTTTTGCCCATTACAAGTATTAAAATTTCTTTGTATATATTAACGGCTATGTTATTTCATACATTTTATCATAAAATTACTTTTTTTAAAACTTAATACATGAGACGATTTTATGAATATAACAAGATAATCTTTCATGACTATATTAATTAAAATTGTATTTAAGACAGTTGTTTTTTCATATAGATAATTAACTAATCTACAAATAAATTATTTGAATATTTTAGTTATCAAATAATACTAAGTAAAGAAGATGGTCTTCAAACGGAAAGTATTGAAATTTTAATTCGCCCATAACTTCTTAAAAGTTTATCATTTTTTTAATCTGTTTCAACCTCAGGGTCATTATACAGTGATTTACATATATTAAAAAGATGGAGCCCAATTGGACAAGTTTAAAGCTTCAAAAACATGTCTGCATTTTCTATTTTTTGTCTCTGAATGTAATTTAGGGACATTCTAACTTCTTTAAAATAACCTAGGAAAGTCTGGAGAACTTTAATATATTCCTATGTTGGCCCATATAGCCAGGGGTTTAACTATTTCGAAAAAATATTTATAGCCAACATTTCTGTAAAACTAGATCTCAATATTTGGACCCAAAACTTATTCCATTGAAGTTGACCTATTGGATTACATATACTCAAAATTTATTACACCTGTGAAATATATATTTACAGGGGATTTAAACTACAATTTTTTGAATAAAAAATAACTAAGGTCGAATTTTGTTATATCTATACTCGAACATGTTTGTCCATTGTAACATTAGGAAACAAGTTATTATAAAATGAATATTGTTAAAAATTTGATTAAGATACAATAGCATTATGCTAAAATTTATTTTGAAATAAAGTAAACTTAAATTAATTCTATTTATATTCAATATTTATTGTAATTTTTTTATTAATAGAAGCAATTTTTCTGCAAAAAATATTGTTTTTTATTTCGATACAATGGAGAAACTACTCAAAGTTCTTTGGATATTGGTCGTCTACTCAATTGGTTTAAGTTCCCATGATGACAATTTAGAACGTGCTAAACATTTTAAATATTATTATAAGGATTCTGTCGATTTCAAAGACAGTTTCCCTATAAAGAATATCCTCAAAACTAACACTGAAATAATTGCTATAAAATGTCCATTAGGGTTTACAGTTCAACACAATGAAAATTCCACTCTTATATACAAGAGGCCTAGTGAAATTTTAAAGGAATCCCTGGGTATTGAAGGTGGATACGTTTATCAATGGAGATTTTACGATATTGGAACAACTGAAATAAAAATAATTAATTGTCTCAATATTTATAAAAATGACGAGAGTCATCTTCTTGGGGAATGGAATCATGAAATTACCCGTACCAGTACAGAACAAAAAGATATAAAATGTAAAAATCGTTTTAATATTAAGAGGCATATTACTGGAGAGAATATAAAGAAGCCGAGTGGTTAAGAAATAACAGTTGCATTTAGTGGAAGATCGAATTATCGGGAATTCAATTCCAAAAATCCAATGATATATAAAGGAGATAGATTGGCTATCTTCGATTGGGTGACAAATTTTATTCCGAAACATATGATTTTCTAGAACCCATTTGTGTAGGACGATCATACCATCCTCTTCCATTTATTAGTATAACAGATATCAAAATAAAAATAATGACATTAAAGATCAAAAATTGGTGCCTTTTGAAGTAGATGAATTTCCCAAAACATTAGAAATAAAATTAGACTATAATGGGACAACCAATCAACGTGACTTTTTTAAATATGAAGAAATAAATATGTACTATTATAAATTTTCTGAGCGTAAGAATTTTTATTATTATAATACTGGATCTTTGAAGCCGAATCAAGATGGTAAAAAATTTTTTCAACTGGAACATCCAACAATTGTAAAATTCAATTATAATTGTGATGATTGTGAAGGAGATTTGTCAAGTGTTAGAAGTATTGAAAAAGATGTAATTTTCAGTGATAAAGATTATTTTAAAAGAGAAATAAATTATTCTATTAAATATCCGTTTAATCATTTGGGATTTTATGCAAATTGTTCCTTGGTAATTAAAGAAAATTTCCACCTTAAAAGTGTTTCATTTAATGGTGTAGAAGTAGTAGAAATTAGAAAGTTTTTTCAACTCAATTATCATAAAACGCTGTCTGGTTTTAAGTTATCTAAGAATGCTGTTATTTATGATGTTAAGAATCCTAAAGGAATATTAGAATGTACTTACAATGCTCCATTTGATGAAGTTAAATTAGCTCAAGATTATGATTATATTATGGATAAAATTTCTCCTCCTATAGGATATTATTATAATAAATTATCTTTTAAAGCCAATTGTTCCATGAAAGAAGATAATATTGGTTCCCTCAAAACTGTCGTGTTTAATGATGAAGAAATAAGCATATCTGATGATGAAAACACAACTCCTGAATCAATTGGAAATTTCACATCAAATGAAAATTTTATTGTCTATAATGATAAAAATCCAAAAGAAAAATTAAAATGTATTTATAAATTACAAATTGGAGAAGTTACAATACATAAAAAATATGAGTATTTTGAAAATATAACTCTACCTCACGTTAAATATTTATATGAGTAGATGGATTTTAAAGCAAATTGTTTTTTGAAAAGAAATGAATTTACTGATCTCAAAACTATTTTATTTAATGATAAAATTATAGAAGTTAAGCATCTTCAAAAAAGTATGATAAAAGAAGACTTCAAGTTAGAGAATACTTCTGTTAACTTTATGAACAAGAATCCAAATGGAACTCTATACTGTATCTATAGTCTTACTTTTGGGAATTTCACAGCATCTCAAGAATATGAATATATTAAGGATACTTCACTTCCCGATATTGTGTATCCTGATGGTCAATTGTAGTTTTTTCCAAATTGTTCTGTGGACAGAAATAACTATACTCATCTCAATTCTTTCCCACATAATAACAAAATAATATATATTGAGGGAGAAAGAAATTTAACAAAACATATAAAGAAAAAAGATGATCTTATTATTTATTAAGGTGAAAATCCAAATGGAACGTTTGTTTGTACCTATAAGATTCCCTATGGAGAAATTGAACTAACTCAAAATTATTACACCATAAAGAATGTAACTCTTTCTCCTGTTATATATTCTTACGATCAATTAAACTTTAACCCAAGTTGTTCCAAGGAAGAAAAACATTCCATTACTCTCAAAACCATTATATTTAATGATAAAAGTATAGATGTTGGAGATATCAATAAAGCGGTATTAAGTTCAGTGGAAAATTTGAAGTTAACAAAAAATTCTGTTATGTATGAAGTTAAAAACCCAAATGGAAAACTTGTTTGTGTCTACAACCTTTCAATTGGAATTTTTAGAAAATCTCAAAAATATGTACCTATTAAAAGTGAAACCCTTCCAAATGTACAATATTACTATAATAAATTAGACTACAATCCAAACTGTACATTGTACCCAAATAATTTTACCACTCTTAAAGCTGTCACATTTGGAGTTGAACGAGTAAAAGTTAGAAATCTTCAACAGGAAAAAGATTTTACGAGAAGAATATTTATGTTGGAAAAGGGATTTGTTAAAGTTATGTCTGGAGATTCTGGAACATTAACTTGTTTTTATGGACTCCCAGTTGGAGAAATTTCAATATCACAAACATTTGAGGTTTTAAACAAAAATAATGGACATTATTTATCATTAAATGTTGAAATTTTGCTTATCACAATTTTTAAATTTATAATCATTAGAAATTTATTTATCATAACAATATAATTTAATTAATATTTGAGTATCTTATAAAAAGTGTTTTCCCAATAAAATTATTCATTATTCTTTAAATATTTTTTGCAACTTAAAAATTACATTTATATTATTTATAAGCAGGAAATTATTTTATTTAAGATCAAAAGGTTAAACAAAACAATATGCAATATTGATAATTTATTTTATCTATAACTCATTTATCGACTCAATTGACAACGTTGCTTCCTTGATTCTACAATTTCTTTGGTAATTCATATTCTTACATCTTTTGACAATCTTTCACTAGAGCCACTACTTCAGAGGTCCACCTCTTCATCCACAGCATTTGATCCGCAATTCCAGTTATACACATATATTTCCATCCATACACCTTATTAGAAGTATCAAAGATATGTAATGTTAATAACACTCTTGTATTAACAGATCTAAGGGTAGTCAAACCAGAAACTAAACTTAAAAATAATATTTAAAAGAGCCTTTAAGTTGTACCACATTCACTATTAAAATTTGTCCACCACAACAAATTAACTATAAAAGTAAAATTGAACTGGATGATTAGAATCCCAATTGAAAATTAGACTAGGAATAATTTTTATTAATTAGAGTTCTGTATATGACCAAACTTTCTTTTACAAAACGTCTTTTTGTTGTACAATGGAAGAGGTCTTTTCTTTGCTTTCTGTTTCCATTTAATTTTTATTCCACTTTATTATACCTTATGGGTACAAAAATGTTTTGTTGAGGATGTGCATATTGAAATAAACATTCTTAAGAATCTAGCAAGTGTTCTTGGTATTTTAATTTATAAATGTTTTGACATCTTTTTTAGTTACTACTTTGGGAAAAAAGTATTGTTTACATAATTTTTTTAAATCGTAAAGAGATATTTCTTTGGTTGTTGAAAACTTTAGTTGATTGTATATGTATAGTGGATTTTTAATACTTACGAACATAAAAAAATTATTACTTGATGTTTAAAAATTTTTATTCCTGGATTACAGATAAATCAATTTGTTTAAGCAGAAAAATAAATCTTTGGAAGCGTCATGGAGTAAACCATTAAATTTTATAATCAAAGTATATACTTCAATTTTTTCAAATTCTCAGAAGAAAACAATGTCCTGTACAGTCTGCTTGATTCTTTAATGATAATAGTTCTAAATTAGATGAATCGTAAAGGTAGGAACAGCAAACTGGAAGATGACCTTTGACCGATTGCAAGAAAAGATATATTCGTTTTTTAATTTTATCATACAATTTACAATAAAATGAATATTGTTAAAAATTTTCTTTGATAATTGTTGAAAATTTGATTGAAATACAATAGCATTATGCTAAAATTTATTTTGGAGTAAAGTAAATTTAAATTAATTCTATTTATATTCAAAATATTTATTGTAATTTTTTTATTAATAGAAGCAATTTTTCTACAAAAATTATTGTTTTTATTTCGATAAAATGGAGAAACTACTCAAAGTTCTTTGGATATTGGTTGTCTATTTAATTCATATAAGTTCATGTGATTTAAAATCAGATTTCATAAAACAGTTTAAGTATCTTGAAAATGACGACATTTATGATATTTTTCCTAGAAGACATACTATTAATAGTAATTCTATAATGTTTGGTGTAAAATGCCCAAGAGGGAACATTACAATTCCTAATGTAGATTTAAAAGATCATAAACAAGTTGATTTTGAGACGGTAGATAATCATTCGCCATCAAAATGGATATATGAAAAAAAGGAAAGTAAAACTACTGAATGGATTATCCTTCGATTACAAAGAAATTGAAAGTTCTGGTTATTTTTATTGCCTCCAGGCGGAATTGATTAAAAATACATCTTTAGAAGATTTGTTTTCCTGGGCTTTCAAAATTAGACACACTACAGAACATTTAATAAATATAGTAAAAGAAGGGTATCTGAATGTTGCTCACCACATTCCTGGACAAAAAATATATAATAAAGGTTTTGAAGAGAAAACTATAGCATTTAGTACAAAAAATGGTTATCGTGTCTTTGATTTCAAGACTACAAATCTATATAAAGGAGATACATTGGTCACATTCAACAATAGCAATTTTTATAATGAAGATATTGAATTTCAAGAACCATTTGGTATAGCAAAGATAAATCATCCTCCTCCATATATTAGTATAGATGATAATCTAAACATTAGTATTAATTATAACAATAAAGATTGTTGGCTTGTTGAATCGGACTTTTTTCCTATCACATTTTATATCAAACTTTTATACAATGGCACCACTAATCAACCTGGTTTCTTTGATTATGAGAATGTAAATGTATCGTATTTGAGGTATTCAAGGGACAATAAGTTAGAAGAGATTAAGAATGAGATTTTAATACCTTCATCAAATAACAACAGAAGTATTGTTATAAGAGAATCAGTAATTGTAAAATTTCAGTACAATTGTGATGATTGCGTAGATGGAGGAGTAAATGTTGTACAAAATATGTTGATTGGAAAAAATTTTGACTTTGAAGATAAAGTTCTACCTTCTATAGGATATTATTATGACAAACTACATTTCAATGCTAACTGTTCCATGAGTCATAATATCTTTACTCAACTCAAGACTGTATCTTTTAATGATGAAAAGGTTGAGGTTGAAGCTTTCTATAAAACAAGTGATAATTCAATAGGAAATTTCAAGTTAGATAATGATGTAGTTCTAGTTACAAATAAAAATTCAAATGGAATATTGATTTGTACTTATATATATCCTTTTGGAGAATTTAAAACCTCACAAATGTATGAATCTTTTAAAGATGAAGAAATGCCTCTTATTACATATTATCGTGATAAATTGCTTACCAAACCAAAATGTTCTAGGAACCAAAACAACTCTGCCATTCTCACAACTGTTTTATTTGACAATGAAAGAATTGAAATTGATGATCTTAAAGATAGAAGCAGTGGAACAAAAGGAAATTTTAAGTATAATGGGACATTAGTTACCTTTACGGGAACTAATCCAAATGGGAAATTATCTTGTATTTATAAATTGACTTATGGAGAAGTTTCAAGAAATGAAACATATAAATTTTTCTCCAATCAAACTTTGCCTTTTGTTACATACCCTTATGGTGAACTACCCATTAAGCCAAATTGTTTTAAAGACCAAGTTAATTCCACAAATCTTAAAAGTGTATTATTTAATGATGAGTTAATTGAAGTGGATGACCTCAAAAGTGCAACCGGTTCAACAATAGGTAATTTCAAGATGGAAGGGAAAACGGTTATCTTTATAGGGAACCATCCAAAAGGCACATTAACTTGTATCTATAAATTATTTTATGGAGAATATTCAGTTAATCAAGAATATGAATACTTTGAGACCACAAATCTCCCTGAAGTTAAATATGCCCTAAATCATCTTTCCTTCAAAGCAAACTGTTCTGTGGAGTTGAAGACCAATGTTATTCTTAAAACAATTTTGTTTAATGATGAAACTATAGAAATTAATGATCTTAAAAAATCAACCGACAATGTAAAAGGGAATTTCAAGTTAGGTGGAAATTATGTTACCTATATGGACAAGAATCCAGTTGGAAAATGTGTATGCATTTATAAGTTATCTTTTGGAGAAATTTCAATCTCTCAAACTTATGAATCATTCACGGATGAAAGTAAGCCTTTAATAACTTATCGCCATGATGGATTGCTCCCTAACCCAAGTTGTTCTATTCAGGAAAACAACTTTACTATTCTCAAAACTGTTATATTTAATAATGAAAGGACTGAAGTTGGAAATCTTCAAACAAAGATTGGTAATGAAGAAGGAAATTTCAAGTTGAATGGAACATCTGTTGCTTTTACTGACACCAATCCAAATGGAGACTTATCTTGTATCTATCAACTTCATTATGGAAAAATTTCAAAGAACCAAACGTATAAGTCCTTCAAGGATCAAAATTTCCCTCCTCTAACATATCTTCGTGGTGAATTACGCCTTACACCAAATTGTCCTATGGGTCAAGGTGATTCTGTCAACCTCCAAACTGTTTCATTTAATGGGGAAAGTGTTGAAGTTAATGATCTCAAGAGTAGAAGCGATAAAAGAAAAGGCAATTTCAAATCAGATGGTAAATTTGTTAACTTCATGGGGACCAATCCAAAAGGGAAACTGTCTTGTATTTTTAAATTATCGTATGGAGAATTTTCAACAAATCAACCATTCGAATATTTTTCGAATAAAAATCACCCTATTATTAGATATGCCTTTAATCAACTCGTCATCAGACCAAACTGCTCCATGGAAGCAGAAAAGAATGTTAATCTTAAGACCATCCTGTATAACGATGAAAGTGTAGAAGGTGAATATCTCCAAAACACAGTCTCCAAGTCAAAAGATAATTTTAAGTTAGAAGGAGGATCCATTTATTTCACGGGTGACAATCCAAAAGGGAAATGCACTTGCGTTTATAAGCTTTCCTATGGAGAATTAAAAACATTCCAAGAATATCAGTCTATTGAAAATACAATTCTCCCCGAAGTTATATATGCTCAAGATCAATTGAATTTTCATCCCAATTGTTCAAGGGAGGAGAATCTTTACACTAAACTCAAAACCATTGTGCTTGATGATAAAAGAATAGAAGTTGAGGGTCTCGATGATGTAGCATTAAGTCAAATGGGTAACATTAAAACTACAAAAAAGCTTATTATTTATACTGTTAAAAATCCGGAAGGAAAATTGAGTTGTGTCTACAAAGTCCCTATTGGTGAAATTGAGAAGTTCCAAAACTACAAATCTATATCTAATGAAACTCATCCTGTTGTAGAGTATTCTTATAAGAGACTAGGATACAAAGCAAATTGTTCAAGACATCTAAATAGCTTTACTCATCTAAGAGGCATTAGATTTAAGGACGACAGCACAACAGTTGTAAGTCTACAACGTTCAAGAGTTGGAGCATTGGGAAGGCTTAAGTTGGAGAAAGACTTCGTCGTCAACACGGAAAGGAATCCAAACGGAACACTCTTCTGCTTTTATGATGTTCCAATTGGAGAGGTTTTGGTAACAAAAAAATTCTTAACATTTGAGACAGATGATGAAGAAAATTCTTCAAATAAGATGAGATATGCTGCTAGTGTGATTTTGGGATATATGATTGTAATAAGTATGATAATTTAAGTAATTTAAATATGATTGTAATATAAAATGTGGTGTTTAGATTTTTAATAAAATATTACTTAATGTTTTGATTTGTCTTCTGAATTAAAAATAGGAATATTAAAACATTTATACATTGAATTAATAACGTTTCCTTGAAGATACATTATAAATTCAGGTTTTATATACCAAAGCTTCTTAGTAAAGAAGCCAAAATAAAGCAAAGAAAATCATGAAACATTCAAAAAAAAATTCAAATTTCGATTAAATTACATTTGTTTCTGTATGTAACATTGTATATGAATGACAATTTCAATAATCATGGTAAGAAAAATCAATATGCATATAATGTTGAAAAATGTTACTAATAAAATGTATTAGTTATATATTTTACAATTGTTGACCAATAAAATATTGTAAAATCTACTACATTTATTATATACCGACAATTAAAGTTTAGCTTTACTAATTTTCAATTACATGCTGAACAATACCCTACTGTTTATGATAATGTTCTTTGTTTGCTAAAAAAATTAAATTTAGTCCATTTAATTGATAAAAGTTAGTATATAGCATAAATGATAAACAAGATAGTGTATTTTTAAAATAGTTTTTTGAACAACAATGGAGAAAAGATCATTAGAACACTTTTGTATTTGATGAAGGTATGAATTGATAGGATTTCAATGTCTAAATCTTAAAATCTTTTAAAATGTATTAACATTATTATTTCTCTGTTTATTGTAATATTTTGAACATTTTAAAAATTTCAATCACTTCCAACATTATTTAGCAAATATAGATAACCACATGATAAAATAATGGTAATGAAAAAATTTAAACAAAACTTTTATTGACAAATAATATCCATAAATTATTAAATACAAAGATAAATTATATCACAAATGTATGATATAATTTTCGAAATAAAATTTTTAAATCATTATCCATTTTATTATTATTTAAAAATAGTAGCGTGAATATCCAATTGGAGATGTAAATGTTTCAGATCTAATTTTTGTGCTTTCATAGTTGTACTTCTCCTTTATATCAGATTTTTTTTGTATCTTTTAATCCAACCATAACTTGAAAATCACCATTTTCAGTGTACGGTAGAGGGATTGTCTTGTTCAACTTTCCATAAGATTATTAATGAAGAGGAACAACCTTGTGCCAGGGCTAAACTTGATGAAAAAGACGACAAAGATTGACTATAATATTAATTTATTTAATAACCATAAAATGACTGTAATATATCAAATAAAGTTTTTTTACTAATTCTTTCTGTAACCATCAAAAAAGGTTTAGTTGCTTTATTATTTATATAAGTTAAGTAAGCTTCTCCCTCTCTGTAAAAGGTATTGATAATTACCTCTTTTTATCGATAAAAGCAATTGAAATATATCAAATTGTTTGGTAAATTGGACAACTCATTCGAAGTAGATTAGTTTTTTTGAGTATATAAAGAATGATATTTGCTTAAATTTATCATTTTTTACTGCTCCGGACCTCCGTACTCATTTATTTCGCGGAATGCTTTCTACTAATGGAAATAACTACTATGTTAGCGGTATTGCTCCGCTTTCAGGATGTTGTAATATAGATATTGACGGTGAAGAAATTAAAATTTCCCGGTAACCAAAGAATCATTTTGCACCTGAGGAGCTGTTGATGGCTCAAAGACAACCATCAGCTATTGATTCACTGAATGAGAACACGGACCTTACAAACGTGCTCACTGGCACGAAGATCATAAAATTAATTCTTCCTACTTCTTTTCCATCTTCAGTATCTCATCTAGCTGGACTCCTCGTCTATGTTCACCCAATGCTCTCCACAACCTACATTAAAAGTCGGATGTTCCAGCTGATTGTCTGGAATTAATCAGGCTTTCATATTGGGAGGAAATTAAAAAGTCCTATAAAAAACGGTGAATACCTTTATGGAGACAATGACATACAATTTCATTAAGATTGCCCAGAAGGTGAAGGATCTGTTTGTACATATCGCAAATAATGTAACTGTATTCAAGATAACCACAACTATCAATGCATATAATTTTAAAAATTATATGGATGCTTTTGTTACTTTTTAATTTGTATATTATTTTGTATAATTTTGTTGTATATACTTATAACCAATAAAATTTATTTTTTCATCGTGTACCATAAATATTTTACCATTTTTTGTAATTTATTCATTTTCGATTACTTATTTTTTTTGTTTTTAGTGTACAGGTGAACAATAAATTTTTGATAAGAGAATGATATCATTTAACGGTACATTTTATGCTATATAAATATTATATAATCGCTATATTATTATTAAAAACACATACTATATCCCTCTATTTCATATTTCAGTGAATTTAAAACAAGAATACTCCATAAAAATTCAAATATTCCTGAGATGCTTTCCCTCACAACCATTACTGTAATCTTATCTCCAAATAAACATTATACCAATTTTCCTCTTGAAACAATTATTTAAAATTGCATCTCACAAATCATTTTTTACTCTTTAAAATTACCTATTTCTACACCATGGCCACATCATCTAACAATCCAGAACCCATGGATCAATCTGAATCTACACCTGTAATTGAAGAGGTAACCAAAAACCAATTAAACGACTATATAATGTTAAAAAAATTTTTAGGTCCAAAATGTAGCTATAAGACGACGAATCTCAACACATTTTCACTTAAAAGGCCTTGGACTATCATTCGAGCCTGGAAATTTTGATCCAATAGAGGCTGATACAAACTTCATAGGTCAGGTTAATGCTCGATATGCTTGCAGTATTATTGTTGATGTTGTGAAGGCAAAACAATTCTCTGGTAAGGCTATCCTCCTCGCTGGACCACCAGGAACTGGGAAGACAGCCTTAGCTTACGCCATGACAAAGGATCTCGGTGATTCTGTACCTTTTAATATTATGTCGGCATCAGATGTCTATTCTGCTGAGGTTAAGAAGACAGAAGTACTTATGGAACACTTTAGAAAAAGTATTGCTATCCAGTTGAAGGAGAGAAAAAAAGTTTATGAGGGTGAGGTTGTCTCTATAACACCTGTGGAAACAAAAACTCCAGTACATAATTTTGGGAAAACATACTCACATGTTGTGATATGTCTTAAGGCTGGGAAAGGATCTCGAACATTGAAGTTGGATACATCAATTTATGAGGAGATTTTAAAAAGTAAAATTGAGGTCGGTGATATTATCTACATTGAAGCTAACTCTGGGAATGTTAAGAGGATGGGGAAGTGTGACGATTATAGAGGTGATTTTGATATTGAGACTGATGAGTATGTCCCCAGACCTAAGGGTGATGTTATCAAGGAGAAGGATATCGTTCAACACGTAACTCTCCACGAGTTGGATGTCGCCAATGCCAAACCATCAATGAAGAATAGTCAGATTATGAGTTTGTTATCACAAATCGGAAGGAACAGGATGACTGAGATAACAGAACGTCTCAGGGATGAGGTCGACAAATCAGTTGATCAATTAGTCAGAGATGGAGTTGCTGAAGTTATACCTGGTGTCTTATTCGTTGATGAGGCTCACATGCTTGATAATGAATGCTGTAGTTTCATTCACCGTGCCATTGAAGATGACAAAAGTCCACTTGTTGTACTGGCAACAAACAGAGGACAAACAAAGATGCTTGATAACAACGATCCAGGTTTCCATGGCCTACCAAAAGATCTTCTTGATCGTCTTGTTATCATACCAACATCAAACTACTCACCAGAAGAGGTAGTAAAGATTGTATCTATTCGTGCTGGTGCTGAAGGTGTCTCCCTGGATAAGAGTGCTCTTGAAGAAATTTCACGAATCTCAATAACGACATCATTACGTTACGTTCTTGGACTTTTATCTCCATCACAGATTATTGCTCAATTGTCTGGGAGAGAGAATGTCACTGGTGAGGATGTTGTTCAAGCTTCAGAGTTGTTGTTGGATTACAAGAGGAGTGCCACAGCAGCTGGTGGAGGTCCTCCAATGGATGCTTCAAATTAATTGTTATTTTCTCTTAATTCCTAACTTTATTACTGTATTTAATGTGTATTATACTGTTAATTAACTTTTTTTACATCTCTTTACACACTTACTTTTATTTTCTGTTTTATCATCTATAGAGTAAACATCCTCTAGAAATACCTCTTTTAAAAGTTTAAACTTTACAATCTATCATAGTTTGTAGGTTTTTATTATAGAAAAAAAGTATGAGTGAAAAAAATTGGGACCTTGTACCTGATGAGGAACTCGAAGAGACAATAATCGAAAGGATAGTTGGTTTGTCAGAATTTTGTCCGGATGTCGTCAGCAAGGTAGTCAGTGCAACATTTAATACATCAAAAACTATGGTCAAAGGTGCATTCTACTACGCCAGAAACGGTATCTGGATCCTGGCTACAACCTTTGTTATCGGAGCTGTCCCATACCTTGTTGCTAAAGAGTTACACGAGTTTGAAAGATCCGAGGTAACCTCCTTCTTTTTTTGATTCCTACTCCTACTAACCTTTTCATTTCAGCGAATGTCACGTCAAGCTCTCCTTCTAGGCCCACAAAAACAACCCTCAACTGATTAAGGATATTATATGTTAATAAATATATTTAATCTTTTTTATCTAATATTATCAATAGATGTTATAGCTATTTTTGTATGTTTTTGTAGTTAGAAATATTTTTTTAACACCTCTTTTATTATTTCTTTTTTTTATTGTCTCACAGACACCATGCTTGTTTAAAAGAGTAATAGAAAGTTTATAATTGTGTTTTATCAATGTAATATTTTTTTTCTCTATTCATATGCCATGAATATATATAAATTTTAGTTTTTGATAGAAGTTTATTTTCTTGTATGAATCGGTTTGGTATATTCTATAAGATACTCTGGGGAAGGTACATAAAGTATGAAGGAGTAAGAAAATCTAGTGAGGTTGTTAACTTACCAAAAGATTTTAAAATTCCAAAAGATGAAACGATGGTAGAAAAAAAACCTACACAGGAGTCGTTTATATCAAAATATCAAGATATCATTTTTAATGACCCAGAAATAAAGAAAGCCCAGTTATATATGACACCTATAGATAGAGATTATAAAAACACCTACAGGAAGGTGATATATGATGAAGGTGAACTCGATAATACAGACTTATCAAAACCACCCTCACCTGAAAATCCACATCCTTTAGATCCAAATACATGCTTACCTCCAACGTATGGGAGAAGTTTAGTTGCTTTTGTTAATTATCTTCCTCTCCTCCAGAATCTTGTTGATATCGGGGTTGATTTGTTTGAAATTGATACAAATACAAGTATTGGTAGGCATCTCGTAAGACTAGATTGGGAGACTAATGTTCTACCAAAAATTCAGTGGTTGGTGGAGGAGGTTGGAGTCGATGTTATGGCGCTAGGAGACTACCTAACACGAAATCCCTATTTTATGTTACAAGATCTTAATGATATGAAAGTAAGAGTCAATTACTTATTAATAAAAAAATTCAAGAAAGAAGAAATATCGAAAATTGTAACTGAAAACAGGTATTGGATAAATAACAATGTTGAAATAATTGATAGGAGACTGGGATGGTTGCAAAAGACTTTCAAGTGTAAAGCTATAGAGATAAGGAATCTTATTGTTAAGGAGCCAAGAGTTATAATGTTCGGGACAGGTCCAATACAAAGACTAGTTCAGATACTCTCTGAAAGGAGAATAATGGTTTATGAACAAAAAAAAATGCTTCTCAATGACCCTAGAGTTTTCATGATGGATGCAAGTCACATCCAAATAACCCTAAGTTATTGTATGGACCAAATGAAACTTGAGACCAAACAAATTGTAGATAACCCTCTATTGTTACGTTGCCCCATATCGGGTCTGAAAAGAAGGCATACCCTGTTGAAACAACTAAAAATAGCTCAGTACAATCCTAATGAAGAAAACCACATACCTCTGGATTTATTTATCCACCCCTCTGATAAAGTTTTTGCTGAGAGAGCCTGCCGTGTCACTATTGATGTATATAATAATTTTATGAAACAATTTTAATAACTTTTTCTTATTTTATTTACTTAATATTTAGGTAAAAAACAAAAAAGAGGAAAATATAAATGTTTTTATTCTAATGTAAGAGTACCTATCTATAAATATACAATTTAAACTGCCTCCTTGGTAGAGATATTGGCAACGAGACGTAAGATTTCATCTTTACTCAAATCTTCCAATGATACAGCCTCTTCAACTCCTTTCTCGAATCTAAAAGTAAATAACAATAAATGTAATGTTTAAAATAATAAGATATTGTTGTTACCTTGCCCAAAGTTTTGGTTGTACACCTGAAGCCTCTCTAATAAGAATAGGGAAATCTGGATTAGCTTTTTTTAAGTTCACATATTCATTCTCGATAAAAGATCTAACTCCATGGGAGGACTTTCCTGTCAAACAAAGGTGAATACGTAATTCACGGAGTGCTCCAGATCCAAGGCGGATTGCATTCATTGCCTATAGAAAAAAAAAGATATAAATACCTATCTTTTGTGTTAACAAAATTCAACAACCACCAGTATACATTTCTCCACTTGTAAAATTAGAAAATCATTTCAAGAAAAATGATTCTAAGAGAACGATAAAAATTTTGTTGATGAAACATGTTGGGAAGAGAAAAAAGTAAAAAAATACGTACACTTGTTCCTTTCTATTTATATGACCAGTATTAAAGACTTATAAATATAGTGATTTTAGATAGAAAAAAATTAACATTCTCCCAAAAACAATAGTTAAATATATATCCTTTCTCTACTTATACATTTTTCACTTGCGCTACATTTTATTTAACAACATATCATCATATCACATCTTTCATCTATCTTTTTAATCAATCTCTCTTCCTACATTTCCTCAAAATATGAGTTGTGGACGGTTAATGTCATTAAAAAACCTTGCCGTAAATACTAACATTTCTAGAAAATTTTCAGATATGGTTTCTGCTCTTATAATAGCTTCCAAAGGTAGTGAGGATATCGAATTGGTTACACCTGTCGATGTTTTGAGACGTTCAAAAGTTGAGGTAACTGTAGCATCACTCCAGGATACAGATACTGTCCTATGTACCAATGGTTCTGAGTATAAGGTTAATGCAAAGTTATCAGATGTTAAAGGACGTCTTTTTGATGCTGTTATCCTACCAGGAGGTTTACCAGGAAGTCAGGCATTTGCTGCCAGCCCAGTTGTTGGAGAGATTTTAAAGAACCATGAACAAAATGGAAAGGTTGTTGCAGCAATTTGCGCAGCACCAATAGCTTTTGCTGCCCACAAAATTGCTCCAGGTGCCACTTTAACATCATATCCATGTTTTGAGGATCAATTAGTTCAAGCCGGTTATAAATATGTTCATGATAGAGTTGCCGTACACAATGGTAAAGTTGTAACATCTCGTGGACCAGCAACAGCAATGGATTTTTCTTTTAAACTTTCTGAGATCCTTGCTGGGGAGGATGAGGCAAATGAGGTAAAGAAACATATGTTAATCATTTAATAAGATAGTATTATTTTTTTTATGTGATTATTTCTTTTTCAATGAAATAAAAGAGAGTTATTTAGATGGGTGTTTTTGATAATTATTGTGAAATTGTTTTGATATTCCTTTTCTGTGGGAAACCTTCCCTTGGAAAATATATTATTTTTAAGAAACTTTTAATAAAACTGTATGTATGTATATTTCACAAGATGAAGTGGTAATTTAAATGAACGAAATACTTTTCCATTCCAATTTCTTTCCCCTCTCTCTCTTCCCTACCCTGTAAGTGAAATCTTTCTAAAAACTGTATAAACAAAGAAAAAAATTATTAAAAAAATCTTTTTAGCAAACTATGTTGGTTTATTCTTTATCAACGACATATAAATATCTATAAATATTTTGATTATATAATCAACTTACTATTAATTTTTTATCAATCACATATTATTAACATCAAACCATTATTATATTGTACTCTATTAAACATGACAAAATGATAAACTTACATAAGTAGAATATATTAGAGTGTAAAAAAAAGAAAAATTTACTTTAATATTAATTTTATCTAAGTATTTTAAAATAAAAAGTTTAATAGCTTTATCTTTCAAAGATCAAACTAAGTGTCCTTCTAAAAATCATTTTGATATATAAACTAATATATATCTAGATTATTATGTACTCCAGCATTATTGATAAGAAAAAGAAGTAGGAATATAATGGTTTTTATTATAACAAATTTTATGTGTATATTAATTTTTAAAGAATGGTATAGAGTAATTAAGATATTTTTAGTAATAACATGATGGAGTAGTTTTAGGTACTAGGATATGTCTCTTAAGTGTTTTTTATTGCTAATTATTTTTCATGATATCTGAATATTTTATAATTAATTTTATATGTCACGGGTATATATATATATGAAAATTAGAAAAAAAAACACCTTATATCCATTACTTTCTTTTTCTTACTTTTTTTAATCTCCTAGGCATAAAGCACAACTATAAAGCAGTAAGAAGTGAAGAAAATAATAATATTTTTTTGCTAAAAACAAAGTACAAAATAAAAAATGATGGCTGAAAACTTTGTGTAAGTTTCAAGATTACTCCTCATCACCATATTAACTATTATTTCAAGGTCCAAAAACTCCTTTTACCTCCTATATGCAGCATATAGCATCTCAAGTTTCGGAGACAGAATGTGGAGTTTCGCTGTATCCCTTATCATGGTATCAATAGGTGGTTTAAAACTAATAGGTCTCTACCAACTAATCGAAGGCCTCTCCTCAATGGCATTCTCCTCAATAATAGGGAACACCCTCGATCGCCACCCCAGAAACGTTGGTATTCAGGCTGTGTTAGCTGGGAACAATCTATCATTAGTCATCTCATCACTCTGCCTATACTATTGCCTATCAAAAACACATTGTGACATTATTTATTTTATTTTCCTTATAGCTGCTTTGTTTTTTAGTGCACTTTCAAATATTGCTTCTGGGGGAGAGAAACTTGCTTTTACCAAGGATTGGATTGTTGTTTTAGCTACCCACTCGGATGGGAATGCTACTTTGGCTGGTAGGTTTTTGTTATTATTTTTTATATATATTTTTTTTTTGAAATATTTTACTTTTTTTATTATGTTTTTAGGATGTAACTCAAAGATGCATATCATAGATCAAATTTCAGCTATGTTATCTCCTGTCATTGTTGGGTACATGTTGACGTTTCAATCCTACCAAACAATAGCCATTTTCTTAGCCATATGGAATCTTGGATCTTGGATTGTTGAGTTTATTCTCCTCAGAAAACTATACAACTCCGTACCAAGTCTCAGTACCAGAAGTCATGGAAATAAAGATGCTGGAATCCCATTACTAGATTCTAAATACAAAGATACAAATACCGAAACCAAAAAAACTTCCACATTACCCCCTTCCTCAATGTTAAGAACATACTTCTCTCAACCAGTATTTTTAGCAGCATTCGCATTATCACTCCTCTACTTTACAGTCCTCGGGGCAGATGGTCTTGGGATAGGGTACGCCAAAACATTAGGTCTCCCAGAGGTGTGGATTGGTTATTCAAGATTCATTGGAAGTGCTTTAGGTGTCCTATCAGCATTCTCTTACCCATTCATCCAGAAACGTATCGGGACAGGGAAAACAGGTTTTTTGGGTTTTGTATTCCAGATATGTTGTTTATTGTTAACTATTGTATCCATATTTCTACCGGGAAGTCCTTTCAACCCAAAAGAATTCTATGAAACATTTAATTTCTCAACCTGGTTAAGGAATATTTTCAGTGGAGCCACTTTTGTTCGGATGGCTGGGAAGATAGATGATAATACGGATAATAAGAACTTGATTATAACTACTGGGAGGTCAATTATCAATACAACAGGTATCATATCAATAGATGAAAGTATAAGTAATGAAGATACCTACTTATTTGGATTATCAACAAATCCCTCCAGTGTCCTAACATTCCTCATCGGGATTATCACAGCACGTTTCGGGTTATGGTTAATTGATATCGGTATAACACAAATAATGCAGGAGAATGTTCCAGAAAACCAGAGAGGAACTGTTTTTGGTGTTCAGGGATCTATATGCAATGCTTTCAGTGTTATGAAAGACATAGTTGTCATATTATTACCGGATGTCAGGACATTTGGTATTTTAATTATTATATCAGTTTTAGCTACAACCGCAGGATTTATGTTTTATATATCATTTCTTATACTTCAATATACTAGGAGAGAGAAAGAAATAAATTCAGAGGATGGGAGAGGACCTTAAAATGGGTACCACTATTGTATTGGTGGTGTGATAAATTATATGTATAAGAAGATGTTGAATTTTATAATTTATTACTCTTTTTATTAAAAATATTTAATAAAATTAGAAATTGATAAAAGTAAAATGAACTCCAACCACCACCTGTTATCACTATTATGTATTAGATAACATTTACATAACTTTCTCTTTGGTAGAAAAATAAAAAACAAACATATCTTAACTAAACAGAAAAAGTAAAGTATCCTACCACATTAGAAGAAGTTGTTTTTTTAACTTCCATTAAAAATTAAGAATTATACGTGTAAGAGTTACTTATGATAACACTAAAGTAAAATTGATTACAGTCACCTTTAAGAAGTATCAGGAAGTGGGATTAATTGTTTATTTGCTTTACATTTAAAGACTGATAAAAATAAATGTGTACGTGATAAGAGAGAGAGCTCATGATAATGTAAAAAAGGGTTTTGAAGATATGTTTTGTGTATACATTTTAAAGGTTTAATACAAATAGTGACATTATATATATTTTTGATTTTTACAACGAACGGTTAATGTTAAATTTATTTTTATATATATATATATATATATTAGTTCTCAGGAATGTGCGTGTAGATGTATTTTAGTGTAACTGTAAAATTTGTTTTTATACATTTGGTATTTTATTTCTGTTTTTAATTATTTCTTTTTTGTATCTATTTTTAAGGTGTGATGGATGATTTATCTTGGATTGAATTGGTGAAACAACAGAAATTATCATCTTGGCAACCTTTACCATATGTAAAATATTCAGTTTCATTTTTTCTTGGAATCTCAGTTGTATTTATGATTTTTGGAATTTTTCTATACAATGATGCTACAAATATCCGTGAGTATACAGCTGAATATACAAATTGTGGAGATAAAAGTATATGTAGCATGACATTAAATCTAACCTCAGATTTCAAAGGAGATGTATACTTTTATTATGGTCTAGATAATTTTTATCAAAACTATAGAATGTATATAAAAAGTAGGAGTGATAGACAATTACTAGGAGACCTAACTGTAAGTTTTTATTATTTATTTACAATTTAACCATACTTTTATTTACCCTTTAGGATACAAGCAAGTGTTCCTCCTATTCATATGATGAGAATGGAAAACCAATAGCACCTTGTGGTGCGATTGCCAATTCAATGTTCAATGATACATTTAAATTATCTTACCTTGGTAATAATGTTCCATTAACGTATAAAGGTGTTGTTTGGGAATCATTACTAAGAAATAAGTACAGAAATCCACCTTTGATTGATGGTGATTTGTGTCTCTCATTCTCTAACACTTCTAAACCACCAAACTGGAGTAAGGAACCTTGTAAATTGGATGAGGAGAATCCAGAAAATAACGGGTTTCAGAATGTTGATTTTGTTGTGTGGATGCAAACAGCAGCTTTAAATAATTTTAGAAATTTATATAGAAAATTAAATAGGAGTAGTGATAAGATTTTTATGAATGGTTTACCAAAAGGTTTGTATACTTTAAAAATTGGAAATAGTAAGTTTTAATATTTTTATAATAACAAATAATTGTATTTAGATTTCCCTGTAAAAGACTTCAATGGAAAAAAATACTTCATAATCTCGACAACCTCAGCATTCGGAGGAAAGAATTACTTTATGGGTGGAGCATTTATCGTTGTTTCATCACTCTCCCTAACAATAGCTTTATCTTTATTAATTTTTAATTACTATCCTAAATTTAATGATAGAAGAACCTTATAATATATGTATACGGAGGTTGTTGATAGAGTATTGAGTATTATCAAAAAGATGGTCATTATTGTAAATTTTGTATATATTATATCACATATAATAAAGGTATGCATTATTATTTTTTTGTTATCTTTGATCTTTATAAATTGTAGGATTGTAATAAAGTATAATTTAATAAACATTTTAGTATTATATTGGAAGGTGATTATAGTTTTTATACATCTGAGTGATGGAGTGTTACCTATGTATCATGTCATTTTGTTTTAATTACTTACTCGCATTCTTTTATCGTTTCTGTTAATAATGAGTGACTTAGCAATTTGTGATCCAGAAAATTATGATGATTTCAAGTGTTGTTTTAATATTGTTGAGGAGAAGATTAAATACTTGGAGAATCGGGTTAAGAATCTTGAGGATGATGCTGAGGCAAATAAAATCGAAAGTAGGAGGGTTAATTCTATTATTACTCAAAGGGGAGAGAAGATTAATGAATTAGAATTAAAAATTAAAGAGGTTTATGATAATGTTAACTTGGTAGTTTCTGGTAAAAACTGTATGTTTCAATTTCTGTATCATATATTTTATATTTTTAGATTCTTCAAGGAAAAAAAATAATAAACATATTTGTACATTTGAGTCAATCTCAAGAGTTGGTGTACCTCATGGTGATTTATCAAATGATGCTTTGGAAAGTTCTTTATCAAGTCTTACGGAGGATAGTCAAAATAGTGAGATACAAAAACTAGGAGGGTACAGGAGACTCACTAATACATACTTACTTCTAAGGAATAGAAGATTCCCCTGTGATTTATGTCTACCATCAGCTACCTTAGGAAATAGTGTCGTCCAGAAACATTGTTCTGTTGAATGTCATTTCACATTTAAATCTATTGGTCTTGTTCTTGAGATAGTAAGCTTACATAAACCAAGACCTCGTATTCAAATGATGGCAAAATGTGGTTTGGAACAAAAGTTTAACTATAAGTTAGTTAAAGCTAAAGGCTTTACCCATATTATAATTGATAATGCAGCTTTGGTTGATTCTTCTTTTGGGAACACGAATATATCCTTGAAATTTAGGGATAAACCACTTGTAAATTATATTTACAAGTTACTTACAGTTCCTTAATTTATAAATATTTTTTAATTGTTACTGTTTCTTTATCTTTTGAGTATTAATAAAATTTTTGTATCATTTGTTTTGATTATATTTATAAATTTACTTTATTAGTGATGATATAAAAAGAGTTATTTTATTAAATTGGTTAAAAGAAAAAAGAATTAACAAACATTTTAAAGAGAATTACGATAGACCTCCTATTCCAATTGTCATTTAAAGAGGTGTATTAATTACTCAATCGTGAAAAAATCTGTATATAAAAAGCGAAAGATGTGATGACAATTCATTTTCTCTCATTTTTTTTTTCTAATTTAACCACTTATCATGTACTACTACTACTACTCATTTACATTACTAATATTTTTAATTTTACCCTTGTGTAGTGTTGGAAATTTATCTCATTCTTACCTCAACTATCAATGTAAACCTAGGAGGTACATGAAAGAGTTTAGATGTCCACAATTAAATAGCGATCTCCTCCGTATAGATGTTGCGACGTTTTATCATCCTATCCCAAGGGACTGTTCAAGTGATTGCTCATCAAAACCTGCTTACACCAAGAAAGTAGTTTACAATCGTGATTGGTTGATTTTACTCGATTGGTCGGCAGCATACAAAGTAACTCCTCTTCTTTACAATCCTCACTGTTACCCAAATGGAACTTTCGTCATTGATGGAGATGTACCAGTGTCATTGTTAAGGGATAGGATAACGTTTAAATCAAATTATGATTACTTGATAAAGAAAGGAACTCCAAAGATCTCATTTTTACCTTTTCTTGGCCGTGACAATGATGTTTATATGACGATCGAGGAGGATGAATTTTCAATGATCCTCACATTATTTTTAATGAGAAATGGTACTGAGTATGATGACTCCACTCATCAGGAGAATGAAGAATTCTATGACATTGCCACTGAAAGTAAGCTAAAAGTAAAGGACATCGACATCAACAAAGCTCAGAAGATCCTCCACAATATGTACTATGAAGGTATGGAGATGATTATAGAGTCAACTGAAATGGAATGGCATCGTTTATGTGAAGTTGCAACCTACGGAGAAGGACAATTCTATGAAGAAGTTATGGTTAATGGTGAATGAAATATTTATCTCTTTGTATTTTATTGTATTTAATTTTTTTTTAACTTGCATTTTTTTTGTACATTTTATAGAGTAGGAGAATAAAAGGAAAGATATTATTTTGTTGGCGGTGATTTTTTTTCTATGTTATTTTAAATGATTGACTTTCATTTTATATCTTTAAAGTACATTTATTGTTGTGTTTCCCAGAATTTTGATGATGATGGGGTTTTTTTTTATTGTTCCTTTGATGAGGAGTGTGTACGAAGGTATATGAGTTTATTGTAAATAATGTCTTGATAGGTAAAAGATTTCTCTCTTAGAAAGATGGACTTTTGACAATATATCATTGTGTTAGTGGATTTGTTCTTTTTATGATTTCGTAATTGTGTTTTTATATAGTTTATTATACCATTTTATACTTTTTACATTAGTGAATTTATTCTTTTTATAATTTCACAGTTATACTTTTATATAATTTTGTTCCCTATCATTTCATTAATTATATTTTTATAATTTCTTTTTCAACCACCTCCTAACAGTATAATTATATCTTCTTTCCAGGTACACAACGATGGAGGGAATAAAAAAAAATGTGGAACAGTTAGAACTCCCAACAGAAACACATAAAATCTTAGACAAAAGGAGAGGAAGAAAAAAAAAGAAGAGGAGGTTCAGTGTAGCCTTCAACGAGTCAAAAGACACACCATCAGAAGTCCACCAAAAACCCATCATTCCCGAGGATACCCTCATTCGAAGGAATCGTAAACTATATTGTCCTGAGATAAAAAAACTCTTCGACACCTTCAACTGTGAATCATACGTCTACCGCATCAACAGATACTATGCATGTCCCCATTTTGTGGATCATACATTTCAATTTGGTTTAATGAAAACATTCAACAGTGATTATGTTGATTATACGGACGTTGGTGCCTCTGCCGTTTTAAATAAAATATTTAGGACAGATATTCAAAGTTCTAACAATTTACAAGTTTTTTCAACTGAAACTATCTCAACATTCGATTTGGAGAAAACTTTGATGTTAAGTAATTATGAACCTTTTGAGGATCTTCTACATTTGTTTTATAATATGGATATTGGGGTAGCTAATGAATCAATGAAGGTATATGAGGAAAGAAAAAAGGAATCTGAAGTATGTTTTTTTATTATTATTATTATAATAATTTATTTATAAAATTACTTTTTAGGCTTATAAAAGATTCCACAATCAGGAGATGGTTCGTAGAAGGAATGGTAAACCGGTAGTTGATTCTTCCAATTCAGATATCTCGGAACGGTGTTTTGTTTTAACATTTACCTTTAAACTTTTTGAAGATAAAGGAAATGTTGAGGGTTTTAAAGATTATAATGAGGATGAAGCTAGGGATTTACTTCATATATTGGATGGTTTATTGGGTATGTACAATAAAGAGGCAGTTATTAAAGCTATTGGAGTTTCAAATTATGTATATGAGGAAGCTCAACAATTCTTCAGAAATATTGCTCAAGGTTCCTTGTCTGATGGTGATGATGATGATGATTATGATGGTGCTACCAATTCAGGTGAGGAGGTTGATGTATTTAATGGAGATAAGGATACTGTTAGTGAGGACTTTTCCTTTGTAAAAAATGTTAGTCTTAACAATGTCGAGGATGAACCTGGAGGCAGGAGAGAGTCTATTGTATTAAATGGAGATAAGGATGCTGTTAATGAGGACTTTTCCTTGGAACAGAGTGTCAATCTTAATGATGGTGAACATGATCTTAAAAAAAGAAGAGAATCTGATGAATTAAATGGTGATAATACTATCGTTAATAGAGACTTTACAGT
This sequence comes from Strongyloides venezuelensis, assembly GCA_963280985.1. Classification (NCBI taxonomy): domain Eukaryota; kingdom Metazoa; phylum Nematoda; class Chromadorea; order Rhabditida; family Strongyloididae; genus Strongyloides; species Strongyloides venezuelensis. The sequence goes on along the minus strand of CAUJLX010000001.1, from coordinate 22,776,722 downwards.
GGAAGAGAATGTCATTCTAACTTGTGTTGAGGATGTACCCAAAGACAGGGAGGGGTCTAATGAATTATATGAAAACAGTGATACTTTAAGTGAAGGATCTACTGTAAAATATAACAGTACCCTTACTGGTATTGAGTACCAACATAAAAACAGGGAAGGGTCTAATGAATTATATGAAAATAGTGATACTGTTAGTGAAGGCTCTACCACGACATATAATGTTACTCTAACTTGTGTTGAGGATGAACTCGAGAATAGGGAAGAGTCTAGTGAATTAAATGAAGATACTGTTAGTGAAGGATTTGCTGTGAAATCTAATGTTACTCTAACTTGTGTTGGGGATGAACTCAAAAATAGGGAAGAGTCTAGTGGAGATACTGATATTGTCAGTGAAGGCTCTACTATGGAACATAATGTTAGTCTCATTGCTGTGGATCAAGAACCTAGGAAGAAGAGAAAGACTAATGAATCTGAAGTTGTTAATATCTTAAATTCAACTTCATCAGTGAAGATTGAAAAGGAGAATATTAAAAAGAGATTATCTGATGAGTGTGAAAATATTAATATTTCAGGATCACCTTCATCAATACAAATTGGAAAGGAGAAAATTGATTCAGAAGAGAGTAACTCTGAAGGAGACAACACAATAAACCATAAGACTATTATTGTCTTAGAAACTGACCAGATTCTTAAAGATTATAAACTGCGAAAGATTCTTCTTAATACAAATCCAAATGAATTATTAAAGACATGGGAACCATTTCCTGATGGTGCATTTTTGGAGGTTAAAAAAGATCAGAATACTATATATAAGTTTAAACTTGATCTAAAGAATAGAGCTATTACCTCATTTTTGAAAAGGATTCAATACAAAGCCAAAAATGCTAATAATATGACATTTGAGATAAGAAGAGTGTTGCTTAAGAAGGAGTTTGTATCAATTGAAGGTACTCCCTATGAGGGTAAATGTAAACGTTTAAAGAAAAACGGAAAGACAAGATATTCAAGTACACTCAAAAAAGAAGTAAAAGATTGCTAATTATTTTTATAACTTTTGTATTTATTTATTATATTGTATCAAAAATTGTCTAATAAATATTAATAAATTAAATAAAATGGTGTAATGTTTTTGGAAATGATAAGAGGGATTTGTTTCTTTTTTGATGGGTACAAAAAGGTGGTCTTGAATATTTTAGAAAAATTATTTTTTTTTGTAGATATAATGTCTTCTTTTGTAACTATACTTATCTTTAAAGCTAAGCTGTTTAACTATATTAAAGGATACACTATCATATGCTAAAAGAATACTTATCATAGAGATGTTCACAACTTCTAAGAAAATTCGGAAATTAAAAATAATTTGACTACCTAAAATATCAATAATGATTTATTAACTTACAAAATTTATTAATAATATAATTTTGTGAGAAAATTAAATATAAAACAAGTGACAAAAATTGATATCACACACTTAAGATTACATTCATAGAAAATGTTTCTCGATATATGTTATTATCTAACAATTTTATTTGTTACTCTTATCACTTTTCCTGGTTTTATACTACCTGGATGCAAAGGAAACAAATCAGGAAAAGAAACCAAAAAAACTAGTAATAATGTAAGTCAAAAGAAGACACAAAAGAAATCTAAAAAAAGTACCTCATCAAGAAGGAAAGTAAAGACTGCCGGGAAGAAAGAAGATAAAAGTAAGAAAGGCAGTAGTATACGTGATGTTACTAAGACACAAACTGAAAATAACAACTCAATATCTACCAAAGGAAAAGAGGAGGAGGGTGGAGATAAAAACATTAGTAGAGCTCCTAGTAAAGGACCTGAAGCTTCTGGAGGAGGTTCTGTAAAAGAACAGGACTTTGTAACAATGGAACTTTATAATGAGGCTGATGATACTTCTAAAGTAGACACAATCCTTACTGACATCAAACCTTCTACTGATGAGGTTCTTTTTGACACTGGAATGACAAGTTTTACTCTAACCCTTCATAATGTTAGTGAAGTTAGAAGAGCATTCAAATTAAAGTCCTCCGACATTAATATATGCAAAGTTAAACCTTCTGTTTGTTATCTTGGACCAAATGAAAAGAAAAATGTGGAATTTACTCGTACTGGTACAGAGAGTAGTAACTCTAAATTAGTTGTCCTCTACACTATTGCTAATCTTGATGGAAATGATCCTGGAAAAGAATTTAAAGCAGGTGAAAAATATGCTACAATTCATCTCAAACTTACATCCCGATAATTATTTTAAATATATATAATGATAACCATACAAAGAAAGTTTTATACATATGTTGTTTGTAAAAAAATATGTGTATAATAAATAGGTATTGGTGTTAAATTTATTTTTGATAGTATATCTTCAGTTTACAGATGTGGTAATTATAACAGCCTCAAGATTGTGAATATTTTTTTTCTTGCTGATTCTATCGATGTTTACTTATTTAATAAAGTGTAATCATTATTTTTAATTTCATCATTTTGTTATATGAAAATATTTTTTTGATAATTACATTAATTGAATACTATTTCAATTGTTTAAAGATATTTATATTCTTACTAAATAATTTACATAATATGAATTATAATGGAATATTATATTCATTATTTGGTTTTACAAGCAAAATTTGATATTTCACATGATAAATATTCCAATTTTTTATAAAATTAATTATATAAAAAACCAATAATTTTTGGTACATCTTTAATGATTACATCTTTGTAATATGCTAATCGACACATTTAATTGTCTTACAATTGGATTTACCATAATTATAACTTTTATTGCCTTCATAACACCTGGATGTGCATCAAATGATTCAAAAAAAGGAGCTAAAAGTGTAAAAGTAAAGGCTGCTAAGAAAGATGTAGTAAGTCCATTAAAGAAAACTGACAACAACTCCTCACAAATGAAGAAGGTAAAAGAGGATAGTAAAAAAGAAAACAAGGTCATAAAAGATTCTAAACAAGAGACTTCCAAAAAAGGACCAGAGCCAAAGGATGATAACAATAACACTACATGCACTAAAAAGGATGATGAGGGATCCAAAAAACTCGATCCAACAAAAGAATTATCACTCAAGGAGGACTCCAAAAAGAAAGATGATAAAGAGGAGAAATCACTTAAGGAAACTTCAAAGAAGGATGACAATAAAGGTGGAAAAATCACATAAAGATACTTCAAAAAAGGAGGAAGTATCAATTAAGGATGACCAAAAACAAGAGGGTTCAAAAAAAGAAGATGGACCACCATCATTAAAGGAGATGCCAATGAAGGATGCAACAAAGGAGTTTAATAATTTTGTTGGAAAGAAGGGTGTTCCTGAGAAGAAGGAGGAGAGTGGGAAAAAAGACCAACAGACTAATGAGATTAAACCAAATATAGAAAAGATTGTTTTTGAGAAAGGAACAGGAAATGCTGTCATCACACTTGAAAATAAGACTGATCTTAAGAGAGCTATCAAGATTAAGTGTTCTGATAACGTTTTATACAAGGTCAATCCCGTCTTCCATTACATCGAATCTGGGAAAACAATATCTGTAGAAGTTATCCGTAGTGGTGATCAGAAGAAAGTTGATAAATTAGTTGTCCTCAATACCCCAGCTACACTTGATGGACATAATCCACAAAAAGAATTCAAGTCCGGAGGAAAGTATACTTCAATTGTTATACCACTTGCAGTAGCCTAATTAGAGATTACAAAGATGTAGAAACCAACAAGGAAAAATTTACCATATAAATTATTGTAAAAAATATATGTATAATAAAAAGGTACTGGTGTTAATATTTTTTTTCATAGTATGTCATTACTCTACAAATATAGTAAACACCACCATCTTACGGTTGATAATATTTTTCTTCATATTTATTGTATCAATGTTTATTAATTAATAAAGTGTAAAGCGCTATTTTATGATTCTTATTTTTTTTTATTAAACGATATAACGTTAACAATAAGTCTCTATAATTCTTCTTTATAGTTGAATATTCATCACCATAAAAAATGGGTAATTGAAGCAATTTTAACCTAATATCCTTTTTGTAATCTCAACCTTTCACAATAATACCCAATAATTTTACACGTCATTCATTACATCCTCAACTACTAACAACTAAAAAGGTTCCATCAATATTCAAGAAAAAAGAAACAAAAAGACACGAATAACCTATTCATTTAAACTAACAATGAATTGATAAAAAATAAAGAAAAAAAAAACATTTACTTAATCTGGATAGGTACTTCCTTGGTCTTCTCATCCTCAACAGCCATCTTAGTACCTCCAACAGTAAGAATACCATCCTTGTTGAGTTCACTAGTTACATTCTCCTCATTCAAACCATCTGGTAAGGCATATCTACGGATGAAGCTTCGCTCAATCTAAAAATATACATAAATTAAAATATAAAAAAAAAACAAACTTACTGTTCCATAGTCATCAGACTTCTCCTCATGTTTACCCTCAACCTGGAGGAAGTTATTCTTAACACTAACTTTCAACTCCTCAGGTGTAAAGTGAGAAACATCCATCTTGACTTTGAATTCCTTAGCATTATTAATAATCTCTGGGCACTGAGCAAATTTGTGGGAATCAGTGAGAGATTTATCCAACCAAAGAGCAGGCATCATGAAAGCTCTGTCCATTTCATCATAGAGTTTTTCTGGCTTGCTTCATAGATGAAGCGAGGAATGGATCACGCATGAATGGGGTTAACCAACGTCCAGCCATATTATGAGTATTGATGTAGGGTAAAAACAAACCAACAGAAAAAATTAAAGATAAAAATATACTATTTAGGTATTTGATTTATATATACATAAGCAAAACATTCTCTTTCTTTCTTTCTTTCTGATGTTTTATGATTTTTCTAGAAATTTCAAGAAATTTTCTGACAACATAGATAAGGGAGTGTGAGTGTATATATGTATATGAAAGAGAGGACATATAACAGAAATATATAATGTCATCAAGGTAAAGAAAAGAGAATGCAAGGAGATAAGATTGTAGATTTTTAACCATCTAAAAGATATCTTAAATGTCTATATTTGTACTTTGAATTTTAGAAATTTTACCCATGGTACATGATCGTTGATTTTAAAATAATTTAAGATGAAAAAAGAAACATACACTCCTGCATGGAATCTTTTTTAATATTTCATTATGTTTATGAGAGCAGTGTAAAAAGATCATGGTACAACAGATGATTGTATCTATTTCTCCAACTATTATCATTAAGCAGTATTTAACTTATTTAAACATATATAATTGTCATTGTTAGATTTTTGAAGTGTCCCTCGCCACATTAGTTAATAAAAATTCACTGTATTAACTTATTTTTTTTGTAGAATAGTTTCAACATGCAGGAGATAAAAATGATATTGAAATATGTTGAGAATAATAATAAGTTATTACGGGTCATCAGTGACAAACAAGACCAACTCTTCAAGAAACTTGATGAGTTAGAAGGAAAGGTCTGTGCAAGGACAACGAATGGTAAATTTCCTGACATTTATCCAAGTTCACCAAATTTTTTTTCAGACAGAAACAGCGGTTTCACACCACCCGACAGTGACACAGAACTTTTAGAAGGTATCCTTTCAAAACCAAGGCCTCCCAGAAGCATCTCATTCAGTGATTCAGAGAGTGATAACGACGGTGATATATTTAAGGATGCAATCCAGATCCCTCCTACTCTTGCAGTTAAGGAGAAGGATGACTTCACGTTTGACTTTGATTTAGAAAGTGGTGTTGGTGAAAAAAGTTACAGTGGCAGCATATACTATGGTTATGCTAAAAATGAGTGTAAGCGTGTCGCGTCAATCAAGTGCCGATTCAGGAAGACTTTATTAAACAAGGTTCTTGAGGTCGTTAGTGCCGATACTAAGGGAAAAAATGTCAACTTCCAGATTGTTTGTGGTAATAAAGATAAGGGTCTTTATGAGATGGAAGTTAAGAAGGAGTATGCTCTTGTTAAAGTTAAGCCCGAGGCAATATTGAACTCTAAATTGGATATCCGCCTTATTCTTCTAAAGTTTTCCAGTTTGGAGGATGCCTCTGAGATTTATAGAAGATTGTGTAAATAATTTTTTTTGTATTGTTATGTTCTATATTTGTAATATATTTTTGTTTGGTTAGTAAATATTGATTTTGTCTATCTATTGATCTTGTTAATGATGTTTCTAAAGTAACTAATAGGTGTTATCAGCTTTATAACGTTTAAGAGAAATTTATTTTATTTGGTAATACTTATATTATTTACAAAAGAAAATTAAAATGTTGATAAAAGAATTTTTAGTTTCTAAATGTGGTAGTGGATTTGGTGGTTTTAATTTCGAAGATTACTGTGTTAAACCATAAGGTGTTATGGATTTTTAGTCATACCAAAGACATTTCATTTAATCATAATTAGAAATATACAACAATTTAATCAGACATTTTTAAGTGAATGTAGAAAATTTATTACTATGATAGATACATTTTACAATCACAAAGTAAGTTTTTTTTTTATATTGAATAATTATGATGTCACTATGGGTTCGTGTTATATTTTCAGCTGATGTCCTGGTGCAGATTCTTTTTATATGGATTGGATAAATGAAGGGCTAAGAGATTCTCAGAGATTTTTAATGGATTGTTTTCAAATTATAGATAAAGATCAATCCGTCACAACCAGTATTTTACAGGTACTGAAAGTCACAAGCCCATCATTTTCTTGTGTTTTAACATTATATGGAACAACAACACTTCTAATTGGTATTAAACTTTCGGAAACATATATATGATCTTCTCCATTTTGGAGATCATGAAGATAAAATAAATTTATAGTACCGGAAAAGGTAAATGAAACCTTAGTTGAGAGCACCAATGTAATAATTAATTCTATTATACCACCTATATTAACTATTATGGTATCTTTACTTGTGCATGGTTTCTATTTAATTAATAATGTTGCTGTTAAGAGCCAGACAACTAATTGTTTCCTACGTGAAAGTGAACTTAACAATAATCTAATGGTAATATTTTTATCTATATTTAATTAAGGAATTGATCACATAATAATAAAGTGATTTGAAGCATGATCTTTTTATCTTCTCTATTTCATCTTTCTGCAAATGAAAAAATCTTCTTCATGAGATACTTTTAAATATAAATGGACTTATTTCCCAACAATAAGAACTTAGTAAAAGTTCTTGACATGTATATTTAGCATGAACAGATAACTCTTAATCATGAAAATAATGTAATTCACCATCATAATCAGTTAGATTACTAACATCTAAAACAATGTACTGCGTTGAAGGATCTTTAACTGATAATTTCTACTAATTTAACTATGTTTTACTTATTGTTAAAGTATTTTTTTGTTATGAGATATTTTGAGATTTTTTTTTAAAGTAAACAATTGGAATTATTGTACTTTACAGGTTGGTATTAAATTGCTTCATTTTTAGAGTAGAAAATCAGATTTATTTTGGTCTAAGCCAAATTATGATCTATAAAAATAGTAAGTATAATCATGTTAATATTTTAATTAATCTTCATTTAGATAAAATTTACTTTTAATGAGACTCGTGGCATTATGGAACCCAAGAAGGATATTCATAATTTAAAGCACGGTAGATGAAATCATCTTTTGAAAACCTGAACATGACGATTCGACTACCATCCATTAGGAATGGTAATTTTCAAGTTATCCTTAGTTCCGATGATAAAAAAAAATCTGATATAAAAGAGAAGTACAATTATGAAAGTACAAAAATTAGATTTGAAACATTGTTACATCTCTAATTGGATAATCATGCTACTATTTTTAAATAATAATAAAATGGATAATGATTTAAAAATTTTATTTCGAAGATAATATCATACATTTGTGATATAATTTATCCTTGTATTTAATAATTTATAGATATTATTTGTCAATAAAAGTTTTGTTTAAATTTTTTCATTACCATTATTTTATCATGTGGTTATCTATATTTGCTAAATAATGTTGGAAGTGATTGAAATTTTTTAAATGTTCAAAATATTACAATAAACAGAGAAATATTAATGTTGATATATTTTAAAAGATTTTAAGATTCTAGACATGTGAAATCCTATCAATTCATACCTTCATCAAATACAAAAGTGTTCTAATGATCTTTTCTCCATTGTTGTTCAAAAAACTATTTTAAAAATACACTATCTTTTTTATCATTTATGCTATATACTAACTTTTATCAATTAAATGGACTAAATTTGATTGTCTGTAGCAAACGAATGACATTAGCATAAACAATAAAACATTGTTCAGCATGTAATTGAAAATTAGTCAAAGCTAAACTTTAATTGTCGGTATATAATAAATGTAGTAAATTTTTCAACATTCTAATGGTTAAAAATTGTAAAATATATAACTGATACATTTAATTAACAACATTTCTCAACATTATATGCATATTGACTTTTCTTACCATGATTATTTGAATTGTTATTCATATGTAATGTTACATACAGAAACAAATATAATTTAATCAAAATTTGAATTTTTTTGAATACTCCATGGCTTCCCTTGCTTTATTTCAGATTCTTTATTAACAAACTTTAGTATATAAAACCTGAATTCATAATGTATCTACAAGGTAACGTTATTATTTCAATGCATAAATGTTTTAATATTCCTACTTTTAATTCAGAAGACAAATGAAAACATTAAGTAATATTTTATTAAAAATCTATACACCACATTTTATATCACAATCATATTTAAATTACTTAAATTATCATACTTATTACAATTATATATCCCAAAATCATACTAGCAGCATATCTCATCTTATTTGAAGAATACTCTTTATCATTTATCTCAAATGTTAAGAATTTTTTTGTTACCAAAACCTCTCCAATTGGAACATCATAAAGGCAGAAGAGTATTCCGTTTGGATTCTTTTCCGTGTTAATGACGAAGTCTTTCTCCAACTTAAGCCTTCCTAAAGCTCCAGCTCTTGAATGTTGTAGACTTACAACTGTTGTCTTGTCGTCCTTAAATCTAATACCTTTTAGATGAGTAAAGCTATTTAGATGCATTGAACAATTTGCTTTGTATCCTAGCCCATTAAAAGTATATTCCACAACAGGATGAGTTTCATTAGATATAGATTTGTAGTTTTGGGATTTCTTAATTTCACCAATGGGGACTTTGTAGACACAACTGAATTTTCCTTCCGGATTTTTAACAGTAAAAAGAAGTCGCTTTTTTGTAGTTTTAATGTTACTCATTTGACTTAATGCTACATCATCGAGACCCTCAACTTCTATTCTTTTATCATCCAGCACAATGGTTTTGAGTTTAGTGTAAAGATTCTCCTCCCTTGAACAGTTGAGATGGAAATTCAATTGATCTCGAGCATATATAACGTCGGGGAGAGTTGTATCTTCAATAAAGTGGTATTCTTGAAATGTTTTGAATTCTCCATAAGAAAGTTTATAAACGCAAGTGCATTTCCCTTTTGGATTGTCACCCGTAAAATAAATGGATCCTCCTTTTATCTTAAAATTGCCCTTCGATTTGTAAAATGTGTTTTTGAGATATTCAACATCTACACTTTCATCGTTGAAGAGGATGGTCTTAAGATTAACATTCTCTTCTGATTCCATGGAACAGTTTGGTCTGATGAGGAGTTGATCAAAGCCATATCTAATAATAGGATGATTTGTATTTGAAAAATATCTATATAGTTTATTTGTTGTAAAGTTTCCATAAGTTAATTTATAAATACAAGATAATTTCCCATTTGGATTAGTGCCCGTAAAGGTAACTAATGTCCCATTTAACTTAAAATTTCCTTTTGTTCCACTGCTTGTATCTTTAAGATCATCAATTTCAATTCTTTCATTATCAAATAAAACAGTTGTGAGAATTGCTGTGTTGCCTTTGTTCGTAGGACATTTTGGTTTAGTAAGCAATTTATCACGATAATATGTAATATAAGGCATTTCTTCATCTTTAAAAGAATTATACATTTGTGAGGTTTGAAATTCTCCAAAAGGATATATATAAGTACAAATCAATATCCCACTTGAATTTTTATTTGTAAATATAACAACATCATTATCTAACTTGAAATTTCCTTTTGATTTATCACTCGCTTCATAGAGGGCTTCAACCTCAATCTCTTCATTTTTAAAAGATACAGTCTTGAGTTGAGTAAAAATATCATGACTCATGGAACAGTTAGCATTGAAATGTAGTTTATCCTGATAATATTCTATAAAAGGTAGAACTTCATCTTCAAAGTCAAAATTTTCTCCAATCAACATATTTTGTACAACATTTACTCCACCATCTACGCAATCATCACAATTATACTGAAATTTCACAATTACTGATTCACTTATAATAATATTTCTGTTGTATATTGATGAAGGTGTTAAAATCTCATTCTTAATCTCTTCTAACTTATTGCCCTTTGAATACTTCCAATACGACACATTTACATTCTCATAATCAAAGAAACCAAGTTGACTAGTGTTGCCATTGTATAAAAGTTCGATATCAAATGTGATAGGAAAAAATTCGGTTTCAACAATCCACCATTCTTTATTGTTATCGTTAATTCTAATGTGTAGATTATTATCTATACTAATATATGGAGGAGGATGATTTATCTTTGCTATACCAATTGGTTCTTGAAATTCAATATCTTCATTATAAAAATTGCTATCATTGAATGTGGCTAATTTATCTCCTTTATATAGATTTGGAGTCTTGAAATCAAAAACACGATAACCACTATTTTTACCAAATGCTATAGTTTTCTCTTCAAAACCTTTATTGTATATTTTTTGTCCAGGAGTGTGGTGAGCAACATTCAGATACCCTTCTTTTACTATATTTATTTTATGTTCTGTAGTGCGTTGAAAATTGTAAATTCAGTTAAGCGTACTTTTTCTAAGTTCACTAAAAATCATTTCCGATAAGGGGCAATGAATATAAAAAAATGTATCTTTGTCTCTTATATCAAAAATTTGCCATTCAGCAGTATTACTTTCCTTATATTTATATATCATTATTGGTGGATAAGAAAAATAATCTCTTGTCTTTAAAACAATTTGTTTATAATCTTTTAAATCTACATTAGGAATTGTAATGTTCGCTCTTGGGCATTTTAGACCAATTAATTCAGAATTAGTATTAATAGTATGTCTTCTAGGAAAAAGATCATCAAGGTCGCCATTTTCAAGATATTTAAACTGTTTTAAGAAATCTGATTTTAAATCACATGAACTTATATGAATTAAATAGACAACCAATATCCAAAGAACTTTGAGTAGTTTCTCCATTGTATCGAAATAAAAACAATAATTTTTGTAGAAAAATTGCTTCTATTAATAAAAAAATTACAATAAGTATTTTGAATATAAATAGAATTAATTTAAATTTACTTTACTCCAAAATAAATTTTAGCATAATGCTATTGTATTTCAATCAAATTTCCAACAATTATCAAAGAAAATTTTTAACAATATTCATTTTATTGTAATTTGATGATAAAATTAAAAAACGAATATATCTTTTCTTGCAATCGGTCAAAGGTCATCTCCCAGTTTGCTGTTCCTACCTTTACGATTCATCTAATTTAGAACTATTATCATTAAAGAACCAAGCAGACTGTACAGAACAATGTTTTCTCCTGAGAATTTGAAAAAATTTAAGTATATACTTTGATTATAAAATTTAATGGTTTACTCCATGACGCTTTCAAAGACTTATTTTTCTTTTTAAACAAATTGATTTATCTGTAATCCAGGAATAGAAATTTTTAAACATCAAGTAATAATTTTTTTATGTTCGTAAGTATTAAAAATCCACTATACATATACAATCAACTAAAGTTTTCAACAACCAAAGAAATATCTCTTTACGATTTAAAAAAATTATGTAAACAATACTTTTTTCTCAAAGTAGTAACTAAAAAAGATGTCAAAACATTTATAAATTAAAATAACAAGAACACTTGCTAGATTCTTAAGAATTTTTTTTTCAATATGCACATCCTCAACAAAACATTTTTGTACCCATAATGTATAACAAAGTGGCATAAAAATTAAATGCAAACAGAAAGCAAAGAAAGACCTCCTTCATTGTACAACAAAAAGACGTTTTGTAAAAGAAAGTTTGGTCATATGCAATACTCTAATTAATAAAAATTATTCCTAGTCTAATTTTCAATTGGGATCCTAATCATCCAGTTCAATTTTATTTTTATAGTTAATTTGTTGTGGTGGACAAACTTTAATAGTGAATGTGGTACAACTTAGAGGCTCTTTTAAATATTATTTTAAAGTCTAGTTTCTGGTTTGACTACCCTTAGATATGTTAATACAAGAGTGTTATTAACATTACATATCTTTGATACTCCCAATAAAGTGTATGGATGGAAATATATGTGTATAACTAGAATTGCGGATTCAAATGCTGTGGATGAAGAGGTGGACCTCTGAAGTAGTGGCTCTAGTGAAAGATTGTCAGAAGATGTAAGAATTAGTAAAGAAATTGTGGAATCAAGGAAGCAACGTTATCATGTCAGTCAATAAATGAGTCATAGATAAAATAAATTATCAATATTGCATATTGTTTTGTTTAACACTTTGATCTAAATAAAATAATTTCTTGCTTTTAAATAATATAAATGTAATTTTTAGTTGAAAAAAATATTGAAAGAATAATGAATAATTTTATTGGGAAAACACTTTTTATAAGATACTCAAATATTAATTAAATTATATTGTTATGATAAATAAATTTCTACTGATTATAAATTTCAAAACTGTGATAAGCAAAATTTCAACATTGAATGATAAATAATGTCCATTATTTTTGTTTAAAACCTCAAACGTTTGTGATATCGAAATTTCTCCAATTGGGAGTCCATAAAAACAGGTTAATGTTCCAGAATCTCCAGACATAACTTTAACAAATCCCTTTTCCAACTTAAATATTCTTCTCGTAAAATCTTTTTCCTGTTGAAGATTTCTAACTTTTACTCGTTCAACTCCAAATGTGACAACTTTAAGAGTGGTAAAATTATTTGGGTACAATGTACAGTTTGGATTGTAGTCTAATTTATTATAGTAATATTGTACATTTGGAAGGGTTTCACTTTTAATAGGTATATATTTTTGAGATTTCCTAAAAATTCCAATTGAAAGGTTGTAGACACAAACAAGTTTTCCATTTGGGTTTTTAACTTCATACATAACAGAATTTTTTGTTAACTTCAAATTTTCCACTGAACTTGATACCGCTTTATTGATATCTCCAACATCTATACTTTTATCATTAAATATAATGGTTTTGAGAGTAATGGAATGTTTTTCTTCCTTGGAACAACTTGGGTTAAAGTTTAATTGATCGTAAGAATATATAACAGGAGAAAGAGTTACATTCTTTATAGTGTGATAAATTTGAGTTAGTTCAATTTCTCCATAAGGAATCTTATAGGTACAAACAAACGTTCCATTTGGATTTTTACCTTTATAAATAATAAGATCGTCTTTTTTCTTTATATGTTTTGTTAAATTTCTTTCTCCCTCAATATATATTATTTTGTTATTAAGTGAGAAAGAATTGAGATGAGTATAGTTATTTCTGTCCACAGAATAATTTGGAAAAAAGTACAATTGACCATCAGGATACACAATATCGGGAAGTGAAGTATCCTTAATATATTCATATTCTTGAGATGTTGTGAATTCCCCAAAAGTAAGACTATAGATACAGTATAGAGTTCCATTTGGATTCTTGTTCATAAAGTCAACAGAAGTATTCTCTAACTTGAAGTCTTCTTTTATCATACCATTTTGAAGATGCTTAACTTCTATAATTTTACCATTAAATAAAATAGTTTTGAGATCAGTAAATTCATTTCTTTCCAAAGAACAATTTGCTTTAAAGTCCATCTTCTCATATGAATATTTAACGTGAGGTAGAGTTATATTTTCAAAATACTCATATTTTTTATGCATTGTAACTTCTCCAATTTGTAATTTATAAATACATTTTAATTTTCCTTTTGGATTTTTATTATTATAGACAATAAAATTTTCATTTGATGTGAAATTTCCAATTGATTCAGGAGTTGTGTTTTCATCATCAGATATGCTTATTTCTTCATCATTAAACATGACAGTTTTGAGGGAACCAATATTATCTTCTTTCATGGAACAATTGGCTTTAAAAGATAATTTATTATAATAATATCCTATAGGAGGAGAAATTTTATCCGTAATATAACCATAATCTTGAGCTAATTTAACTTCATCAAATGGAGCATTGTAAGTACATTCTAATATTTCTTTAGGATTCTTAACATCATAAATAACAGCATTCTTAGATAAATTAAAACCAGACAGCGTTTTATGATAATTGAGTTGAAAAAACTTTATAATTTCTACTACTTCTACACCATTAAATGAAACACTTTTAAGGTGGAAATTTTCTTTAATTACCAAAGAACAATTTGCATAAAATCCCAAATAATTAAATGGATATTTAACAGAATAATTTATTTCTCTTTTAAAATAATCTTTATCACCGAAAATTACATCTTTTTCAATACTTCTAGCACCTGACAAATCTCCTTCACAATCATCACAATTATAATTGAATTTTACAATTGTTGGATGTTCCAGTTGAAAAATTTTTTTACCATCTTGATTCGGTTTCAAAGATCCAGTATTATAATAATTAAAATTCTTACGCTCAGAAAAATTTTAATAGTACATATTTATTTCTTCATATTTAAAAAAGTCACGTTGATTGGTTGTCCCATTATAGTCTAATTTTATTTCTAATGTTTTGGGAAATTCATCTACTTCAAAAGCCACCAATTTTTGATCTTTTATATCATTATTTTTATTTTCGATATCTGTTATACTAATAAATGGAAGAGGATGGTATGGTCGTCCTACACAAATGGGTTCTAGAAAATCATATGTTTCGGAATAAAATTTGTCACCATCGAAGATAGCCAGTGTATCCCCTTTATATATCATTGGGTTTTTTGAATTGAATTCTCGATAATTCGATTTTCCACTAAATGCAACTGTTATTTCTGAACCACTCGGCTTCTTTATATTCTCTCCAGGAATATGGCTCTTAATATTAAAATCATTTTTACATTTTATATCTTTTTGTTCTGTACTGGTACGACTAATTTCATGATTCCATTCCCCAAGAAGATGACTCTCGTCATTTTTGTAAATATTGAGACAATTAATTTTTTTTGTTTCAGTTGTTCCGATATCGTAAAATCTCCATTGATAAACGTATTCACCTTCAATACCTAGGGATTCCTTTAAACTTTTACTAGGCCTCTTGTATATAAGAGTGAAATTTTCATTGTGTTGAACTGTAAACCCTAATGGGCATTTTATGGCAATTATTTCAGTGTTAGCTTTGAGGATATTCTTTATAGGGAAACTGTCTTTGAAATCGACAGAATCCTTATAATAATATTTAAAATGTTTAGCACGTTCTAAATTGTCATCATGGGAACTTAAACAAATTGAGTAGACGACCAATATCCAAAGAAATTTGAGTAGTTTCTCCATTGTATCGAAATAAAAAACAATATTTTTTGCAGAAAAATTGCTTCTATTAATAAAAAAATTACAATAAATATTGAATATAAATGGAATTAATTTATGTTTACTTTATTTCAAAATAAATTTTAACATAATGCTATTGTATCTTAATCAAATTTTTAACAATATTCATTTTATAATAACTTGTATCCTAATGTTACAATGGACAAACGTGTCCGAGTATAAATATAACAAAATTAGACCTTAGTTATTTTTTATCCAAAAAATTGTAGTTTAAATCCCCTGTAAATATATATTTCACAGGTGTAATAAATTTTGAGTATATGTAATCCAATAGGTCAACTTCAATGGAATAAGTTTTGGGTCCAAATATTGAGATCTAGTTTTACAGAAATGTAGGCTATAAATATATTTTCGAAATAGTTAAACCTCAGGCTATATGGGCCAACATAGGAATATATTAAAGTTCTCCAGACTTTACTAGAATATTTTAAAGAAGTTAGAATGTCCGTAAATTACATTCAGAGACAAAAAATAGAAAATGCAGACATGTTTTTAAAGCTTTAAACTTGTCCAATTGGGCTCCATCTTTTTATATATATGTAAATCACTGTATAATGACCCTGAGGTTGAAACAGATTTAAAAAATGATAAACTTTTAAGATGTTATGGGCGAATTAAAATTTCAATACTTTCCGTTTGAAGACCATCTTCTTTACTTAGTATTATTTGATAACTAAAATATTCAAATAATTTATTTGTAGATTGGTTAATTATCTATATGAAAAAACAGCTGTCTTAAATACAATTTTAATTAAAATAGTCATGAAAGATTATCTTGTTATATTCATAAAATCTTCTCATGTATAAAATTTTTAAAAAAGTAATTTTATGATAAAATGTATGAAATAACATAGCCATTAATATATACAAAGAAATTTTAATACTTGTAATGGGCAAAAATTCCAGAATACAGATATAACAAAATTCGCCCTTTGAAACTGATAATCCTAAAAATAGGTGTTTGAATATCAAGAAATGCATACTTCACAGGGATAAATAGTTTCGGATATATGCAGTTGAATATGGCAAATTCAATAGGATATGTTTGAGGTCTAAATCTCGAGGTCCAATTTTCGAGAATTTTTGGTCAAAAATATTTCTCTAAAATAATTCAACCTTGTCTTTTATGAACTGGAATATATATAAACAGAAGCACTTTAGACTTCTTTCCTTGTTCCAGATATCCCTAATTAATTTAGGGGAGTAACAAAGGAATGTAAATTATTTTCGATATTAAAACTTTTTCATATCTTAATATATGTAACTTTATGTGTTGATTTTAAAAAACACGATATTATTTTAATCTGAAGTCCCGTTCTTGAGATGCAGCTACTTAAAGGTGTTTTGGTGTATTATTCTTGATCCCCTTATAGTTATTCGTTTTATCTGAAATTTTACAGATATATAGTTTGAGATACTATTAATCTAAAAATAAAGAAAAGTTAAAATTTCAAGTTCATTCTTGAGATTTCGAATTTTTTCGAAAATGACCAAAAAAACATAAATTGTCACATTTTAAAATGATATATCAGGATTCTGAAAAGGAAATTGATAAAAAGAAAAAAAGTTAATCTAAGTTTTCCTCTAACTTAAATTTTAAATATAATCTCAAGAAAATCGGATAACTTTAAGTACCATAAATTTTTGACTAAAATGCTTTTGTTTTTTTAAAAAAAGTATGTCAAGATAAAACTTTTTAAATAAAGTGTTTTCACAACTTTTATGTAAAATTAAATTCTCTATCAAATGATATATATATCATCTTGATTCCTTTATCCGTTTTCAAGATATAAAGAAAAAGTGATTTTTTAATTTTTTTAAAAAGTGCTATTTTTTAGTTTCAAGAAAGAGAAAAAGTTTCAATACGTTAATTTTTTAAATGTCTCGAATTCCCACCCTAGAGAAATTTGTTAAGAACATTTTAAGATATTAACCGTTAATTTATCTCTTTTCATTTTTGAGTTAGTCAAAAAACAAATTAGTCAATTTTTTTTCTAATTCTTAAATTTGAAGAAAAAAGTATACAAAGATGAAACTTTTTTAATATAAAGTGTTTACAAAATCTATGTGGAATATAATTCTCTATCGAATGACATATAGATCATCTTAATCCTATTATCCGTTTTTGAGATACATCGTATTAAGTACTGAAATCTAAGATTTAGCATCTCTATTTTCCCCTCATACGGTGATTTTTTTATTCAAAATTTTACATATAGATGTAATTTCTATTGTTTATTACATGCACATAATAAAAATTACCAAAAAGTACGATCACGGAAAATTGTAATTTATTAAAAATTCCTCTAAATATTAGAGGAAAAGTTTATCTCATAAAATGGTTTTTATTTTATGTTCTTCTTTTTACTAAAATAAGATAAGAAATGCATAGTTTAATATGCTGGATAGAAAAAATAAATATTAGTTTTATCTGAATTTTCGTTTTTAAAGTAGTCAATTAATAACAAAAGACAATTTTATAAATTTCTTAACACAGTAACATTTTATATGCATATAATAGAAAAATTTGTATGATTTTTAGATTCCATGAATTAAAAATAAATTGAAAAATTTATTTTTCCAATCGAAGTCAAAAATTCAACTATTTAAAAAGTTATAGAAGAAATATTTTTAACATGTAAACTTAAAATATACCCAAAAATTTATCAAATAGTGAATAAGAGATCATTGTTCTTTTATGTTGATATGCCATTTAAATAGTTTTAAAATAAGCATTTACTAACATGTAGTATTTTTTACTATGTTTTAATAGTCTTAATTACTATAATTTATATTTTAAGTGATATTATACTAATCTCATAGCCAAACCCTTTTTATAATCTGTTATGATAATATATAAAAATTAAAGTTATGAAAATTATTAATTATTTGTTCATTTTAAAAAAAAACTTTGGAATATTTTAATTTAAAAAACCTTTAATGCTGAAGTAAAATATGTATAGAGGAAAATTCTAGAACTTCTTTTTTTTCTTTTCACATAGTTAAGGTGACGGTAGTCATCAAAAAATCAGACAATTAATGTTACTCGTGATGTTATTAATCCTATAATTTTGAATTGTAATCGTATTATTTTTAATCGTACTCTCTATGTTAATTAATTAAATTTTATGTGTTTCAGCTAGGGTGTAAAGAGTTAGATAATCTACGTAGTTGATTTGGGAGATATTGAGGCCCAAAAGAGTAAAAGTTATATTATAGTAAGTTCTAATTATGTCTTAGTAATAACTTCACATCCTAGGTGGCCACTATAAGAATCTATAATTTATATTGATAATAATTGTAATTTAATAATAAATTTAATTAATTATCGACTACCTTATTTTCTCAAAATAGTTCTGGGGTGAGTAAATATACTCCAAACTAATATTCTTTTATAAAATATTTTTCTAATAATTAAAAATTTTGTGTAGATAAATAAATATTAATTTTTGTATTTATTGCTATGATATCTAAAAGGTTTCTAAACATATTGTTGTTTTTTTATTGTTTATATAAAAACTGAATACCATTGAACAGTTTTCAACTTTACACGAACTTGATTTCTATTAACTTATCTCATAATATATTATAAAAATGAAGTCAATCTCTGGGGATGAGTCGATTACCTTAAAAAATATTTAGATTAAAAAAATCACATTACTATAAATTTTCAAATACATATAAATTTTTTTAAGCAACGGGAAAATTAATCCGACAATCTGACATTTTGTGTTGTATGCAGCTTTTTTGTTCTCTTTTAGTTAAATTTAATAAGTTTACCTTTTTATTACAAGTAAGACATTTATTACATTCCTTGAGTATTTATCAAAATATATTTTTTTCTGTGTGTTGCTTTATTAGTAATTTTTTAAAACATATACTAAAAATAGTAATTTCTTACCTATATTTAAAAAATTAGAAATTTTAATTTACTAACATCTAATGGTATTTTTTGATTTAAGTTATAAAAGTTTAGAAAAAAGTCCGACTCTGCGGGTAAATAGCACGAGCGAAGCGAATTCGCTGCTTGTTAATGTTGATAAAAAAATTAAAACATTCTCAAAAAAAAGATATTAAAAAAGGTGACAAATAAAATTAATCTTTTTGAAAATAAAGGATAATAATTGTTATACTAATTTTTGACTTTACTGTGATAATGAGAGATTATAATTTAATAATGTTTTTAAAAAAAAACAAAAAACTATGAATCTATGTAGTTTGAAAATTTATTTTGTTTGTTCCTAATCGACTTGATAACATATTGAGACTTAATTTTATGATTTTTTTATAAGTGATTTTACAATATGAAAAAAATGATTATGATAATACAAACCTATGATTAAAAAAAATTCATTTCATAAGGTTTAACATGTTTTTGATTATTTTTTCGATATATTTAGACATTATAATAGGGAAGATTTATCTGGGATGTTTATTAAAGATTGAGTTTAAAACGGCGTATCGAGTAAGAAATGTTTGATCAGATCAGGTATATGTGTTTATCTCAAGAGAAAATATGGCTTTTTAAAATTTTTTACCTAGAGAAACCCTGAAAACAATGACCACAATCTAATTCGCTCTATTCTCTGTTAGTATGCATGAAATAGAATCCGTTTCTTCAAAAAAATGTTTATGTTAAGTATGATAATCGTGACCAAATACCATTTAATAAAATTATACCATTTCTAGAGAGAAATGGGGATTCAAATACATTATTCACACTTTATACTATTAATTAGATTAATAAACATAGTTTTGTTTTTTTTCTTTATACTAGATGATGATCAACTTCTGTATGACTTTGTTTAACCTTCTAAAGCACTATATTCAGAATTTTTGAATAGAAATTGCTATAACTTCCTGATCCATAACTATTTATCTCCTTTATGATCAATATCTATAATATTATATGTCTCCTTTTCTGTTATTCAATTTTTCTAGTGCAATATTGATTATGTCATTTTATCAATTCGGAAAAAAAGTTATCATTGATACAAAACTACACTTAAAATGGGGCAAAAAAGAGTATTTTTAAAGGATAACTCGATTAATTATGGTCTCAAACTTTGAGACTCATTTCCCATCTCATGTTAGAACAAAAACATCTTTTGTCTTTCAACTCACAATAACTGGTTGAATTTTGAAAGAGTTATGGTGAAGAAAAATTTATTTCTATATTTTTTATCATAAATTATATAACAATTAGAAAGATATTGAAAAGTTTCATTGAAATTGCATTACAAAAGAGACATTACCCATTGAAAATTTTATGTGTCACTGAAAAATATTTATTCGTGATCTTAAACTGACTTCAACTTTATCTTAGAATGTTTTTTTGTAAGCGTCTGATAAGACTGTAGAAAATGAACTTTTTCTTCTATAAAATTACATCGCGATAAGTACAGAAATATATTAAAAAAAACTTTTAGGCATGATTAAGATATTTTATCAAAAAATATTTAACTAGCTGATTGATAGACAAAAGATTTTCAACGAAAAGTATTTCATGATATGAATACAATCTTTCAAATATAGTTGGTATATAATTCAGTGGTCTTAGGTTAACCATCATTTTTAATTTAACATATTCTGGTACTTTCTCCTACTCTATTTCGGCTTTTAATTAACAATTACTTTAGAATTTGATTTTAAAAAGGTTTAATTTAATCCTAGAATATCTATATTTGAAGGAAAAATTAAAATGTTTTGTGAAGATAGTAAAGCTTATGGTAAGTCGTCTGCCACAAAATTGAGCTTGTCATGATTTTAAAAAATTTACTATTTTTGATTATTTTTATAATGCCCTTCATTTAGACGTTAACAATTTCAAATATAAATATACAATACGAAACTTTTTACATTGTCCTAGAATGATAGGTGAAAAAATTATATCACCACCTTTTATTATTGGAGACAAAGGAAGATCAGAATGGTGTTTATGGGTATATCCCAATTGTGAAAAAGGAGAGTGGATGGAGTATTTTTCAATTTCTCTGGTACTGTTAAAGCCGAACAAAGCAAAAGCAAAATATAAACTTCTTATTCTTAATGACATGAATATCGTGACGTATTTTTTCGATAGTAAGAATATTTGTGAATTTGATAAGAATGATGGAAGTAATAGTACGAGGCCTATCAATTTTTATGAGGGAGAATTTTTAAACTATACAATTAGTAGTTTATTGTATAGTGATGTTTTGGTAATACTATGCGATGTAGAAATTTTTGAACTTGAATCTGAAAATCATGAGAATAGTATACTCTATGGTATGTTATCTGTCCCAACATTAAACTTGCTACTAATTCTATGATATTTAATATTTCAGATGTTCTTTATATCAGCCAGACAGACGTTAACAATTTCAAATATATATATACAATAGAAAACTTTTCACTTCGTCCTGAAAAGACAGGTGAAAAAATTATATCACCAACTTTTATTATTGGAGACAAAGAAAAATCGGAGTGGTGTTTACATATATGTCCTAATGGTCAAGATGAAGATTCAAAGGAATTTATATCAGTTTACCTAACATTGTTAAAGCCTGACAAAGCAAAGGCAAAATATAAATTTTCTATTTTAAATGACAAAAATGAGGAGAAAAATATTAAATTTGTTACAGAATCGGAAGACTTTGTTAAAGATATGGGTTTAGGGTTTTCTCAGTTTGTTAAGAGAGATTTTGTACTAAATGAATCGAATGATTTATTAACTAGTAATAAATTGACAATACAATGTGAGGCAGAGATTACTGACCTAAAAGCTGAGAACCATGATAATCCACAAACATCAATGAATATTTCTATACCCCAATCAAAATTATCATTGGACTATGGAAACTTGTATGATTCATCATCATTTTATGATTGCGTTATAAAAGTTGAAGACAAAGAAATTAAAGTTCATAAAACTGTCCTCGCTGCTCGATCTCCTGCTTTTCATGACATTTTTACCAATGCATCTGATGAATCGCAAACAAACATTATTGAAATAAAAGATTTTAATGTTGAAGTTGTAGAGAAGATGTTAAAATACATTTATAAAGATGAAGTATCGGATATACAAGATATGGCGAATGAAATATTTGAAATTGCAAATGAATATAAATTAGATAGACTAAAAGCAATTTCAGAACAGTCTATGTGCGATAGCCTGACTACTGATAATGTTTTAAAACGCTTCGCATTATCTGATAAATACCCAACTGAGAGATTGAAAAAATGTTGTGAAGAACTTATTCTTAAAAACATGAAATGTTTATTAAAAACTAAGGATTGGAAAAAATACATTCATTCAAATCCATCATTACTTGGAAAATTATTTTTAAAATCGCGTAACATTAGTTCAACTGAATCTAGTTCAGAAGATGAAAAGAAAGATTAATTGAATACTTGTAACATCTATTAAGTTAATCATTCATTTTATAATAACTTTGAAATAAAAATATATATTATGAAAAAAATACATATAAAGGAAAAAAATACTCTAAAAAAATAACCTTTGATTTAAAATTAATGTTTCTTAAAACATTTCTTGTTAAAATTTTGTAATTTTAAATTTTTTCATATCATGAAACTATAATCAGGATTTGATAAAACATAATCCTTAAATTTATATGTTAAATCATCTTTCTTTCCTAATCATTTCTTTTAAAATTTCTCGTCTTTTAAAAAATAAAATTACCGCTATTTGATGCTTTCAATTGGTCAAATATAAATCTTTTTGAAAATAATTTTTTCTTAATTGAAAGGGAAAATCGTGTTTTATTTTATGTTTCTAAACATATTCGTGTTAAATATAAAAACATCTGTAACATTATCTATAATTAACTTTTAAATATGATTCTTCAAATACTTTACAGAAAAGAAACAGAGATAACGAATGAATATAATATTAAAAAATTACTGTTTGCAAAAAAAGTTATGTTTAATTTCTCTGTTATGATTATATAAAAAAATAGCATTAACAAAAATCACTATCACTTTATTTAAACTTAAAATCTAAAAAGGAGCTTGAAATATATTGTAGGAAATAAGTAAGATTTTAGAAAGAATATTATATCATATAATTTTGCAAAGTACAAAAAGGTTATTAAAAACTTTAATCACACTATGATGTGACTTTTGGTCCAACCTTTATACTTTTTGAGATTGATACACCAACTTTTAAGGTTATCAATTTCTAAGGGCGACTTTAATTTACTTCTATACTCCGACATTTTGTCCATTGTAAACATTACAATGTTTGTACCTTTCAAATGACCATATCTCAAAAAAAATATTGTGTAAACTATAATATGCATATTAACCCTCTTTTTGACTGAATATTTTAGCTATGTACCGTCTTGATTGGCAAATAAAGTGTTGATAAATGTCTAAAAATTGTTTTTACACTCTTCAAACAACGTTAAACTTACTTATTCTTGAACTTTTCCACTAATCATTCTCCTACATTCTCACCTCATCGTGAAATCTTAGATTTAATCAAAATTAATCCTCCCTTTCTCATCTACAACTTATCAAATTATTATCAATCACAATGTTTATCCCATTATTTAAAAGACAAAAAAAATAAAAAGTTTGAAAGCTTTTATTCTCTAAGAAAGTTAAATTACATATATAACACGTTAAAAATAATCATAAATCGAAAAGGTGAATAATTCAGTACCAGACTTCTATCACTGGGAGTCTTAACTATAAAGGTTTATCCCAGTAACTCACATTTCTAAGCACCTCCTTACTCAAGTTGATCTATCAATATCTCCTCCAGAATTAAAACTAATACACACACAAACTAATAATTAAACTCCAGAAAAGATATAGTAGATCGTTTCTTAGCCTCAGCAACCAGTTTGCTTAAGCTCATCAGAACCTTCCTTCTTAAGAATTGTTAGAGTAGTAAATGACTCAGCAACGGTTTGGTGAATTCCAATCAAATTATCAAAATCTTCCTTCCTACCATTCAATTTGAATGATATAGCAAAGCCTTGTGTTATCTCACCAGCATTTGGTGATAAGATGTGAAATCCAACTACACGGTCATGTTCTTCTTTTAGGCAGATAAGCTTCAAGTAACAATGTTTGATTTCCTTCCTCTCAGGAACAGTATATTCCAAAGGTGTAAAGACATTGTGATAAACATTAACATTATCTTTCCCATACTTCTGGATAGCATCCTCCTCAGAAAGACCACAACAACCATATTCAAGTGGTGTAAACACTGTTGTTGGTATCTTATCATAATCTGTCAATTCCAAAGTTCCTTGAAACAGTTTTCTCATCAAACATCTTCCAGCATGGATAGCTACTGGTGTCAATTCAGGACATCCCTGTAACACATCACCTATAGCATAAATATGCGGTACAGTTTCACTTTGTTCACCACCATTTAATCCAATAATCTTGCCTGCAGAACTCATCTTAATATTTTGATTCTTGATACCAATTTCATGTGTCTTAGCTTCCCTTCCAATAGCAATAAGAACAGTATTATACTCACCAACAAATTCTTCTTTACTACCATCAGGTTTCGTTCCAACACCATAAACCTTATACAAACCAGGAAATTCATCGTCTCTAGGTTTGAGTTCCTCAATCTTCGTTGGGACAGCAGAAATAAATTTAATTCCTTCATCAATCATCTGTTTCCTGATCCTCTCAGCCATATCCCGATCAAAATCTCTTAACAATATCGATCTAACCATAACATCAGCCTCATTACCGATACCTTTAATAAAACCAGCACACTCCAATGAGACATATGAAGCACCAATACATAAAGTTTTACCAGGATTATATGGTAATGAAAACAAATCATCACTAGTAATGGCATACTCTTTTGCTTCTTCTATATCAGGGTATTTAGGACGGAGACCAACTAAGATAAGTATCTTATTAGCTGTCATGACAGTTTTCTTCTTTTTCTTATCAGTTGCTGTTACTTCAAATGGTTCTGTTACCTCACCATAACCATTAACGTATTGACTCCTTTTTCTTTTAACTGTACTTTGTAGTTCCAATTCAAACCAGCTATATGATCCTGAACAGCATCCTTCATCTTGGTCCAATTTAACGAGATTCCCTCTCTAGGTACAGACCACCCAAATCTCCTGGCATCATCAAGAGAATGTCCAAGTAAAGACGTTTGATGCATCAATTTCTTAGGAATACAACCAACATTAACACACGTACCTCCAAGACCCCACGTTGTACCGATAGGTGTAGGTTTAACAAAATCAAGGACAGCTACTCTTTTACCTAACTCTGCAGCCTGTTTTGATGCAGCTAACCCTCCAGAACCTCCACCAATAACGATAAGATCATACTCTTTTGGTTGGAGTGCCTTACCAAACAATTCGGATTCGTTATACCTCTCGAAGTCACTTGGATTACCAATACAATTACCTTTGACAAAGATTAATATTTCGTTTGGGTTCCTATAGTATGCGTGAGCTATTCTTTTCATAACAAGTTCAGATATAAAAGAATATCTTATTGTTATATCTTTGACGTTAGAATTACTTATGAATTTATCAATATGTGCTGTGAATGCCGTGAATTGAGGTAAATTATTGCCTCCGTGTCCGAGGACAATAACATCCTTCTGTGAAATGTCCTCAGCAACTGCTTTTACCTCCGTAGAGTATTGAGTTCCCGAGAGAACATAAGGCGGTGGGGGCATCTCAACACTCCTTAATTTGATACTTGTGGATAATTTACAAATTCCAGTATCAAGAGATTTTGATTTTAGTTGAGATGATAACGAGTAGTTTCCTGGAAAAAATTAATTCTAATGTTTGCATTGGACAAACATGTCCAAGGGTAGATATAACAATTTTCGACCTTACTTATTTTTTATCCAAAAAATTGGAGTTTAAATCCCCTGGAAGTATATATTTCACAGGTATAATAAATTTCGAGTATATGTAATCCAATAGGTCAACTTTAGAGGAATAAGTTTTTGGTCCAAATATTGAGATCTAGTTTTGTAGAAATGTTGGCTATAAATATTTTTTCGAAATAGTTAAACCCCTGGCTATATGGGCCAACATAGGAATATATTAAAGTTCTCAAGACTTCACTAGGTTATTTAAAAGAAGTTAGAATGTCCCTAAATTACATTCAAAGCCAAAAAATAGAAAATGCAGCCATGTTTTTAAAGCTTTAAACTTGTCTAATTGGGCTCCATCTTTTATATATATGTAAATCACTGTATATAGACCCTGAGGTTGAAAAATATTTAAAAAATGATAAACTTTTAAGAAGTTGTGGTCGAATTAAAATTTCAATAATTTCGGTTTAAACACTATATTCTGCTTAAAATTATTTGATAATTTAAATTTCCAAATAATTTATTTGTAGATTGGTTAATTATCTATATGAAAAAACAACTGTCTTAAATACAATTTTAATTAATATAGTCATGAAAGATAATCTTGTTATATTCATAAAATCGTCTCATGTATTAAGTTTTAAAAAAAGTAATTTTATGATAAAATGTATGAAATAACATAGCCATTAATATATACAAAGAAATTATAATGTTTGTAATGGGCAAAAATTCTCGAATACAGATAAAAAAATTCGCCCTTCGAAATTGATAATCCTAAAAAAGATGTTTCAATATCAAGAAATATATACTTCACAGAGATAAATAGTTTCGTATATATGCAGTTGAATATGGCAAATTCAATGGGATATGTTTAGGGTCTAAATCTTAAAGTCCAATTTTCGAGAATTTTTGGTCAAAAATATTTCTCTAAAATAATTCAGCCTTGTTTATATGAACTGTAATATACATATACAGAAGCACTTTAGACTTCTTTGCTTGTCCCAGATATTTAAGATTACTCAAATTCCTCGAGAAACATGTTTTAAAATATTTATATTGCAATTTTTTCTATATAGTAGTTTGAAAACTATTTCTATTGTATAATATTTTTTAACTAGTAAATAAATAGTCAGCTAATTTATCTACTTTTAGAAATAATGCATTGTATTCATATTTTTATTGTCATTATATGAATACTTATGACTTCTGAAATATACAAAACCTTTTATTTAAATCCCTCTAACTTTATTTATAATCACTCTTTTTTATACGTTTTATCATAATATTACCTTTTTCATTTTTATATATGAGAGGATTTTATGAATATAACAAGATAGTACTTCATATCTATTTAACTATAAATGGATTAAAACAATTATATTTCATGTAGGTATATAATTTACGGATAAATTATTTGTGTATTTAAATTACCAAATACTAAGTAAAAAAGATCATTTTAGCATTAAAATTATAAAATTTCTAATTAGCTCACAACATTTTTGAAGTTTAAAATTTTTTTTATGTTCTTTTCAATCGGAGACTCCATATACCATGATGGACATATATGACAAAGATGGAAGCTATTGGACAAGTTTGAAGTTTATAAAACAAGTCCGGATTTTCATTTTCTGAATTTCATGAAATCCATGGACACTCTAATTTCTTGAAAAAAAACCTTAATGAGTTTAAAAAACTTATATACATGCATATATTAGTTCATATAGGACAAGATTGAATTATTTTAGAAAAATATTTTTGACCAACAGTTCTTCAAAACTGAACCTCAAGATTTAGGCATAAAACATATACCATAGAATTTGGCCTATTGGATAACATATATTCAGAATTTATTATCTCTGTAGACTACATACTTCTCTGGTAATTAACACCTATTTTTTGATTAAAAATATCTATGTTCGAATTTTGTTATATTTACCCTTGGACATGTTTGTTCATTCCAAATATTAGGATAACAACAATTGATATAAATATTGTAAAAGATGTAATGTATGCTGATGGGATGACGAAAACAATGATAAAATATTAATTGTTTTGTCTATAATTATAAAAATATGAAAATTAATTTTGTTTTTATTATAACACTTTTTGAATATGACGAATATTTATGAATAAGTAGACAAAGATGTATTATTTTTTAAATTGATAAAATGTGATGATTTAAATAGGTCTAAAAAGATGAGATACCATAATAGGGATAAAACATTATCAATCTTAACTAATAACAGTTAAAGATATGGACCAAATTGTAGTGGTATTCTTATAAAAAAAAGTTTAAAGCTAGATGAAGGCTATCCTTATGCTGATGATATTAAATTAATCAAATTTTGCATATAATTTGTAATTTATATGATATTATTGTTTAATTTTAATAAAAGTAATGAATGATATGATAAAAGAATTATGTTTCTCTCTTGGAATCATATACTATTCAACATTGATATCATATTATGATCTCAATCAAATACTCCGTGCTTCCATAAGTATATGTAACAATTCTTACAGCAATTCTACTGACACGTATAAAACTTTGTCACAAGAAAATATTCAAGAAGAATCTCAATAAGTAGAATAAATTATAAAAATGATCTTTAACTAATAATTTATTTATAAACTAACTTATATATAAAGTCTAATATAAGCAATTTATTAATTTTTACAATGTTCACATTACACAATTTACTTCTTTTGTCTATCTTGACGTGTTCTCTCCTTATTAAAGAGATTCTCAGCAATTCCTAAAAATCTTCCATAGGCACCCTCGTCCATCTCATCAATTTCCTTTTTATAGTGCTCGAAGACAACCAGAAGAGCAAAGACGAATTGGTTGTGCTTCTGAACAGCTAGATACCTATGTTCCCTTAGACACTTCAATCTTGAAATTGGATCGAAGGTCGGGAAATAGTTGATTGTATCAATCAGATACATTATTAGTGCTAAGGTTCCAGTCCTTCCAATTCCTGCACTACAATGTATAGCTACATAATCATCATTCCGAAGATTGATGATTTTTTTATATAGCTCATAAACACTCTTGTGCTCAGATGGGATGCCTAAAAAGAAGAATGATCAATGAAAATATTACTCTTTATTTAAACTTACTAGTATCAGGCCATCCTTGGTAGTGGAGAATATAAAAGCTTGTTCCTTTTTGAGTTTTTTTACTTCTTAGTTGATATTTTGATTCAGCTATAAAATTTTCATCCAATTTATTCATACTTATTCTTGCAAGTGTGAAACTTGGAGTATCAAGCTCATAGTGTTCTGTAGGGTAATAAGGGACCCATTTCTTTTCAGAACCAGTAGCTTCTTCAGGCTTGACCAAGATGACAACAACACCTATTTTGTATTTCAGGATCATGTCAAGCATATCATCTTTTGTCTCTTCAGTTGGTGCCTAAAAAAGTAAGTTTAAATGATATTAAGGTTAAAATCTTACCTGACACAAGATCAATTTTCTTGTATTGGTGACAGTCTTGTATTCAAACTTGTTGGCGTGAATAAAGCTATCACTTTCTGCTTCAGATTTTCCATTAATAGTTACTCCGCTTGCATCGATACAAGGAATGTCACTGTACCGGAATCTCTTCTTGTCTTTCCCCTCCTTATGATTTTTGACTGCAGTCTGGAATCTTTTGCAGTATTCAGGAAGCACATCCGGGTCCAATCTTCCAAGAGTATCAAAGACAGACTTATATTCGTAGATCTTCCCTTCGTCAACAATGTTGACAAAATCCAAGAACTTTTTCAAATCTTCATCCATCTTGG
Organism: Strongyloides venezuelensis; assembly: GCA_963280985.1. Lineage (NCBI taxonomy): Eukaryota > Metazoa > Nematoda > Chromadorea > Rhabditida > Strongyloididae > Strongyloides > Strongyloides venezuelensis. Next base: position 22,746,436 of record CAUJLX010000001.1, on the reverse strand, counting down.
CTTGTCTTCTTAAATAGTCATAGAAGTAGGCATCGTAGCTTGAGTAGAAGTCAGCACGGCGACTAGAGAAATCTACAAGAACCTTGTTGTTGAATAAGACGGTGACGAGTGCCTTAATGACATATGCAAACTCGTATGGTACAATATTTCCTCCATAACGTTGCTCACGCATCGTTTTAATAATTTTCAATGGACAGTCAGTTTCATTCTCAGTTTTCAATGCATCGTATATACATGCGAAGTAGGTGAACATGTATACACGAGCTCCAGTTCCTTCTGGTGAATGGATCAGTATATTCTTTTTTTGTGAATCCTTAATGATCTCTTGATACATGTTGACGAATTGGAGATCCGACTGAGGTATATCATTTTCTTTCCAATTAGAAACATGGTATATTTCCAAATTTCTTGTTTCACCTCCTTCTTTTTCCAACAATAACTTGTGTCCTGTCACAAAAAGAGTATTTACTTTGATGTCATCCATACGGGTAACAACAACGTTCCCAAAAACGCGTTTTTTTGTTTTCCATTTCCAATAGACCTCATCTGAATCTTCATCAACATCTAAGGTTTTTTTGTCGTAGATTATAGCGACTATTGTACCAATGTCCTCCTCATAAATCATTTGCCAGAATGTAGATTGAGTGTCCTTTGTTAGACCCTAAAATGATAAAATTATGATATTAAAATTTATAAACTTACATCAGAAAGTATATATTTTCTTTTTTCTATATCAGTGTAGATATAGTGAGCTTTGATCTTCCTAGGAAAGCGTCTATAGCACTTGACTAGTGTCTTATCGAACAGATGACTAACTCCGGCGTCAACTTCTTCACCTCCTTCTATTTTTTTGACTACTATCTGATTTAGCACCTTATTTGGCAAGTACTTTTTTTCTTTAATGGCCTGGCAATAACTATCAAATGGCTGGCTTGTCAAATTTTTCCAGAAGACGTAAACGTTAGGGTATTTTCTCTTTTGTTTCAACATTATAATGAATGGACTCAACCATTTTTTATAGAGAATTACCATTAACACAGCCAAGATAATTAAGATGAATAGGATGATTGAAACAGTTAAAAAGATGGCGTTATTCCTTCCAACTTTGGCCGAGAGCTTTTGAAACAAAGACATATTACTCTCCTTTAATCGTTCTTCAATCTTCCTCTTCTCTTCCTTATTTTTTTTATCACCCTCCTCTTGAATTTTCTCATAACCTTTTTTCAATGCATTAATTTCCGATTGTCGAGTTTGGTTTTTTTTTCTTTCATCATCCAATTTTGCTTGTCTTATCTTTTCTTCATTCGCAGCAACCATATCCTTATCAACAAACTCTGTGATGGTTGTAATACTGCCATCTGGAGTCTTATATAAGCATCTTATTATTAAGTGGGGATCTCTTATTCCCTTAAAAAATATATGTGATTCAGTCTTACTAGAAATTTCATTTATAGTATCAACAAGAACCGAATCACTATAATCTTTTTCAGTTACATTATGTTTGAATTTGTAGAGGTACCCAATATTCAAATAGAAAAGTGGGCAATTTGGGTTGCTAGACGTGTCGTTTTTAAAGTACTCTACAGCTTTTTCATTTATTATATGGTTGCTGGAAGAAGGAGCGAAGTAGTATCTTTCTGTTATTTCAACATTCCCACTATAATATGGAGCATAATACGTTAATTTTACTATATCGTATCCATTTATTGAAAAATTTGATGTTATTATTGTTTTTGAGTTTTCAATAACTTGAAGTTCTCCTTTAACATATTTCATTTTTTTTAAAATTATCTTTTCTCCCCGATAATATTTTACATCATTATACACATCAAGTACCACATCAATACTTTGTGGATCTGTTCTAGTTAATTTTATTACACGTGTTTTGTTTGGTTCCTGGATGTCAGAAGTAGATTCATGTTTTGGTAATTTAATTTTTGGAATATCACCATATATCTGCAATATTCCACACGGCTCTTTAGTCTTTTCATCATCACTCGGTAGTTTAAAATAATAAAACGTTTGATTAACATAAGGATCGATTAAGTTTTCAGGGGTATTAATTAATGAGAAACCACCTTCTTTCTTACTACCAAAAATTATGGAATCTTCATAATGTGAATTGCACTTTTGATGTTTTTTAGGAATATCTTTAGTTTTATGTTCTCGTGTCATGATACTTCCACTACCAGTAGCATTTTCCCATATAACATTAAAAATCCAATCGTATCGAGGATTTCCAATATCTTCTAAATTAATTTTTCCACATTTTAATTTTGTTGGTCCAGTTTTGCTTTTTAATAATGGCACCCATGCAAATGAATCTTCTTCGCGATTAAATATACTACGAGCTTTAAAATCTTCTGTATTAAATGAAAACGATTCACCAGCATTTTTATGACGATAACTATTATGCGGACATTTAACGAGTACCACATCAGAATTGGTTGTTACATTTAGTTCAAACGGAAAAGTTGTATTCGTTATATCCTTAGAAATGTAAGGAAATAACGTCTCTTGTTGTGGTCCTAGAGGCTGTGTTGGTAGTGGCATCAAAGCCAAAGCAGCACCCAAACAATATAACTTTAAAAGCATTGTAGGTGATTTGTGTAAAAAAATCCACTCGTTATATCATAATTTTTTCTATATGAAATTTGAATATAACAGCATATTATTTCCAAATTTCCAGTAAAATTATTCAAAATATCATAATTGATAAAATTTTACTCAATTTTATATTCAAAGGTTTTTAATTTATAAGCAACAATGGTATTATATAACGATAAAATATTGTATGAAAGAAGAAATGAGACACTAACTGAAGTGATGTATCGATGATTTGTCACATTTATCAATTCAAATTTTACCTACTCTAGAATTAGGAGTCTTTTGCATTTTTATATTTTTATCAGATACAAAAATTTGCTGTAAAATATTTCCAATATCTGAAGAGTAATTTTTTTAAAATTATAATTTGAATTTTAAAATAATGCTAGCAAATAACCTTGATATTATTAATAATATATAACAACCTCATATAGAAAAAAAAAAACTTATGGAGTTTGTAGATTTCTAGACAAAATGAAATCCACACTAATAATAAGATTTATTTTCAAAATAGAGAACTAAAAGATCTTTAATTTCTTTATTTCGGAAAATTGTATCTTCTTAACTAAACAATTTAATTAAAACACAGGTAAGTTTTCATATTTCTTATAAAAAAGCCTTAAAATTTTGAATATACTTTTTAATTGAAATTTTTTTTAAGTAACTAGTTTAAAGCATTTCAAATGTGGTAGAATTAAAAAGATAAAGCTAAGGAATTATATGGAGATTATGGGTTAAAAATATTGGATTCAACATTTGTAGTTTCTGTGCCGAAAGTTGTTAAAGGATTGCTTTATAATAGTTTCAACTTTCATACAATGTTTCCAAAATATAACGAAAAAATGTAATTTCTGGCTCATTTGAAATCACCAAATACAGGATAAGGGGAAAACTTTATTTTTCGGATTGATTAAAAACCGATCAAGCTATAAAGCAATGAATCGAAGTAGTTTTTATAAGAAAAAATTCTAAGTAGAATGAGTTAAACGTTATTGCAAAGCAAAACAAGGCATAATTCTTACCTGATTACATCAAATGTTAATCATCAAAAATTGTACTAGAAAATCTTAGACGAATATAACCATAAATTTATTGCTATCTTTGGTAAAGTTACATTAATTAATACTTTATTATTAAGAACAATCGTATACTAAAGAATATGAGGCAAAAAGTTTACAATTTATCTATGAACTTTCTATAAAATTAATATATCATCCTTTAAATATTTACAAATTTTTGATATACATAAATAAATTGTAAAAACATTTTTATCTATTAAAATTACAATCTAGAATGGTTATCACTATATAATGTTTTTTGTTATTCTAATCATATCTAATATAAACTTTTTTCTGAAGAAATGGAATCCTTTTCTCGTGTGTTAACCGAGGGTAGAACGAATTTAATTATGATCATTGTTTCCAGGACTTCTTCAGATAAAAAATGTTAAAAACGTCATAACCCCCTGAAATAAACACACGTACCTGACCTGCTCATGCTTTTCTACCCTCGGTGCGCCGTTTTGAACAGAATCTTTTATAAACATCCCCGATAAATCTTTCCTATAATAATGTTTTTATATTGTGCAAAATTAAATACTTTAAAGACAAATAACTGATTAATTTATTTTAAAATAAAAAAGTATACATTATAAAAACCCATTATTAATAATATAGATGTTTAAATTCAAAATATTTTGAATTCAGTTTTAGAATGATAGAAATTATATGAATATTAAATTGATTAACAATTACAGACAGAAATCTTTAAACATTTTAACTTCTATTTAATATTCCTGATAGAAATTAAAAGATTTCTATATATTTATAAATTATCCATTTTGAAGCGACATTAAGTTTTGATAGAAAACATGAAATGTAGAATTTAAACGCGAATTATCTAAGAGACATTAGACAGTTTTAAAGGAAATACCAATATTGTTGTTTATATAAAAAAAATTAAAACTTTCTCAGAAAAAAAGACATTAAAAAAATGGCAAATAAAATTAAACTTTTTGAAAGTGAAAGATAGTAATTGCTATACTAATTTTTGACTTTATTGTAATAATAAGAGTTTATAATTTAAAAATGTTTTTAAAAAAACATAAAATTAGGAGTCCATTTAGTTTTAAAATTTATTTTATTTATAACTAATCAATTGGATGTATATTGTATACTCAATTTTATGATTTTTTTTATATGTGATTTTACAATATGAAAAAAATTAGTATAATAATAGAAACTTATAATTCAAAAAAATTCATTTAAGAAGGTTTAATATCTTTTTGATTATTTCTTCCATATATCTAGACATAATATTACGGAAGATTTATCTGGGATGTTAATTAAAGATTTGTGTTTAAAACGGCGTACCGAGGGTAGAAAGGTATGACCAGATCAGGTATGTGTTTATATATACGGGGAAGATATTATGTTTTTAACATTTTTTATATGAAAAAAATACAGGAAACAATAACCATATTTATTCCTTCTACTCTCGGTTGGCACTTTTGAAACGGATCCCGTTTTTTCAGAAAAAAAAAGTTTATACTAGATATGACTAGAAAGAGAAAATACGTTATAAAAATATTGCCATTCTAGATAGTAATTTGATGGTAAAATTTAAAAACGAATATATCTTTTCTTGCAATCGGTCAAAGGTCATCTTCTAGTTTGCTGTTTCTTTCCTTACGTTTCATCCAATATAGAACTATTATCATTAAAGAATCAAGCAGACTGTACAAAACAATGTTTTCTCCTTAGAATTGAGGGAAATTTAAGTATTTACTTTAATAAAAAGCTAATTATTTATTTTCTGACACTTCAAGAGATTCATTCTTGTGTCTAGTCCTCTTATTTATCTGTAGTTGAAGAATAATACTTTCTAACCTTTAAGAAACAAATTTCATATGTCTATAAGTATTCAAAAATCATTGTACAAGTATAATCAACTAAGATTTTCCAAAAAATAGAAAATACTGTTTCGAATTTTGAAAAAATCATATAAACAGTACCATTATGCAAAATAAAATTGCTAAAAAAAATTCTATAAATTATAAAAAACATTAAAATACCAAAAGACTCACTGGTTTCCTTAATAATTCTTGTAGGGTCATGATCATTCTCAATTAAACTTTTGGTAACCATGAGATATAACAATGCAGTATAAGAATTATGACTGAAAGAAAGACAAAGAAAGTTTCCGACCGTTAGATAGAAAACAGTCGTTTTTTAAAGGGAGTATAGTCATGGATTCAAGACACACTTTTTTATATTGTTCTAGAGGTTTTAATTTTGATGAACTGATAAATACAGAAAATAAAAAGAAAAAATATAATATTATTGAGGTTACTACTAAGGAAATATCAAGCATATAATGGAGAATTAAAATTATAGTGTTTATAGTTATTTCTGTTTTCATATTAATAAATTTTTTTGTATAAAATGTGGTAATTTTTGTTATTATACATTAGAATGTAGTTGCTATTCTTTACTCTTATTCTTATATCCATTATTATTTTACAGAAAATATAAAAAAAAAAACCTTAGTTAATGAATAATTGCAATGGCAACATAAATTGAAATAAATTATCAATGCATTATCATAATTGCTGTCTCTTTCTTCCATAAATAATTGTTATAACACAATCATACAATCCATTTTTTTAATTGTAATGGTTTTTTTGAATATAACAAAAGTATAATCTTATCAGTTGATAAAGTGTTGAATAAATTTATAGACAATTTGAATATCATGTAATGATAAATTCAAGCTTTTAATGTTAAAAAATTTCATAAAAAAATAGATTTTTGGCAAAGAAATAGTATAATTTCATTACAAATGTCTTTCATTCCTGCAGCTTTGGCTTTAATTCAGTTATCAATATGTTCTCAAGGAACTACTGACACTCTCATATTTCCCCATATGATTTTAACTCACAATGAAAGGTACTTATTTAGTATTATTTATTCATGATCTGACATTGTTTCTGTAAAATGTCCATACGAGGGTTATCATCATTCTTCTGATACGGACAAGTTTTCCACTAATATAAGTGCTAACACATTCTATTAACCAATATCAAATGCACCAGTTGTATTGAAACTTTTAATAAAAGATCCTAAATGTGGAATAAATTATATTTATTGTGGTTGACTATATCAATATCATAGTCGTTATGATGAAATGAATTTGGATTACCCAAAAAATTAGGGATTGGAAATACTAGATTAAGTGGAAAAACACTCCAGACTCTGAAAAATTAGCAACTGAAAACAAAATATATATATGCAACATATCAATTAAAAAAGTGTAGTTTACCAATCCAAGATTTGATAATTGCTGAAAAAATCAGTGAAAGCGAATCAAAAACCTTAAATGTATCAGAAACAAAAGAGGCCTCACCTGACAAGTTATTTTATTTCTTCAAAAAGCCTAATGAAGAAAATGAGGAAGTTCTACAGGTACCATGACTTGTATTGAGTGCATTCAATTTTTGTCCTCAGATAACAATACTAGCCCTTGCAAATATTACATAAGAGTATAAGGGTCAAGAAATATTAATTTTTAAATTGGACGAAGATAAGGAAATAACATTTGATATCAGGCTCAATCTTCAAATAGATGAAAGAAGTTTGGGTCACTACAATAAGGATAATGTGGCAATCACAAGAATGCTCAATTTTAAAAACACAATCGACTATGCCTCAATGTATTCAGATTATTCTGATTCAACATTCACCACCTCCGGATATGAATTAGTCAAACTGGAGTACTATTGTAAGGATGAGGCAAATGAAACATCTAGATCAAGACTTTTATTTTTTGGACCTAAGGATGATGACTTGCAGCTTGAAAAGCACATTTACCGCTACTATGACAATGACAAACGGCTCCAACCAAATTGTACAACGGATAGGATGCCTTATGCTTACCTTATAGCAATGTCTTGTAATGGAGAAAAGGTTGAGTTTGATGATCCAAAATATTCAAATTCTACAAATTTTGATGTGAAGCAGTCAAAAAAATTTTATTATACTGGAAAATGTTGTTGATAAAGCTGCAGTTGTTACATGTGTTTATAACACACCAAGCGGTAATATCACTTCGAAGGACCAATTTCTTCGTGAATATTTGATTGATTAAGATGTGTCAAGAAGGGTTTCTACTGGAATAAGCTTAAATAATTTTATCACTATTAATTTTATTGTAATTAATGTATAATCATCTTTTTTTCTATATGCTGCTAAATTATACAATAAAGAATTAAATAATAAAAACAGTCCTTATTCTTATATGTTGATATTTTTTATGTTTTCTTCAAATTTTTTCTTAATAGAAGTACTTAAATATTATTAAACGTTAGAATGGTTTAAATATTTTCAATAACAATTCAAAGTTCATCCTTTCTTCTTACTATATTTACATTTGGTGTACATTATCCCTACTTTTTAGCTTTAAAAATCATTCCAAGTCAGTATTCAATTCTAATTTTGTTTAATGCTTTAATATTCAAAAAAAATTATGAATATTAACTGATTTGTAACATGCACAATTTTTTGCAAATGCTTTAAGAATTGGTCATCATTTTCAAATCTTAAAAAAATAAAACAAAACTTGAAGATAGGTTACAGAAAAATAATATTTAAAGTGTTTTGTTGGTGGGGTTCACTTAAGTATTGTATTTTATTAACTGCTATTTCCTCTGATATTGGTTTTAAAATATATTTTATTACAAATTGTGCTAAAGGTCTAATTTATGATGATACGATAAAAATGATAAAGAAAAAAGGTGAAACGAAAAAAATGGTGTTATTGAGGTTATTTCAAAGAAAAAATCAAGTATATGGCATAAATTTAAACTAGAAAGTTTATTTTTTTTCTCAGAAAAGGAAATTATATAATGGAGGAAAATTTGAGTTTAAAGGAGATCAAAAAGTCCAACGATGATGAAAATTCTAACATCTACGTGTAGATTCTAGTTTCTACGACTAAAAAGCTAAAGATTAATAACTTTTATCATTTATAATACCATAGAATTTATTTCTTTTAGTAAATACTGTTATAAGATCCTTAAAATTAGTTGGAAATTTAGTTCCAGTAGTCACAGAGTTAATTTATTTGATGTTCCACCTCTTGATAACTTCATACATCTTCGACTAACAAGGATAAAAGTTTATATACTGGGGATGAAAAATTAAAACTGGAGAAAAAAATTTAAAACTGAGGACGACTTTTTGTGTAAATTTCTCTATGTGATGATTTCTTGAAATAAAGGTAAAATAAGGGAAATAATAAGAGAGTAAACGAGAAAACTAAGTTAGATGAAATGTTTAAATCAAAAAAAGATAATGAATTCTAGTCTGTTGAAAAATTAATAAGATTAAAAAAGTGAAACACAAGGATAATGAGAATGATTAAATAAAGAATGAAAGAAATAATGATATGAAGAATGAGAAATTGAAAGTAATCAACCTTTAAAACTAAATGGTGTCACACCATAAAAATTGAATCTTAAAGGATGATACAGCATGGTGAAGAAAAATTGAAGAAAATGTTGGAGTTTCATGTAAAAAGAGTTGATAAGAATATTTACAATGAAAAAAAAATCGTATCAAAAGTGTGATAAGAATAAAAAAACTGCTGTTGAGGAGAAAGACAAGAAGAGTAGTAATAATCCTATGGTTACTGAAAAAAACGAGCTAAAAAGAAAATATCGATGGTTAATAAAACAAATGTTAATGACTTAACTGATAAAAAGAATAGTGACGATGTCAAAAAAAACAAAAACCATGTTAAAGTACCAGACAATGATAAAAAAGAAAAATAAAATTACTGATAACGCGGTAAAAATATGAATAACAAACTTTCCAAATCAAAAGTTAATTCATGTAGTAAAACGATATTTTTCTAGTAATATCAACATTATAACAAATTTTCTTTTATAAATTATTTTAAAATTGTTCAATTATTAATTCAAAATTTAACAATTATTTCGTAACACCTGTTTAAAGAATCACAACAGTTTTTTTTACCATAACTGATAAAAGAATTCTACAAATTTTCCATTATTTATTATTATAATTTTTTAAAATAAAAACAAATAATAGCATTGATAGATTGTTGTAAATTGAGAAGAAAAAGAAAAGAATTTATGTCTTTTTTGGATATTATTATTAATTATATAAAAATCTTAATTTCATATCATTTTATTTAGGTTGAACCTATTAAATTATATTTAGTAATTCACTTAACGGTATTGCTTGCAACAAAAAATCCTTAATTCTTTTTTTATGAAATAAATATTTTTAAATTTGTTTAACAAAAAAAATTATATCTATATTTGATTTTATACATAATAATATCTTTTATTTTTTTTAATTAAGTAATGAAGCAAAAGTTATTTAAATATACGTTTCTAAGATTTATAAAAGACAAGAATCTGTATATTTACAGAATTCAAAATAACTTCTTATAAAATTGAAAATTCTACATATGTATACTATATATTGGATCAAAATCATTACGGATATTTCTATTACAAGAATGTATCTGTTGAGTTATGTAGGATTTTTTAAAAACTGAAGTAAGGGAATGTTCATCCCAAAATAGTAGAAGTTCAGATAACTACAATCTTAGTTAGCTTTTAAATTATTGTAAACATTAGTAATTAAAAGTAATCAATAAACTTGTTAACTTAATTTGAAGAACAAACAGTCGAAAAAGTATATATGGAAAGAAATTAATTAAAAAATTCAAAGGATAAGAGCTCAAACATTATTTTGAGAATGTAAAAAAATAAGAAGATTTGAAAAATTATTTTACTGGCTAATTAAAACAATAGTTAGTTAAAAATTGTACTTATATTAATTAAAATTTTTTAATTTAATTCAAAATATTATTAAATTGTCTTTATAATAAGTTATAAATGCAATAAAAGTATTTAAGAAATAAAGTATATTTGTATTATCTAAACCACAAGAAACATTAATTGATCACCAAGTATTTTTTTATTTTTGTAGTATTTTGAAATCTTGTAATAATTAAATAATTAATAAACATTATAATTAAAGTATACATTTATTTAAATTATTTTAAAAATCGAACATAAAATAAATTTTATTTAAATATAATATATTTTATCAATAAAACAAAAACTACTTTCCTAAAATGATAAAGCTATTTTCACTATAGTATACTGGAATAATCAAAAACTTCAATCATTGTTATAAATATATTAGTATAATCATTAAAAATAGTTATTACAAATCTCTAATTTCATTTGAATTCAAAAAAATTAGTAGTGGTAAAAATAATTATTTTACTTTTAAAGTATTTATGTTAAATATACTTTCTTTTAACTTTAGTAAAGTTTTATGTTTCTAAGGCTTTAATAACTTAATTAATAAAGTAATTAATTGAAATTAACAATTAAGAAAACACCTAATATAAATATTATATTATTTTTCCCGCGAAACTTGCTTTGATAGCGCAAATGTTTTTATGCATTTTTGACAATATATTTTATATATTTAAAAATATTCAAATAAACGAAAAAAAAACGATAAAAACGAAAAAACGAAAATTTTCAAGTACACGAAAAAAAGGAAATTTTCTTAATGATTTAAATAATGATTTCTTACAAATATATTATTTTTTTCCCAATGTATACCAAAAAAGCCACATAATTTATTATATATTCTTGACTCCCTTCGATCAACTAACATTTAAAGAGTTTTTAAATAACTTTTTAAAATGTCATACTTATATAAAATCACAACCTAAAACTGGTGATAATCATAGTCCTTTATTGGATATCCATGCAACATTTATGGCTAAAGTTGTTGTAGTAATAAGTGGTTGTAAAATTTCGTTTGCTAACATATTTACCATAGTTTTGTATCAATATAAAAAGTTACAAATATTATTATTGTTATATGATCTCTAGCTAAAACTAAAAATGTTAAATTTACAATAATTACGATCTATCATCTTAATACCAAATCAAGCTTTTTAAGAATATCTAACTTGGTAAAAGATTTCTACGGATTTTTGAATGTATATTTAAAAATTATTAGTATTATTGTATTTTATATTCACTAGATATATAAGACTAATAAATAATTTTTACTCTTGTAAAGCAAATGTAATGATATAAAAATAAATACAAGAATATGTCATTTAAAATTTATGCCCTTATTTCTTCTCTTATTATATATATTTCTTTTTACCTCTTCGTATCAACTTCTCAAATTTCTTTAGAAAAATAAAATAAAACTCTATTTTGTTTATATTAATTACAAAAAAGATTATAATTAAACTAGCATTCTATTATAAGATGTTAAATCTTGAGAATATTTTATATAAAATAAAATATTTCTGCATTTTTTTGTAGAATCTCTAAAAGTTTAGTATAATAAATTAACAACATACACGGAACTGTCATGAGTAACCAAAATATTTAGAAAAAATTACCAAGAAATTGTGACAGAATTTATGAGAAAAACGTTTGTGTAGCAATTCAATTAAGAATATATTCTTAATCCAACTTTTATAATGAAGGTTAATTTTTGGGTCAATTTTTTAAATAATTTCTTTGGGTGTTTTAATTATGAAATTCAACATACCTATAGTCCATCATTTAATCATTTTTTAGATGTTTGAAACTTCTTAAGCTTTTTATTTAACTGGTAAAAATCTTCAAAGAGAATTTTTATATCATGAGTAAAATAATAAATAGTATGTAATGTGAAGCTTCACAACTAGGAACTTTATCACACTAGTACAATCTTGAAATAGAGTATGGATTATGATTATCAGCAATTATAGCTAGTGATTGTATATGAGTATGACATTTTAAAAAATCACTTGAAAACTCTTTAATTGTTAGTTGATCGAAAAGAATCAAAGATGTATAAAAATTATGCGGCTTTCTTGGTAGAAATTGGGAAAAAAAGTATTTATTTGTAAGAATTCATTATTAAAATAATATAAATATTTGTACTATATTAGTTTATTTAAATATTTTTAACGAAAAATTAAAAATAAAATTTTAAAAATACCCAACTTTTATTTTTGTTACTAATTAATATTTAGAAAAAACATTATATTACAACGTTAAACAATAAATATCTCTATTACTTTACCATAAAAAAGTTTTTAAAATCTTTTGATTAAGCACAATAATTACAAAACTCTGAAACTTACAAACTGAAGGGAAACTATAGACTACATTCTAGGTCTATTTGTATGCACATTATACCTCCCTTTGTATATGTAAAATATGATTCAATGTACATGCAAATTAAACTATAATATGTTTACAAAATGGGTAAAAACGTAGACTCCAAACTGCTATCAAATATAGTCCCTTTTTATCATAAATCGTATTGGTTAAATCGACATGTTTAGGTTTTGTGTGTGCATATTAAAAACAAAGAAAAAACAATAATAAAAAATAAATAAACTTATAAAAATGATAAAATATTATTGTAAACAATTGAAAAAAACCATAATTTGTTAGTTTTTATATACATAAATACAAATACAATATATAACATAAAAATATAATACATAATTTAAAGTTTTTTGAAAGTCCTTGTGTAACATCTCAAATTTCGACGACTTTTACTTGAAGATATAGTAGTTTTAGTCGCATTCATTGCAACATTTACAAGCAAATCTCTTGCCTTCTGTGCATTTTGAATGCGATTCTTCTCTGTTATTTTCGTAGAATTATTCACAGGCATTTCACATGTTTTGACAATCTCTACCCAATATGAATCCTTGATTACTCCAAGAAAGGTGATTGCAACGTCCTGGCTTTCAATGTAGGTGCTGGAGAGCATTGGGTGAACATAGAGGAGGAGTCTAGCTAGATCAGACATTGAAAGTAGCGCAGAACTTGCAAGGATTGATTTTATGATCTTCGTGCCAGTGAGCACGATTGTAATGTCCGTGTTCTCATTCAATGAATCAATAGGTGATGGTTGTCTTTGAGCCATCAACAGCTCCTCAGGTGCAAAATGATCCTTTTGCAGTAATTTTGGTTGTCGGCGAATTTTAATTACTTCACCGTTAATATCCCTATTACAACATCTTGAAAGTGGAGTAATACCACTAGCATAGTAGTTATTTCCATTAGTAGAAGGCATTCCGCGAAATAAGGAAGCACAGACGCCTGGAGAAGTAAAAAATGATAAATTTAAACAAATATCATCGCTTATATACTCAAAAAATTAATCCCCTTTGAATGAGTTGTCAATTTACCAAGCAATTTGATGTATTCCACTTGCCTTTATCGATGAAAGTTTAGATTTATTAACATCTCTTACACAGAGAGATTTATTTAACTCATCCTATAAAAATTCTAAAAACAATTAACACCTCCAAAAAACTTTATTTGATATATTACAATAATTTTAGAATGAATAAATAAACTGTTATTAGTGTTAATCTTCCTCATCTTCTTCATCAAGTTTGGCTCTGGCCCAAGCTTGTGCCTCCTCAACAACTTTCTCAGGAATAGCTTCAAACTTCCCATTTGTGTGAGCTCCAGTCCATCCCATCTCAAGGCGGCAATTCTTATCACGTCCCTCCTCTCTGAGTGTCAACAAAATCTTTGCTGCCTCCTTAACAGCTTGATCAATAGGTAAAGTCTCAAGCTTCAATTTTTCCATTTCTGTTTTGGCTGATTGTTTGTGCTTACCTGCAGCCCAGGCAAAGTATTTGTATCTTAGACCAGTTGGATCAACGAAGTAAAGAGATGATCCATTAGTTGGTGTCCATTCTGCAAAGAATAGACCTGCTCCAAATGGTCTGTGGATTCCGAGAGTAAATATATGCATATACTCAGATATTTGTTTGGAAAGCTTCTCAGATTTTATACTGGTGTTAGTGCTGTCGAAATGTTTAAGTGTCTCCTGAACTGCATAATCAGTAAGTGCTCTCCCATCTGGGTAAACTCCTACAATAGCTGTTCCAACATTATCAGATACATTGATGATACGTGGATCACAATTCTACAAAAAAGCAATTATGAATTCCACATGAAACTTACCTTTACATAGAGATTTGAAACAACTGTCTTATCGCAAGCTAGAACGACACCATCTTTACAAGTTAATGCAATAACATTGCAAGAATTATCCAAAGCTTTTTGTGCATACTCCAATTGAAATATCCTACCATCTGGGGAGAATGTTGATGCAGCAAGATCGTAACCGGTACCAATAGAACTCATCTCTAAAATATAATACTCGTTAGATTGTTCTTGAAACTTTGTAAGAAAAGAAGCAACGATGTTTTACCACCAGAGTTATCATCATTTTGAAGTATACATTTTACCAAAGGATGTATAGGTGGGAGAAAGTGGTTTTTTGTGGTTAACCTCAATTGAGAACATTTTGATCATTAAAGATTATACAAGATAGTTTATTAAGATAAAAATTAATCAACCTTTTATGATAAATAATATCTTATATGTATCCGTCTTTTTGACATTAAAATACTTTCTAGAATCCTCTTTTACTCAGTTAAAAAGGAACTATTTCCATGAAAATTGAATTTTATATTTTAATAACATAGAGATTATTACAGAAAATTTTTCTGAAATTAAAAATATCAAAATCCTCTTCAGTTTTGAATCTTAAAGTAGGTTTACACTATGGTACTTAATCAAATTCTAGTGTCATTTTTTTAAATTACAAAATGTCACAATTTATCACCAGTTATCATATAATAAGACGGATTAAATTAATAAAGTACATTGAAATATCAATTTAAAATCCATCTTAATGGCTAAACTCCATAATAACAAAATGCTATCCTCCCACATACGGAATGGAGTTATAAATGAGTACCTCTCAAAGGAGAAGTATTTCATTTTGGTGTACTGATAACATAGCTTCGCAAGGATCTGTGATCGTGAGATACACAACCTAAATTCGTCTTAAAGCATTTTTTGAGTGTCTATATTAAAAAAACTTTCATTATCTTTGGGAATATATTTCCGTTACTTTTTATATTCTTTCTAAATTCATCACAAAAAAAATCATATAATGGATGAAATTAAAGATTTAACGAGATCAAAAGGTCCAGATAATGATGAAAACTTCAATAGTTATGAGTAAGTTTTTATTTTCTCCAACAGATAAGGAAGAAATTATTTATTTTCAGCATTTATAATCCCATAGAATTTATTCCTTTCGATAAATGTCGGTATGAAAACTTTAAAATGCGTAAAAAATTTAGTACCAGTGGTCATAGAATTAACTCAATTGATATCTCCCCACTTGGTGATTACATGGTATCTTCAATTAACAAGGATAAAGTTGTTGCTTATAATATCTTGGTTGGATGTGAATCTAGAGATGTAAGTTTTTTTTATTTATTATCATTATTATTCTCCTTTATTTAGATACAATCAAAAAAATATGGATGTAATCAAGTTATTTTTGCCGGGGAAAGTTCAAAAAATCTTATATACATCAAGTAAAGGTAGCGATGATATAAGATATCTCTCATTAGAAGATAAGAAATATGTCAGATTCTTCAAAGGACACAAGGACGAAGTTTTATCTCTCTCAATGTCACCTAACAAAACGAACTTTTTATCAAGTAGCAAAGATGGTATGATAAGGTTATGGGATCTTAGAAGTGATGAGTGCTGTGAAACTTCCAATTATATCAATAAGAATCCCATAGTAACATACGATCCTAAAGGTTTAATATTTGCTGTATCAGAGGAAAGGAATATAGTTAAACTTTTTGATTCAAGAAACACCACTCAACCTCCATTTAGATTTTTTAGCTTCCAATCATACTCTGGGAAAGTTAATAATATTAAATTTTCTCCTGATGGTAGGAAACTTATCGTTAGTGGTGATGGAACCAATTTCTACACTATCGATACATTCTCCGGGAAAAGGGTGGCTTTTGAAGGAATTAAAAATCCTAAGAAAAGAAGGTTTGGTGTTGACTACTCTCCATGTGGCAAGTATATTATTGCTGGAAGTGATTGTGGGGAATTAATTTATTATAACGCCAAAACAGGAAATATAATCAAGAAATTTAGTTCTACTCATGACAGTTTCGTGGGAAACGTTGCCTTTAATAGGAAGTATTTAATGTTAGTTAGCGGTGGAAGGAATCTTATCTGGTGGACACCTGATTATGATGATGAAGTCTTTGGAGGTTTAGATTAAGTTAATGTAATATTTTAATTTTTGATTATTATATGAGTTTTATTTTTTCTATATGTGTATATTTGTCTAATAATGTGTATATATTTGTATAATATTGTATATAGAGTTTTTTTAAACTTAGTGATAAGTATTTGATTTATTGTTAATAAAATTTAATATGGAATGTATGTTGATATTATTATAGATAATATTTCTAAATTAATGATAAAATTTATAACTTTAAAATATAAAATAGATGAGACACATTATTAAAGATAGTTTTACTCTAACATTAAGATACATTCAAAGAAAGTGTGCAAAAGAAGTTAGAGAAAAGGCAAAAAGTTTGACGGAAGTGGGATTTGAACCCACGCCTCCATTCGGAGATCAGAAAGCCCAGTTACGATGCAGAACACTGCATAAGCGATACGCTTGAGTCTGACGCCTTAGACCACTCGGCCATTCCGCCATGAAAACTACTCTTCCTATATAGTAGATGTAAAATGTATGTACATAGCATATAAAATATTTTAATAATTGTTGTTAATACTAGGGAGTAGGTTTATTTTACACTTACAATGATATTAAATATACTAACACTACATAATCTACGTACTTATATATATTTTTAATTATTTAATTTAAATAAATCTTAAATAGTAAATTTATCATGTGACATAAATGATGCTATTAAATTTATTTAAAAAATAACATATAAAAAACAATACAAGCTATTATAATAAAAACAATAAAATTATTATATCTGCAATTATTAAGATTCAATTTCAAATAAAATATTAACAACATGTTCATTATTACAAGTATAACATTTTTTAGAACCATAAAAAGAATACCCTAATTTTTTATTATCAATTGGAAAACACAATGAACTAACTTCGAATAGTTTATCCTCAAAAAGAGACCGATAAAAATAGACGGTAATTGGGCTAAGATCACGCTCCATTGAAAATTGGGCATCAAAAGATATATTCTTACATCCATAAGCGACACTTAATGCCTGCCTGGCAAATAACAGTTTCATGATCTCGTAGTATATTCCTTTATTCTTAGCTGAGATTCGGAAACTCCGAAGATTTGAACAGGTATCAATTAAATGGGAAATAATTCTTCTGTTAAGGAATTGTGTACCATTTAATTCTTTTATATTAATTACTTTTAATGATTTCATGACAGGAAAGGTAAAATCTTCTGGAAAATGTTGGAGAGGAAAGTTTAATTCAAGATGTATTTCATTGGAATTTTCTACATTTCCTATTAGATCAAGAATATCCTTGCTGTCGTTTGCATTTGAAACACCTGGATCAGTAACTGACAAGGAGAAGAGTGAATTTGGGACAGTATTGTATTTGTTGAATATTCTTATAACTTCCGTATTACCATTAATATAAAAATTGAGTATTAATAGTCTTGAGAAATCAAACAATTGAAGAAAATTTTCATAATCTTCCAATTTGTTGAAAGCAATCTAAAAATAAAAAGATTACCACAAAGTTGTTGATAAATTTTTGATTACATGAATTGGTTGGAAAGATAACGAACTTGGGATGACTTGCTTGCTCTCAGGATCAATAATATACTTGATTTCAATTTTATCAGCATCATTATTATTAACTTTAACACTTGCAACTGTCAATTCCATAAGCTGTAGCTTCTTCTCAGAATCATAATCACATTTATCTGACATCTTCTATAATCTAACTTTTCTCCTGGAACTTATGATTAAATAAACTTTATAATAATGATTAAAATTGAGAATTGTCAGAATGATTGGATGGTTAATTAAATTATTGTAACAATACAAATAATAATCTAAAAAATGACATTGGATACGAGAGGAATTCTAAAACTAAACAAAAAAAAAGCCATCAGTTGTCAAGAGAAAAACTATCTTTATCACAATGTTGGTAAAATAAAAATTCCACACCAAATTAAGAGAAGTCAGATAAAGGGTAAATTAATTAAAACGAAAAATGTAAGCTTAAAAAATAAAATTAATCAATTCTCCACCGTAATTGTACTTTAATTCGTGATAAAAAAAAACCCAATTTTTGACCCTAAAATTATAAAATGAGTAAGACATTATAAAACATTTTACAATTCTAATTAATCATTCTCTTTTACACCTACATATAACTATAGCTAGTTAATATAAATATGAAGTTTGACATACCATGTGTCATGATATTTATCCGATGAATAATATCATCCTTTTAGTAACAAAAAATGAAGTTAAATATTACATTGGATAAGGTCACCTTAACAAAGATGAGATAAAAAAGTTTGTAGTATTTCTATAATAAACATTTTACTAAGAAGATTTATTAAATATTTACATTTATTATAAAAAACATGAATCTTAGTAGATGGTATCAAATATGCAATAAAAGTTGGAGTTGAATGTACTATCAAAAAAATTCTAAACTCACCCATCCATTCTCTCAAACATCTTTCACCATAAAATCACAAACAATCAAGGAACAAAAATATTAAAATTCACAACACGAAAATATACATTTCCTAATTAATTTCCATGTTACGAATTTTTACTAAACTAGATTATAGGGGAAACTTATTTTCATTTGCCTTTTCGTATGACTTTTAAAATTATCTAAACTTTAAAAAAACAAAATCTATTTATTTTAGTTGTCCTCTCTCATAACAATATTATTTTTAAAACTTTTACTATCATATTCTATAGAAAAAAAAGACCAATCTTTCGACACTGGCATTAGAATTGACGTCATGAACAAAATATCAATGCATGTAATTTTTTAGATAAGTAAAAGTGCATTATTGATAACTTAAAAATGGATGTTTTTTTTAAAGGTTCTTTTATCGGAAAGTTTTAGGGTTTAAGAATTTATAGATCTTAGGAGTGAAAACTTTTATTTAAAAAAACTAAATACAATATACACAAAAATAAAAGAAAATTATTTCCAGTCATTATCTTCAAGGTACTTTCTGGCCATCATAACAATGAATCCTTGAATATTCTTCCCTGTTGAGATTTTAGGAAGATATTTAATGTTGAAGTTATCCATCATACATGGGATTTTAATGACTTGACCATCCATCTCATTAACCCATTTTTTGAGATCCTCTTTCTTACCACAGGCATCATAATTATCCTGAGCAAAAACATTTAAAATCATCTTATCCTTATCTTTGATCATCATATCGAGAAGTCTGGGATTTTGGAGAAACTTCTGAACTGTTAGATCATACATAATCTGGATTCCTCTCTCATCCCTCCATCTTACAACATCTTTTCTTCCGATTCTATTCTCTGCAAGGGTTCTCTTGACAAAATTACGGATACCACATGAAGATTTTCCTAATGGAAAATTATAAGTTACGGTTGATCCACAAAATGCTAACAATTTATAATATTGGTATCCCTCATCAACAGATACAAAGTTCATTCCGTTAAAAGCAATACAAGGTACTCTATGAACTGATGAGTAGATGCTCAAGGAATATCTCACGTAAATAATGTTTTCTTGAGAGATTGTGAAAGATATGGAGTTTACATCTGCTGGGATATCTTCTACTACCATATTTTCATCATTATCCTCATCCCAGAAGTTGTTGTAACGTATATCTCCATCACGGCAGGGACTTCTATTACGACGTGAAATTGTACGGGAATGGCCTCTTGGATTGCGACGAGAACCCTTTTTTGAGATGGTTTTTCTATCACGACTAGAATTTCTTCTGGAACTCTTGTTTCTGTCACGATTGGAATCGTTTCTGGATCCTTTTCTTCTACCACAGTAAGAGTTTCTCTCTGAAGACTTGTTTGAAGGATATGAACGTATAGGAGGGGGTTCATTCAATGATCCTTCTTTTTTAATTTCTACCTTAACATCAACTTTTTTTTTATGTCCTCCAGACAATTTATCAACATTCTTAAAATCCATTCCAACAAGTAATAGAATAACCTAGAAAACACAAAAATTAGTTCATTTATTACGGATTCCAAATATAAAACTAACAAAAAATTTATTTAAAAGTAAAATCAAACATGAAATGAAAATCTAAATGTTTTTATAACATTTAAATTGTACTTTTTTTTTTTACTTCTTTCACTGTGATAACGTGAAAAAAAACCTATGTATGTTACCTAGTTATACGTTAATGCGTACCATGAACTTTTTCTCCTTATAATACATGTTGTTACAATTTTAATGTAACAATTCATAGGTAAAGAAACAAATGACATTTTAAAAACGTCTAATTTAGAAAGTAAAAACAAATGTATGATAAAATGTAGGGTATTAAGATCCCAATAAAAACATTTACATCTACTCTACTTTTTCTTAATCTAAGATAACAACAAAGTCCTTCTCCATAGTATTTGATTTCTAATATCTTCATTAATAACATGCCAAAAAAATTACCAAATTATTGTGACGAGGTGTCTGAAGTCCCGTTAACCGGTTACCAACATCATCTAATTCCATTTTTCATTCTCCAACCACCCCATACAAATTAAAATAACATAACTGTTTTCATTACCAAAAAGATCCATTATTTTCCAAATATCATGACTTCAAAACTACCATTTGATTAATCTCCACAGACACATCAAATTAATAACCTAACAAAAACCATCATTCTACCCAAAAACAATTATTAATTAACTGCTAATTAAAACAAAAAACTTCCTATTCCACCTTTAAACCATTTTAATTTAACATGGTAGGTCATTACACAATCACAAAATAAATAAATTAAATTACAAAATGACAAAAATATGTATTTTAATTATATTTTGTTAGATTACTTTTTTCCCCGATATGTTTTAAACTTATTCTCTTATTATATCCTCATGATAATGTGTTGGTGGAAGTGTAATTCGTATGGTGTATTGTTTTGTGGTTGTTTGAAAATATATTTTACCGATTTTTAATGTCATATCTAAGTGATATTTATTAAACTTTTTAATATTTTTCTTTTGTCACCTGAAGTTGATCTAATTTAATAATATATAATTGTTATGAAAATTTTAATTTAATAAAAAAAGATATCTAATTAATTTCATTAGGTTTTTTTTGAATCTATTTATAGATCAGGGAAAAATTATTATATAAATGTATAACTTTTGATTGATAATAACAAAACTTTACATATTTTATTACCTTCTAATACAAATAACATATATTTATAATTTAAATATTGTAGTTTAATGATTTTGGTAATGACAAGAAAAAAAATCCATTTAAGGGGTATATGTCCTTTGATTGTTAGTTTTATTATTCTAAAAATCAGTTTAATCAAATTATTCACAGTTATTTTATAAATATTACACATGCTATTATTATTTATGACATCTCATTTCTATTAAACTTCATTTTTTTTCCATAAAATTCACTAAACATTATTACTTCTCATACTAGTATAGATTTATTTAAAAATAAACAAAAGTTCTCCCTATCTTCTGGTACTCCTCCTGTGCTTCAAGGTTCCAAATGACACACATTTAAAATATAATAATCTTATGAAATATGACGTTACCTGACATAAACTATGATGAAATTAAAAACTTATACCTGTCAAATTTAAAACTTTCTAAACTATTTAAAAATAATTGATAACTAAATGAATATTATATAGTATTATATAAGTTACTTAAATAATATCTTTACCTAGCATTATTGGGTACCACTTCTATCGTTATTGTTTTCATTTTTGTGTCATATTAGCTTAAACTTAACTAGATCTCCATTCACCCCTATCTCTCTATACCACCATTTTCTCATTACACATCCCGTCAAAAATTTAAAATATATATATTTTTACATTAATTATTATTTATTGAGTGTGCAATAACAATTGATATCAAAATTTTCTCCAAATTGTCTATATATACAAATTATTTTTATATCAATTAAAGTTCTTTGTAAACAGATTATTTAGTAAAATTGTTTATCTTTCTATTTCTATCAAATCACCATACGTAACTTCATCTAAATAAACATTAAATATATCAATTATCGTGGTTACATTCATTTTAATGTTATTTTTACAACATTTTTTTTTATTATCACTTCTTATAATTACATACATAACAACCAAATCTTTTTCCATCTCCTAATAATTTAACACGTAATATCATTTAAATTCCATTCATGTTTAATAAATAATCTTCTAATAATTAACAACAAAAAAATATACAATTTTTCTCACCCCCCCCCTTCTTTTCTCCATATATATTAAATATTAATGATACAGGTCTTTATAAAAGTTTAACATACATTTTCTATTAACACTAAGAACCTATATCATATTATATTGTTTAGCAAAAACTTTATCTCAATTTTTGTCATTTTTAAACAAATACCTACTCTATTTTTGTATGAATAAGAAAAAAAGGAGAACAAAAAAAATATAGTTTATTATTTTAAGAAGTATAACATATCACTGGAGAGTGTCATAATTTTACAGAAGAAAGTTTTAACCAAAAAAAAAAAAAGAAAAGAGTGGAGTATGTATCATATTACTTATGTATATTTTTGAAGATATATTCAAAACTATTTTTTCACCCTCAAAAACCTATTCATATTTTGTTATTTTATCACTTAAAAGTATGAATAACAATGTTTCTTTTTTAAAACTTTCTTTTTTTGAGTTCTCCAAAAAATTTGATAAACAATTTTTATTACCTTAAGTTGTTTAGGTGGATGAATAAATTTAGAATGTTTATGGTGATAAAAAAAATGTTAAAACCATTTATATGGATGATAATAAAATACACTTAATTACTTCATAAAGATGTAGGACATAAGAGATAAATGGATTTTCTAAACTTTATTTTTATTTACTTCTACAATAATGTGTCTGTGGGTTTAGGAAATAAAAAAATAAATCTCTTATATATTATTTTAATTGTTACCATGTCAAGGGAGATAGATAAAATTAAACCTGACAAAATGTTAATTTTCTTTTATAACTACTTCTTTATGTGACTACCGATGATTTTAAAATATACTTATTTTCTGAAAATAACTATTCTGTACACATCTTTATTTTTATTCCTTATGATTGAGGTATATAAATTAGAGATTTTGTTAAATTACTCCTTTTAAAATAACCCCTACTAACCTTGAATTATATTTATATTATATATATCTATCTTATTGTTTCCTAAATATATATATTTTCCTATTTAATTGTTGTAGGAAGGTAAAAAAAGAAGTATAGATAATTAAAGGTGGATGTTTAAAGAAAAATTACTGAACTTATTTCTATACCTTCCTTTTTTTATGTAAAACTTTTTTATTACACAAAGTCATATATCTTTTTACGAGCCCATTCATTGTTTATTTTATCAAATTTGACATATCACAAAAAAAAAATCACATCCTTTATACTCCATTTCTTTAATAGTATAATTAAATCATAACTCAAATATCAATTCTAATGCTTTCATACTTTTTTTCCTCATTATACCTGGCTTATTGAATACATAATAGAGAGAAAATTATGATTGAGGTGAAATTTATATTTATATATGGAAATTATCTTACTTTTTTTTTTTCATATTTCCTATTTCCTCTACAAATTTACACTATCCTTCATACAAAAATAATATATTATTTTTAATAAGACTTTAATTGAGCTTCACTCACCAAAGTATAATTTTTTTTTCACACTACCTCTTTAATAATTCTTTTTTTTACCATCACCACACAATAAATTTCCTTCACACCATTGTTATTATTATCATCATACAACATGCTTTAATTTCCCTCAACACCTAATTCCAAAAAACTTCCTCCACCACAAAAGGGGGATGGAATAAAATCACCTCAAAATAGGATGATCTTTAATACCATATATTTTTTGAAATTCCATAAAAAAAAATAAAAGAGATAACTAACTAGTAGTGGTATGTTATAAAACAAAGTTTATTATACATATTTTTATCTTTTAAACTTCACTACTCCTTCACTGAAACTCTCCTTTAGTTATTGATGATCAGTAGATAAGAAAATTTCCTTATGTTAATCTTGATAACAAATGTGTTATACATTCAAGGTATATTTTAGTTTTAGTGTATTTTTGATTTTTATTTTTAATCGTGTTATGTGTTTGATTGATGAATATGGTTTTTTTTTTTGTTACTAGCTTTTGTTAACCAAATATGATCAAGAATACGAGTGTCTCACTCTTTTTTCTTCACTTTACAGAATATATTTATATTTAAGTATAGATACTTTAACTTCGTGATAAAAAATAGATATAATATAAGTAAAAAAATCTAGTCTTAGATAAGTGGCATAAATATAAATTCAATTAAAAAATAGATATTTATTTTCATATATAGAAAACAACATTTTTATATACTTGATTATATGGTAAACAATATAATATAAACCTGTGTTAGATAATATATAATTTTCACTCATTTTTATAATATTACTTAATATTCCTTTTTATTATTTTCTTATATATCCAAATAAATCTTTAGAAGTATATTTATAATAAAATATTACCGTTTTTACAACATAATTTCAGTTATTTAAAACAATCCATATATGTTTAGAATGAAAAAAGGTACTATAAAATGTTCCAGAAAATTACATAGACTTAGGATAGTTATGAAAACTTGATTTTAAATTTAACATTATTTACATAAATGATCTTCATATATTTATATTAAAATTTATATCACCCCCTGTACATATACACATACAAGAACTCTTTACATCTCACTATAACTCACCATTTAACTATGTCCTTTTAAAATATACCAAAAATACAAATTTTACCAAAGTAAAAGAGGATCTTCAATACTTTCACTTTCATGTTCTTCACTCTTCAACTTACATTTACCACTTCTTATAAAAATTATCATGAGTTTAATGAAATTTAACAAAGGTATTTTCAAAATTTATTATAATATTATTACAACATATGCGCATCCAATAATAAATATTTTAATATATATACCACATCTGCTAACATATAACATACATCCTCTACAATATTTATTTTATCATGTATTTTATAGAAAAAACCTACTCTCAAGTATCCATCTTCAAATTTTGTTACTCTTTTGTAATAAAAAAATTTTTCATTAAATCAAAACTTTTCAAAAGGTGTATGTAATCATAGTTATTATTACTTAATATCTCACATTATCAAGTGTAAGATTTAACACCGGTAGGTAAATGTGAGAGAGAGGATATTAAAGATTTTGAAAATCTCCCTCAACAAGTTTTGTATTTTTTTTGTACCTTCTATCATTTTACTAATGAATTGTGGGTAGGTAAAACTTTTTTAATCAAGAATAATGAAAAATCTCTTCATTATATCTTCTTTTATCTTTATCTTTATCTCTCTCTCTATCTCCATTCATTTGCCTATTATTTTTATTTTATTTAATCACAAGATATCTTTTTATTATAAAATATTTATATAGTACTTATTGTACATGTTCATTATTATTATTATTTTAAATATGTTAAAATTGTTAAAGTTACCCCATCTGTATATATATTCATACTATTCACATTTTGAGGTTGTTGAATATTTCACAAAAGTACATCAATCTCCTTTCTCATTCAACCTACTCCTAATTTTAAATACCATATAAGTAAAATAATAATAATAACATAATAAGTTTACTTTTACCTATAACTATATATTCTTAATATCCCTCCACTTATAAAAACTTTATTTATACTAACATTTATCTTTTTACCCACTCAATTGATAATTTAACAATCAAAAATTTTTTCATTCCCCTAATCATAACAACTAAATATCATTAAACTTTTTAAAAAAGATTATCTATAATGGTTTGATGAAAATTAATAATAATCTCCATACTACATTCCTTCAATCATTACCTCTATCCAAAATTTTTGTAACTAAATAATTTTAATGCTATAATAACCCCTTTTTAAAATTTTCTCATTCTAGATTATTTGTACTTTTTATAAATATACATACACAAAATATATATTTTAAATAA
The DNA here is from genome assembly GCA_963280985.1 of Strongyloides venezuelensis. Lineage (NCBI taxonomy): Eukaryota > Metazoa > Nematoda > Chromadorea > Rhabditida > Strongyloididae > Strongyloides > Strongyloides venezuelensis. The sequence continues at coordinate 22,719,643 of CAUJLX010000001.1, read as the reverse complement.
AAATCTATTGCTTCTAAAAATTTGTCTTAAATATTAATATTTGTAAACAATAAAAAAAATGTCAACAACCGGGTTTAGAGATACATTATGTAATCTTAAACCTCTTGGAATACCCCGTCCAACAATTAAAGGATTAAAATTCATACCAACCAAAGGACGTATGGGTTTTTACAAGGTAAAAAATGATTTTCAAGAACCTTATTTTATATTCTTCCTATATTTATAGACAATCAAACAAGAAGGTGAGAAGTATGGTGTAAGTATAAAGAATCAAGGACCAAGGAGAACAGCATTACCTGGTGCTGATTTCTGGAAACAAAATCAGGAGGGGACTGACGATAAAAAGGATATCAAAGAGGGGGATAAAGGAGAAAAGGATATCAATGAGAATAACAATAATGAAAAGATGAGTAATTATAATCAAAATGATGAAGCCAGTGACATTGTTGGGGAGTTGAAACCCATTAATAGAAGTAGTTTAAAAGATTTTAATGTAAGTCAATTAGGTATCCTCTAAAAACAGATAAATAAATAAACAAACAAACAACAAATAATAATTATCTTGTTTACTTATTTTATTATTTTTATCTTTCAGTATAACCGCCCTCACATCTTAACACCAATATTTTCAAAAATGTCTATCATAGAAGATGGATACATGTCACCCCCAGAGGTTCCGGAACCAGATTACGAGGATGACAACACCCAGGATAATCAAGTAACAAACACAAAAGAACAAGAAAGATATCCAAAAACCATTATATCCCCAGTCCAAAAATTCATGGAAAGAAATCATATCATAAACAAAATAAATACCATCAAAAATAATGATAATCATAATAATAAATATCATATGTATCATAATCAACAACAGGACATGGGACAGGTAGGGAGAAATCAAGGATTACCACCTTTTGGAAGGAGTAGTAATCACCATTACTGGAATAATGGACATCATTTTAGTTATCAAAATACTCTTGTACAAAAGTTATAAGTTATTTCTTTAGAGATAATGTCATTTTATTTTCTTTTTAATTTGGTGATAAGATGATGTCTTTGAGGGAAGAAATATATATATATATATATACATATATATAAATATTAAAAAATATGATATTGTTTATTTTATATGAAAAAAACAACATTTGTTTTATACGGTCTCTTTTAAAATGAATAAAGGTCACATATTTATTTTTTTTTATATCTTTTCTTGAGAATAACAATATTCTATGATAACAGACAACTTTAACCCGTCATAATTTATTTTCTTCAACTCATTTTACTTACCCCCGGATCATTTTACCAAAAAACATAGCTTTGATATATTCAAATATTCTTACATAAAAAAGAAATTTCACAATAATTGGACATTCTGCTATTATTAATTTTACAGGAATTACCAGAAAAAAGAAATAAAAACAGACACATGTTAAAGAATAACCTTTCCTTACGGTGTTTGTTTAAAAATACTCTCAAGTATACAAATAACATTTACATTCCTTCCTGTATTAATGTTATAAAAAGAAATAGTCATTTCAAAGGTAGGTGATAAAAAAATAAAAACATTAATGTCAGAGAAAAAAAATATCCTTCCTGTGGGGTGGCATTTCTCACCACCATCACACATACTTTTGTTATTCATATTTTATTACTACTCATTTTCTTATTGCTTCTCAAAATAAATAAATAAATAAATCACTTGAAGGTGGAAATTTAAGCTGGAGATTCATGGAAGATACAAAATCTCAATTACCTATTATGTAATGACAATCTCCTTAATCTCCCGCAACTATTGATGTGGCTATTGGAATAGTATTTATCATTTAATTTTGTCATCATTAAACTTTTTCTGATCATGGAGTTTTATGTATGTATGATATTAAAAATTACTTCATTAAATTTATATACTTGTTCTTATCTAGTTATTTAAACAATAAATATTTTTATTATCTTTATATTGATACCATGGAGTCTTGTGATATTTTATAGGATTATGTTAATGCATAAAGGCATTTATCTTTCTTTTTAAGAGTGATTTCATGGGTTTAGAAAAAATATTGACTTTCTAGAAAATTTAGTAGAACATTATTGATGTTTCCCTTAATTTTATTACATTTTTCACATCTATTTATTAGCATATTTTAATTTAGAAATCAATACTAGTGACGTTAATTTAAAAATTTACCTCAATAAACCAATAATTACTTTCTATATATTAATTTTACTTCCATCTAAATTTGAGAAAAAAAATATAATTTTTTCCACTCCATCAATCTGTGGGAAATTATTATAAAAATATTGTTAATAAGTTTTGTGAGATATTCTCTTTTAAATATTATACACTTACCTTTAAAAAATAAAATTAGTCTTTAAAACCCATTAAATGTTATTTAGCTTAGTTAGTTTATAAGGTTATTAAATATCATTATTAATCTTTAGTCTAAAATTATTCTCAAATAACAATACAATGTTAAAACTATAATTTTTTTTTAATGAAGTTAAGGAGACATTACAGTTGTAAGGATTACATCCCTCAACCTAATACTTTGAGAGATGATTCTATAGGAAAAGGTTTTTTTATCTGCACTTAATCACTCTTTGTATTCTCTTTCACTCATATTCATGAAATCTTAATTATTAAAAAAAAATTCAAATTTCTCTATAACTATTATATAAATTATCACATTAATTTTTCCAGGAAATTACTCGTTATCATCTCAACTAAAATCAAAATCTCCTGATACTGGAATCTGTACCTTATCCACAAGTATCAAATTAAGGAGTGTTGAGATGCCCCCACCGCCTTATGTTCCCTCGGGAACTCAATACTCTGCAGAGGTAAAAGCAGTCGCTGAGGATATCTCACAGAAGGATGTTATTGTCCTCGGACACGGAGGCAATAGTTTACCCCAATTCACGGCATTCACAGAACATATTGATAAATGCATAAGTAATTCTAACGTCAAAGATATAACAACAAGATATTCTTTAATATCTGAACTTGTTATGAAAAGAATAGCTCACGCATACTACAGGAACCCAAACGAAATATTAATCTTTGTCAAAGGTAATTGTATTGGTAATCCAAGTGACTTCGAGAGGTATAACGAATCCGGATTGTTTGGTAAGGCACTCCAACCAAAGGAGTATGATCTTATCGTTATTGGTGGAGGTTCTGGAGGGTTAGCTGCATCAAAACAGGCTGCAGAGTTAGGTAAAAGAGTAGCTGTCCTTGATTTTGTTAAACCTACACCTATCGGTACAACGTGGGGTCTTGGAGGTACGTGTGTTAATGTTGGTTGTATTCCTAAGAAATTGATGCATCAAACGTCTTTACTTGGACATTCTCTTGATGATGCCAGGAGATTTGGGTGGTCTGTACCTAGAGAGGGAATCTCGTTAAATTGGACCAAGATGAAGGATGCTGTTCAGGATCATATAGCTGGTTTGAATTGGAACTACAAAGTACAGTTAAGGGAAAAAGGAGTCAAGTACGTTAATGGTTATGGTGAGGTAACAGGACCATTTGAAGTAACAGCAACTGATAAGAAAAAGAAGAAAACTGTCATGACAGCCGATAAGATACTTATCTCAGTTGGTCTCCGTCCTAAGTACCCTGATATAGAAGGAGCAAAAGAGTATGCCATTACTAGTGATGATTTGTTTTCATTACCATATAATCCTGGTAAAACTTTATGTATTGGTGCTTCATATGTCTCATTGGAGTGTGCTGGTTTTATTAAAGGTATCGGTAATGAGGCTGATGTTATGGTTAGATCGATATTGTTAAGAGGTTTTGATCAGGATATGGCTGAGAGGATCAGGAAACAGATGATTGATGAAGGAATTAAATTTATTTCTGCTGTCCCAACGAAGATTGAGGAACTCAAACCTAGAGATGATGAATTTCCTGGTTTGTATAAGGTTTATGGTGTTGGAACGAAACCTGATGGTAGTAAAGAAGAATTTGTTGGTGAGTATAATACTGTTCTTATTGCTATTGGAAGGGAAGCTAAGACACATGAAATTGGTATCAAGAATCAAAATGTTAAGATGAGTTCTGCAGGCAAGATTATTGGATTAAATGGTGGTGAACAAAGTGAAACTGTACCACATATTTATGCTATAGGCGACGTGTTACAGGGATGTCCTGAATTGACACCAGTAGCTATCCATGCTGGAAGATGCTTGATGAGAAAACTGTTTCAAGGAACTTTGGAATTGACAGATTATGATAAGATACCAACAACAGTGTTTACACCACTTGAATATGGTTGTTGTGGTCTTTCTGAGGAGGATGCTATCCAGAAGTATGGGAAAGATAATGTTAATGTTTATCACAATGTCTTTACACCTTTGGAATATACTGTTCCTGAGAGGAAGGAAATCAAACATTGTTATTTGAAGCTTATCTGCCTAAAAGAAGAACATGACCGTGTAGTTGGATTTCACATCTTATCACCAAATGCTGGTGAGATAACACAAGGTTTTGCTATATCACTCAAATTGAATGGTAGGAAGGAAGATTTTGATAATTTGATTGGAATTCATCCAACCGTTGCTGAGTCATTTACTACTCTAACAATTCTTAAGAAGGAAGGTTCTGATGAGCTTAAGCAAACTGGTTGCTGAGGTTAAGGAACGATCTACTATATCTTTTCTGGAGTTTAATTATTAGTTTGTGTGTGTATTAGTTTTAATTCTGGAAGAGATATTGATAGATCAACTTGAGTAAGGAGGTACTTAGAAATGTGAGTTACTGGGATAAACCTTTATAGTTAAGGCTCCCAGTGATAGAAGTCTGGTACTGAGTTATTCACCTTTTCGGTTTATGATTATTTTTAACGTGTTATATATGTAATTTAACTTTCTTAGAGAATAAACGCTTTCAAACTTTTTATTTTTTTTTGCCTTTTAAATAATGGGATAAACATTTTGATTGATAATAATTTGACAAGGTGTAGATGAGAAAGGGAGGATTAACTTTTATTAAATCTAAGATTTCACGATGAGGTGAGAATGTAGGAGAATGATTAGTGGAAAAGTTCAAGAATAAGTAAGTTTAACGTTGTTTGAAGAGTGTAGAAACAATTTTTAGACATTTATAAACACCTTATTTGCCAATCAAGACGGTACATTGCTAAAATTTTCAGTCAAAAAGAAGGTTAATATGCGTATTATAGTTTACACAATATTTTTTTTTCAGATATGGTCATTTTAAAGTTTCAAACATTGTAATGTTTACAATGGACAAAATGTCGGAATATAGAAGTAACATAAAAGTCGCCCTTAGAAATTGATAATTTTAAAAGTTGGTGTATCAGTCTCAAAAAGTATACAAGGTTGTGCAAAAAGTCATTTCATAGTTTGATTAAAGTTTTTAATAACCTTTTTGTACTTTGCAAAATTATATGATATAATATTCTTTCTAAAGTCTTTCTTATTTACTACAACATATTTTAAGCTCCTTTTTAGATTTTAAGTTTAAATAAAGTGATAATGATTTATGTTAATGCTATTTTTTTTATATAATCATAACGGAGAAATTAAACATAATTTTTTTACAAACAGTAATTTTTATAATATTATATTCATTTGTTATCCCAGTTTCTTTTCTGTAAAGTATTTGAAGAATCATATTTAAAAGTTAATTATAGATAATGTTACAGATGTTTTTATAATTAACACGAATATGTTTAGAAATATAAAAACACGATTTTCCTTTTCAATTAAGAAAAAATTACTTTCAAAAAGATTTATATTTGACCAATTGAAAGCATTAAATAGCGGTAATTTTATTTTTTAAAAGACGAGAAATTTTAAAAGAAATGATTTGGAAAGAAAGATGATTTAACATATAAATTTAAGGATTATATTTTATCAAATCCTGATTATAGTTTCATGATATGAAAGACTTCAAAATTACAAAATTTTAACAAGAAATGTTTTAAGAAACATTAATTTTGAATCAAAGGTTATTTTGTTTAGAGTTTTTTTTTCCTTTATATGTATTTTTTTACATAATATATATTTTTATTTCAAAGTTATTATAAAATGAATGATTAACTTATTAGATGTTACAAGTATTCAGTTATTCTTTCTTTTCATCTTCTGAACTAGATTCTGTTGAACTAATGTTAAAACATTTAAATAATAATCTTCCAAGTAATGATGGATTTGAATGAATATATTTTTTCCAATCTTTAGTTTTTTTTAAGCATTCCATGTTTTTAACAATAAGTTCTTCACAACATTTCTTCAATCTCTCAGTTGGGTATTTATCAGATAATGCGAAGCGTTCTAAGACATTATCAGTATTTAAACTATTGCACATTGACTGTTCTGAAATTGCTTTTAGTCTATCTAATTTATATTTATTTGCAATTTCAAATATTTCATTCGCCATATCTTCTATATCCGATACTTCATCGTTATAAATAAATTTTAACATCTTCTCTACAACTTCAACATTAAAATTTTCTATTTCAATAATGTTTGTTTGTGATTCATCAGATGCATTGGTAAAAATGTCATGAAAAGCAGGAGATCGAGTAGCGAGGATTGCTTTTTGAGCTTTAATTTCTGTGTCTTCAACTTTTATAACGCAATCATAAAATGATGATGAATCATACAAGTTTCCATAGTCAAATGATAATTTTGATTGGGGTATAGAAATATTCATTGATGTTTGTGGATTATCATGGTTTTCAGTTTTTAGGTCAGAAATATATGCCTCACATTGTATTGTCAACTTATTATTATTTAATAAACCATTCGATTCATTTAGTAGAAAATCTCTCTTAACAAACTGAGAAAACCCTAAACCCATATCTTTAACAAAGTCTTCCGATTCTGTAACAAATTTAACATTTTTCTCCTCTTTTTTGTCATTTAAAATAGAAAATCTATATTTTGCTTTTGCTTTGTCAGGCTTTAACAATGTTAGGTAAACAGATATAAATTCCTTTGAATCTTCATCTTGACCATTGGGACATATATGTAAAACACCACTCCGATCTTTCTTTGTCTCCAATAGTAAAAGTTGGTGATATAATTTTTTCACCTGTCTTTTCAGGACGAAGTGAAAAGTTTTGTATTGTATACATATATTTGAAATTGTTAATATCTGTCTGGTTGGTATAAAGAACATCTGAAACAGTAAATATCATAAAATTAGTGGCAAATTCAATGTTGGGATAGATAACATACCATAGGGTATACTATTCTCATGATTTTCAGATTTAAGTTCAACAATTTCTGCCTCACATTGTATTGTCAATTTATTATTATTTAGTAAACCATTCGATTCATTTAGTAGAAAATCTCTCTTAACAAACTGAGGAAACCCTAAACCCATATCTTTAACAAAGTCTTCCGATTCTGTAACAAATTTAACATTTTTCTCCTCTTTTTTGTCATTTAAAATAGAAAATTTATATTTTGCTTTTGCTTTGTCAGGCTTTAACAATGTTAAGTAAACTGATATAAATCCCTTTGAATCTTCTTCATCACCATTAGGATATACCAATAAACACCATTCTGATCTTTTTTTGTCTCCAATAATAAAAGTAGGTGATATAATTTTTTCACCTGTATACTCAAAACATTGAGAAAAGTTTTCTATTGTGTATTTATATTTGAAATTGGTAACGTCTGTCTGATTGGTATAAAAAACATCTAAAACGGTAAATATCATAAAATTAGTGGCAAGTTCAATGTTGTGACAGATAACATACCATAAGGTATACTATTCTTATGGGTTGTAAATTTTAGTTCAGTAATCTTTGCTTCACATAATATCGTCAACTTATCATTAAACAGTAAATCATTTGATTCATTTAGCAAAGAATCTTTTTCAATTAAACAAACACGAAAATAGTCACAACCTTTGCGAAAAGATTTGTATTCTGTATTGACATATTTCTCCTCTCCCCTGTTATTTAAAAAAGAACACTTACAAAGAGCTGCTACTTCGTCGGGCTTTAACAATACCAAAAAAACTGAAACAACCCCATAAGAATATCTACCATTAGGATATATGTGTAAACACCACTCTGATCTTTCTTTGCTCCCAGCAACAAAAGTTGGTGATATAATTTTTTCGCCTTTCTTTTCAGGACGAAGTGAAAAGTTTTCTATTGTATATATATATTTTAAATAGTTATCTGTCTGGTTGGTATTAAAAATATCTGAAACGATAAATAACTTAAATTTAGCAACAAACTTGGGTTTGTGGCAAATGACATACCATAAGGTTTCTTATTCCCATGATTTCCAGTTTCAAAGTAAATATGCTCTATCTCACATAGTATCGTCAATTTATCATCTACCAATAAATCATTATATTCATCTAGTAAAAAAGTTCTGCTAACTTCATAGGAAAAAACCCAAAATGGTTTTTTAGCAGAGCGGCAATATCTATTAACATGTTTCTCCTCTTCCTTGTCATTTAAAATAGCAAACTTAACTTTTGCATGTACTTTGTCGGGCTTTAACAATTTCAGATAAACTTCTACATCATTACTATAATATGTACCATTGGGATATATGTGTAAACACAACTCTGACCTTTCTTTGCTCCCAACAACAAAAGTTGGTGATATAATTTTTTCACCTGTATTTTCAGGACGAAGTGAAAAGTTTTCTATTGTATATTTATATTTGAAATTGGTAACGTCTATCTCAAAGGCATTATAAATATCATCTAAAATAGTAAATTTTTTAAAATCATGACAAGCTCAATTTTGTGGCAGACGACTTACCATAAGCTTTACTATCTTTATGATACATTTTAATTTTTCCTCCAAACATAAGTATCCTAGGACTAAATTAAACCTTTTTAAAATCAAATTCTAAAGTAATTGTAAATAATTAAAAGCCGAAATAGAGTAGGAGAAAGTACCAGAATATGTTAAATTAAAAATGATGGTTTACCTAAGACCACTGAATTATATACCAACTATATTTGAAAGATTGTATTCATATCATGAAACACTTTTCGTTGAAAATCTTTTGTCTATCAATCAGCTAGTTAAATATTTTTTGATAAAATATCTTAATCATGCCTAAAAGATTTTTTTAATATATTGCTGTATTTATCGCGATGTAATTTTATAGAAAAAAAAGTTTATTTTCTACAGTCTTATCAGACACTTACTAGAAAAAAACATTCTAAGATAAAGTTGAAGTCAGTTTAAGATCACGAATAAACATTTTTCAGTGACACATAAAATTTTCAATGGGTAATGTCTCTTTTGTAATGCAATCTCAATGAAACTTTTCAATATCTTCTTATTTTTTATATAATTTATGATTAAAAATATAGAAATAAATTTTTCTTCGCCATAACTCTTTCAAAATTCAACCAGTTATTGTGAGTTGAAAGAAAAAAGATGTTTTTGTTCTAACATGAGATGGGAAATGAGTCTCAAAGTTTGAGACCATAATTGATCAAGTTATCCTTTAAAAATACTATTTTTTGCCCTATTTTAAGTGTAGTTTTGTATCAATGATAACTTTTTTTCCGAATTGATAAAATGACATAATCAATATAGCACTAGAAAAATCGAATAACAAAAAAAGAAGACATATAATATTATAGATATTGATCATAAAGGAGATAAATAATTATGGATCAGGAAGTAATGGCAATTTTTATTTAAAAATTCTGAATATAATGCTTTAGAAGGTTAAACAAAGTCATACAGAAGTTGATCATCACCTAGTATAAAGAAAAAAAACAAAACTATGTTTATTGATCTAATTAATAGTATAAAGTGTGGATAATGTATTTGAATCCCCATTTTTCTCTAGAAATGGTATAATTTTATTAAATGGTATTTGGTCACGATTATCATACTTAACATAAACATTTTTTCGAAGAAACGGATTCTATTTCATGCATACTAACGGAGAATAGAACGAATTCGATTGCGGTCATTGTTTCCAGGGTTTCTCCAGGTAAAAAATTTTAAAAAGCCATATCTTCTCCTGAAATAAACACATATACCTGATCTGATCAAACATTTCTTACACGGTGGGCCGTTTTAAACTCAATCTTTAATAAACATCTCAGATAAATCTTCTTTATTATAATGTCTAAATATATCGAAAAAATAATTAAAAAGATGCTAAACCTTGAATTTTTTTTAATCATAGGTTATTATTATCATAATCATTTTTTTCATATTGTAAAATCACTTATAAAAAAATCATAAAATTAAGTCTCAATATGTATCAAGTCGATTAGGAACAAATAAAATAAATTTTCAAACTACATAGACTCATAGTTTGTTTTTTTTTAAAAAACATTATTAAATTTTAATCTCTAATTACCACAATAAAGTCAAAAATTAGTATAACAATTATTATCCTTTATTTTCAAAAAGATTAATTTTATTTGTCATATTTTTTAATATCTTTTTTTTCTGAGAATGTTTTAATTTTTTTATCAACATCAATATCACTATTTCTTTTAAAAATGTCTAATATCCCTGAGATAATTCGCGTTTAAATTCTACATTCATGTTTTATCAAAATTTAATGTCACTTCAAAATGAATAATTTCTAATATATAGAGATCTTAGAATTTCTATCAAGAATATTTAATAAAAAGTTAAAATGTTAAAAAATTTTTCTTTATAATTGCCAATCATTTTAATATTCATGTAACTTCCATCAATCTAAAATTGAATTTGATGAAATTATAATATGTAGAAAATTTTTGAATTTTAGTTAATTTAAAAAATGCAATCAAAGTATTTCTTAATCTCTATATTATTAATAATAGGTTTTTATAATGTATATCTTTTTATTGTAAAATAAAGTAATTTATTGTTTATCTTTAAAGTACATGATTTTACACAATAAAAAAACATTATAATAGGGGGTTTATCTGGGATGTTAATTAAAGATTGTGTTTAAAACGGCCCACTGAGGGTAGAAAAGAATGACCAGATCAGGTATGTGTGTTTATTTCAGGCGAAGATATGATATTTTTAACATTTTTTATCTGAAGAAATCCGGGAATCAATGATTACAATTAAATTCGTTATACCCTCGGTTAACACATATGAAACGGATCCCGTTTCTTCAGAAAAAAGTTTATATTAAATATGATCAGAATAACAAAAAACATTATAAAACGATAGCCATTCTAGATAGTAATTTGATTATCAACATTAATTAGCAATTATTCAAGTTATGGACAAAAGTGTAGTGATATTTTTTCATCAATAATAAGTAGAATGGCAGATAAAAGCTATCCCTACACTGATGATGGGAAATTAACCAAAATTTCTATATAATTTGTAATTTATGTAGTACTAATATTCAATTTTAATAAAAGTAATGAATAATATGATTGAAGAATTATGGTTAATTTTAAAAATCAGATACTATTAAACTTTAATATTATAATATGAGTCCCATTAAATGTTGCTGTGTTTTGATAAGTATATGTAATGAAATTTATAGAAAATTAAACTATCATTGATAAAACTTTGTTTCAAGAAGAAATTTTTAAAGAATCTTGATATATAAGAGCAATAAAAATAAAATTTAACTAGAGATTTATTGTAAACTATTTAAATTATACACTTTCTCATATAAAATTAAATTCAATTTCAAAATGTAGATATTACAATAACCTATTCTTTCTTTTTACTTATAGTCCCTTTCTCTTTTTTAAAGATATGATTAGCTACTCCTAAATATTTTTCAGCAATTTCTGGGTCTAAAAGCTTAATTTCTTTACTGTAGTACTCAAAAATCATATAAATTGCAAACAAATATTGATCGAAATCCTGGACGGCAAGATATCTATGTTCCCTAAGGCAACTCAATCTTTCCCATGGAGAAAAGTCATCGAAGTAGATTAGAGTATCGATAAAATATATTATTAGTGCAAGAGTTCCAGTTCTTCCAACTCCTGCACTACAATGTATTGCCATACAATCATCGGAATCGAAACTGATGATTCTTTTGTATAGTGCGTTGATGGACTTTGGTTCATATGGAATACCTAAAACAAGAAAATTAATAAAAAATATTGTTTATTATTAAACTTACTATGATTAGGCCATCCTTGGTAATGAAGAATGGTGAATTTCGTTTCCGGAAGACCATTTTTACTCTTTAGGAGACATTCCGTTTCACTAATAAAGTCCTTATCCATTTTTTTAAATTTTAATTTTGAAACGCAAAAATTTACAGTTTCAAAAGTTGGATCTTTTTGAGGGAAATACGGGACCCACTTTTTTTCCGGACCTTCAGCCTCCTCAAAACTGACCAAGATAACAACAACTTTTACATTGTATCTTTGGATCATATCCAGCATATCATCAATTGTTTCTTCGAGTGGTGCCTAAAAAAGTATGTATTAATGGTATTTATGTTAAATTAAAGTCCTACCTGACATAGAATCATTTTTCTTTTCTTTGTACTAGTGAAAGAGTATTCAAACATATTAGCATGAATGAAACTATCCTTCTCCGTCTCAAGTTTTCCATTAATAGTGATTCCATGTGCGTCAAGACATGGAATATCATTGAAACGGCACCTTTTCTTGTCTTTACCATTTTGGTGATTAACCACTGCATTCTGGAATCTTTTGATGCATTTAGGAAGTACATCTGCATCTATTTTTCCTAGAGAAAAAAATGAAGGTAAATCGCACTCAAATGTTTCTCCTTTATTAATAACTGTGGCATAAAACGAAAACTTCCTTATTCTTTCATCCATGGTGTCATTGCGTTTCAAATATTTGTAAAAGAAATCGTCGTAATTTATGTAAAAATTGCCTTTACGTTCCGAGAAGTCAATTAGAATCTTGTTTTGGATGAATTTATTTACGATAGCTTTTATGATAAAAGCAAACTCGTGTGGTGTCAAGCCTCCTCCGTAGCGTTGTTCACGGATCCTCTTAATAATCTTGAAAGGGGAATAAGTGTCATTATTGTTCTCCAATGCATCGCATATACATAAAAAATAGGCGAGTATGTAGACACGGGATCCAGTTCCTTGTGGTGAATGTATAAGTATATTTTTTTCAAGAGCCTCTTTGATAATTTCTTGGTATATACAGATAAGTTGATAATCTGACAAAGGTATCTCATTTTCTTTCCAATTAGAAACATGAATAACGTCCACATGTTTTAACTCGTCACCTCTTTTTAGATTAAACTTGATTCCTAGAACATAGATAATATCTGTTCTGAAAGTATATGCACGGGAAACATTAATATTTCCGAATTTACGGTCATCTGTTTTCCAATTCCAGTATATATCACCTAAACTTTCGCTAGCATTTCCGGTATTCTTGTCATTTGTGATTGCAATTATTGTACAAATATCCTCCTCAAAAATCATTTGCCAAAAAGAATCATAATTACCAGCAGTTGGACCCTAAAATGGTAAAATTATGGTATTCAAATTTATAAACCTACATCAGAAAGGATATACTTTCTTTTCACTGAATCAGTGTAAACATAATGAGCTTTGATTTTTCGGGGCAAGTTTTCGTAGCACTTAACAAGCGATTCATCAAAAATATCATTATAACCAACGTCAACTTCTTCACCTCCTTCCATTTTTCTGATAACTTTCCTTTTTAATATTTTATCAGATAAATACTTTTTATTTTTATATTCTTGCAATATATATCAAATTCTTGGCTTGTTAGGTCATTCCAGAAGAGATAGACATTAATATACTTCTTCTTGAGAACTATCATTTTAAAGTACGGATATATCCACTTTTTGCAGAGAATTATTAGTGGAACAACGATGATAATTAAGATAAGGAGGATGAATCCAACAATTAACAAGATGGTATTGGTTTTCCCAATATTTTTGGACAAATTCTCATACCATGACTTATTGCTTTCCTCGAATTTTTGACGCGAAGAATCTTTGGTTTCCTTCGGCTCTTCATTAATCTTACTTATTTCTGATTTTCCAGTATCGTTATGCTTTGTTGATTCATTCAACTTATTTACGTCTATCTGTTTGTTTAACAAAGTGACTGTATCCTTATTTATAAAAGTTGTGGTAGTCGTGATGCTTCCATCCAGAGTTTTATAAGTACAACTTATTGTTGTTTTCCCATCTTCCATTTCATCAAAGATTATAGAAGTTTTATCTATTTTAAATTTTCCCTTTATACCATCAGTAGAGTTGAAGGTTTGAAGACTTCCTTTAGTCCCATTATAATCGATCTTGTCCAGGTGCCCAACGTTCAAGTAATAAACAGAACAATTTGGGTTTATGGAAGTGTTATTTTTTAAATATGGGATAATTTCTTCTTTAATTATAAAGTCTTTTTCTAAAGGAGCAAAGTAGTATTTTTTTTTCTATAACTTTAAGAGACCCATTTTCATCTATAAAATTATATACTAATTTTATTATTTCATATCCATTTATAGTAAAACTGGATGTTATTGAAATAGTGGAGTTTTCAATAACTTGAAGTTCATTTCCATCAACAAATCTCATTCTTCCTAGAGTTATTTTTTCTCCCCGATAATATTCTGTATTTCCTTCCATATCAAGTACTACCTCAATGACTTGTTGATCTTTTCCATCTGAATTTACTTTTAAAATTCCGTCAATGTTCGATTCCTCCAAAATAGATTCAGGAGTTCTTAATTTAATTTTTGGAGCATAACCATATATTTTTGTAACTCCGCACGGCACATTAATCCTTTCGCTACTATTGAACTTTTCAAAATAGTAGAACATTTGATTAACATAAAAATTCTGAATGTTTTGAAATTGTTTCATTAATAAAAAGCCACCTTCTTTCTTACTACCAAAAATTGTTTGATTTTCAGCAGATGGATCGCAATTTTGATGTTCTTGTGAAATTTTATCAGTTCTTAACTCTCGTTTCATGAAATTTGAATTAATAGTATCATTTTTCCATATAACATTATAAGTCCAATCGTAGCGAGGATTTCCATCACCTATAAAATGAATTCTTCCACATTTTAAATTTGTTGATCCATATACATTTCTTAATAGGGGCAGCCATGCAAATAAACTTCCATTGGGACTAAATATACTTTCAGGTATAAATATTTTAGAATTCCGTGCAAATGAATCCTCGGCATCTTTATGATGATAACCACTATCCGGACATTTTACCAATACCATATCAGAATTAGTCGTTGCCGTTAAATTAAACGGAAATGTCCTGTTATTAATATCCTTCAGTTATGTAAGGAAACAGATCCGGACGATGTACTTCTTGAGGCTGTGTTGGAAATGGCATCAGAGCCAAAGCAGCACCAAACCAATATAACTTTAAGAACATTGTAAGTGATTTTTGTTAAAAAATCTATTCATTAAATCATATTTTTTATATAAAAAATTTGAATATTACACTGTATTATAATCAAATTTTCACTAAAATTATCATAAATATTACCATTGATACAATTTTATATTCAAAACATTTTAATTTGAACCAAAAATGCTGTAATATCATATTAAAATGTATAAGAAAGAAGGAATAGAACAATTTTTGTGGTGATTTTTCAATGAGTTGTAACGTTTATTATATTCAAATTTTATCAATCGAAAATTAGGGGTCTTTAACATTTTTCAATTTGTATCATATTCACAAATTGACTATAAACTATCTCCACTGTCTTTAAGAGCGATTTTTTCTAACAACTCTAATTTTAAAATAACGTTAGCTAATGACTTTGATATTATTAGATGGTAGTGATAAGTGCATGTGGAAAAAAAAGTCAGCTGGTAAAGAAATGGTGAAACTCAAAATAGGTTTAAATGCATATCACCAACAAGATTGTTTTGCAAAATAGAAAAATAAAAGATTTTAAATTTTTTTATTCATAAAAAGATTTAAATTCCTATATAAATTATCGAATTAGACATAGGTAGGTTTTTATATTTCACATAAGAGAGATTCAAAATTTTGAAAATACTTTATAGCTGAAGTTGTTTTTATATATATAACTATTCATAACAACTCAAAATGATATAATTAAAGAGATAAAGTCATGGAGGTATATGGAGATTGTGGGTTAAGAACATTAGATTCAACATTTGGAGTTTCTGTAACTGAAGTTATTAAAAAATTGCTTGTTGTAAAGGGTTAGATTGAGTCAGTTAACTTTCTTAAAGAATCAACTCTTTTCATTGTTAAAGCTGGTAGAGCTGTATTTGTTTTAAAAATTCTATTAGAAGCTATTTCTTTATGATCAATTAATGAAAAGATGGTTAGAATGTATTTGTATCAATCTTATGATCAACTTTATAATGTAAATAGATTCAGTAAGTTCCTTGATTGTAGTTGATTCCAAATGTTTTATTTTTATTTTTAGAAGAAAAAATGTAAGTACAGGCAAAAATTGTTAACATTTCTGGAAATATTGCTGAAAAAAGATAGATTTAAATTTCTTAATCTTATTATTAGATATATAAAAAGACCGTCATTTCTTATCAACTATTTTTAAAATAATTTTATATGTGTTTTGAAATGTTTAGTGGAGTTAGCTGATATTTTATCTTCAAGATAAAGGTTTTTGTTTAATTCTAATATTTTCCTGAGTGAAAAAATTTACTTCACTATCAATATACTACAATTGTTAGTGATGAAAATCACCATTTATAAAAATCAAAAGTCAAATTTTATTTTACATGTTAAAAATCTATAAGAGAAGAAATATGAAAATAAATATTATCTTGACCGTAGCTCTCTTTTAACTCAACCATTTTTTATCAATAGATAGCCAAAAAATATATTTTCACCTAACAAGAAAGGATAAATTCGATACAAATATATGTTCAGAATTGGTCTAGTAATCGTTAAAAAAATCACTATTTTTATTGTTTTTCTCTTATAAAAAATTCTAAAAATTAAGGAAATAAATTAATCTGTTGCTTATTTCGAGGACCCAACACTATTATAAAGTGGAAAATATATTTTTTGATGATTGATTAATACTTGGTCAAGCCCAAACCAACGAATTTGTGTATTTTATAGAAAATTTAAAATTAGAACGCGTTGACAGCTGAAACAATGACACATTAAAAAATAGCTACCGGTTTGTATTGGTAAATTATAGCAAAAATTAGATCAAAAAGCTCTTAGAAATTAAAGAAGAGAAAACTATATAATTTTTAGACACAGAAGAACCTTTTATATTTTTTTCACAATATTTTTATCAAATAATATAACATTTTTTTATGAGAATAGATCCAATTACTACAAGATCAATATTTTTGCAACTTTTGGTGTCTTTCTTCATTTTTTATATATGTTTTTTAGACAAATCACTGAAACAGAGCATTAATTCTTTTTATACTTTGATTTTTATTTAAAATTTAAACAATATATACTGAATTTTATTTATAAAAAAGCTTAAACTATTTTAAGATTAGTAAAAAAAAAGTTTTAATGAAAACATTATATTAAAAAACATATAAATTTCACAAAGTAGTTTATTTTTCGCTTAAAAAAATTACAAATATTTAAACATATAATATTTTTTAAACAAAAAAATTATTCCACGAACATTTAGAGGTATGTTCGTTTTATTTTAGTTTTTTAAAAACAATAATATCCACTTTTCATCAAGAGTTCCAGTTAGTTAATTCAGCAGCTATCATTATTACATCTGTAAAAGAAATAATAACAATAGCATAGAAATTCCTAAAAATATTCCTGTTTGTTTGATTGCCTTATTTCCCACATTCTCCACCTTTTTTTCCATTGATTTAGGTTTTTGTGTTGTAGACGTGCTGAAGAATCTTGTATCGTTGGGAAGTTGTTGCTTATTACTTCCAAGTTTTACAATCATATCCATCATAACAAATCTTGTGGTAGTCGTGATGCTTCCATCCAGAGTTTTATAAGTACAACTTATTGTTGTTTTCCCATCTTCCATTTCATCAAAGATTATAGAAGTTTTATCTATTTTAAATTTTCCCTTTATACCATCAGTAGAGTTGAAGGTTTGAAGACTTCCTTTAGTCCCATTATAATCGACCTTGTCCAGGTGCCCAACGTTCAAGTAATAAACAGAACAATTTGGGTTTATGGAAGTGTTGTTTTTTAAATATGGGATAATTTCTTCTTTAATTATAAAGTTTTTTTCTATAGGAGCAAAGTAGTATTTTTTTTTCTATAACTTTAAGAGACTCATTTTCATCTATAAAATTATATGCTAATTTTATTATTTCATATCCATTTATAGTAAAACTGGATGTTATTGAAATAGTGGAGTTTTCAATAACTTGAAGTTCATTTCCATCAACAAATTTCATTCTTCTTAGAGTTATTTTTTCTCCCCGATAATATTCTGTATTTCCTTCCATATCAAGTACTACCTCAATGACTTGTTGATCTTTTCCATCTGAATTTACTTTAAAAATTCCGTCAATGTTCGATTCCTCTGAGGTAGGTTCAAGAGTTTTTAATTTAATTTTTGGAGTATAACCATATATTTTTGTAACTCCGCACGGCACTTTAATCCTTTCGCTACTGTTGAACTTTTCAAAATAGTAGAACATTTGATTATAATAAAAATTCTGAATGTTTTGGAATTGTTTCATTAATAAAAAGCCACCTTCTTTCTTACTACTAAAAATTATTCGATTTCCAGCAAATTGATGGCAATTTTGATGTTCTTGTGAAATTTGATTAGTTCTTAACTCTCGTTTCATGAAATTTGTATTAATAGTATCATTTTTCCATATAACATTAAAAGTCCAATCGTAGCGAGGATTTCCATCATCTATAAAATGAATTCTTCCACATTTTAAATTTGTTGATCCATATACATTTCTTAATAGGGGCAGCCATGCAAATAAACTTCCATTGGGACTAAATATACTTTCATGTATAAAAACTTTAGAATTCCGTCCAAACGTTTCATCATTGTGTTTATGACGATAAGCACTATCCGGACATTTTACCAGTACCATATCAGAATTAGTCGTTGCCGTTAAATTAAACGGAAATGTCCTGTTATTAATATCTTCAGTTATGTAAGGAAACAGATCCGGACGATGTACTTCTTGAGGCTGTGTTGGAAGTGGCATCAGAGCCAAAGCAGCACCCAACCAATATATCTTTAAGAACATTGTAAGTGATTTTTGTTAAAAAATCTATTCATTAAATCATATTTTTTATATAAAAAATTTGAATATTACACTGTATTATAATCAAATTTTCATTAAAATTATCATAAATATTACTATTGATACAATTTTATATTCAAAACATTTTAATTTGAACCAAAAATGTTGTAATATCATATTAAAATGTATAAGAAAGAAGGAATAGAACAATTATTGAGGTGACTTTTCGATGATTTGTAACATTTATTATATTCAAATTTTATCAATCGAAAATTAGGGGTCTTTAACATTTTTCAATTTGTATCATATTCACAAATTGACTATAAACTATTTCCATTGTCTTTAAGAGCAATTTTTTCTAACAGTTCTAATTGAATAATTTTATCATTTTTAGCAAAAATTTGAATCAAAATAACTTGTTTTTATTAAAATATGAATTTTAATTTTGAGTATAAATATAGAAAATTTTTACAATTTTTCACAATATTTCGATATGCCACGTTACCCATCTTCAACTTATAGCAGTGATGAAACAACGGAATCAACAACCAGTTACACGGAGGAATCAACTGGAGACCTAAGTGAATCTTCTTTAGCTAGAAGTAGGTCAGTCTCTCCTGTATCGACTTCTAGTTCTACTGACAATGTAACAACAACATCCAGTAACAAAAGAGAAGTAGGTTTATTATTCTAATACCATAATTATTGCTTAACAAAACTATTTTTAAGATGACAAAAAAAATTATTGAGGAAGGTGCGGGAAATCGTATTGATTCTGATGAAGATACAATAAAACTCCGAGAATTAATAGCTAAAAGAATAAAACCCTCTAAATTTGTGGAACCTCAAGTTAATAGTATTACTGAAAATATCAAAAGGAAGATATACGGTGATCCTAATGCATTTAAATCAGACAGGGAAAATGTATGTTCATTATATTTATCAGATAAAATAATAAGACTTTTAGATCTTTAAAAACGCTCATAAAATGAAACCTGATGAACTGGTAAAGTTTTGTTCAAATTTGACGGGTGATGATATTGTAACTGCCATACATAATTCTAACTTTACTATAATAATGTATGCTTACATAGCTGATAATTTGAAAAAGGATTATCTTGACGGTAATAAAAATAATTACCTTCATATTTGTGCTGAAGTTAACCATGGTCTTACAATGAAGACTCTCTTACTGTTGATAGATGATTCAAAAGACCTTTTATATCAAGTTAATAATGATGGTGATTACCCATCAGATTTAGTTAGGTCTGATGAAATGAAGAGTATTTTGATGGAGTTTGCTTCTGAAAGAATATCAATCTCTAATATGAGACCGGATCAAAGATTTAGGATAGCTATGATTGATGAATTAACAAAAAATAAAGTTGATAATATTACAAAGGATAGTAAAATCATGATTTCACTTGATGGTGGTGGTATCCGTGGCTTATGTACCACTCAAGTATTAATGGCAATTGAAAAAAGAATGGAAAATAAAAAATTTATGGGAGAATATTGATTGGGTTGCAGGAACAAGTACAGGAGGAATGTTAGCTTTAGCCTTATCATTGGGTAAATCATTTCATGACGCTAGAAAAATGTATTTTAAGCTTAAGGATGAAGTCCTTCCTAGTTCTTATTATTATTCAGCCGATTCAAATAAAATTGAAAAACTTTTACAAGAACAAATGGGTGAATATGATTCTATGGACAAGATAAGGGATAAAAAGATTGCAATTACAACAGTTAAGTCTAAAAAAACAGATGACGGAAAAAATATTTTGAAATTATTTAGAAATTATCAATTAACTGAAGTTAATAATAATGATGATACAAATATGGGAAAACGAAGATTTTTTAATGAAGATTTTGGTTATGATAATCCTTCACATAACTATATTTGGAAAGTAGCTCGAAGCACTAGTGCTGTTCCATATTTCTTTGATACTTTTGGAGAATATATTGATGGTAGCGCTTTGAGTAATAATCCTTCTATTGATTTACTGGCTGATTACTTTAAATATTACCATTTAGAGACTTTGAATAAAAATGAACCGATTACAAATAAAATAGCGGATGATATTTTTTGCTTCATATCCCTTGGAACAGGTGGAACTCCTTCAGATATAAACAAAGTTGTTGAGAATGAATTAAATAAAACTATTTCCTCTCAGTCATTTACAATACAAAGAATATTTAAAATTCTTCATGAAAGTTTTAGACATTTTACACAATCAATTGAACCCGATGGTTTACCTGTTGATAGATCATCTGCTTGGTGTCATTCCCTTAGAGTACCATTCTTTAGAATACAGCCAATTCTTCAAGAAAGTACTGGGTTCCTGGAAAAAAAGACTGAAAAGATAATACAAATGTTGTGGGAAACGGAGAATTATTTAAAAAATGTCTGTTATTATGAAATTGAAGTACTTGCAAGTTATTTAGATGCCCTTATTGCAACAAGAGAGGAACTTAGAAAAGAAGATGCTAATAATTAATTTAAGATAATTTTACTAATATATTTCTAACATATTAACAGATAATAAAAAGTTTTAACATCAGTTTTTATTTCATTTTAAATTTAAAATGAATCTTCAATTTTATATACTATTTATAATAATCATACATATTATTCTTATATTAAATATAGGATATTCTAAAAGGTATAAAAAAAATAGTGAAAAGCTTCGAGAATTAAATTGGTGTTGTTAAAAGTTTTACTAATATTTTTAAAAAAATCAAGATGAGAAGAAATTAAAAGATGTAAATGTTAAAAATTATTTATGTTGAGGAATAGATAATCTTGAATCAACTTCCTATTCTAAATATTAAAAATAATAATGATAATAGCTTTTCAATTAGTGATGAGGTTAATTACATTTGTCTTTCAAAGCTTTAATGCATTAACACTTCCCCGTGAAAATTAATTATAAAATATGGAGCTCGTTCCTAAGATACCTTGTATGTTTTCTTATCAATTAACTTATGTATGTATGTTAGATTAAAATATGTTATAATTAATTACTCTTTTTTAAGAATAATATAAAAGTAATAGGCAAATTTCTAGCGTTATTTTATATTAAATACACATCATGAAATTACTTATCATAAAACAATTTGTATAATTATTAATTATGGATAATTATGAATGTTTGGATAACAATCAGGGTGGAGATTTAAATTGCCCTCCACCACCACCACCGGATCAAATTCCACCAACTGGAAGTCCACATTCACCAAATGAAGCACCCGGTAGTCCTGCATTTTTTACTCCTTCCGCTGCTAAAGCTAACCAGAAACAAGCAGCTGAAAATGACAAATATACAACAAAAAACATTTGTCGCAGCAATAATATTAATACAAATCTTAAGAGGAATAATGGAACTACTCAAAATGGTGACCATAATAGCAAGATAACAAAAGTTAGAGATGTAACTGAAAACATCGTACATGGTGAGAATGATGAATTGATCGAGTCACCACAATTACAAATACAAGCTGAAAGTATCAATGAGTTTTATGAAGTTAAATGTCTTATCGATTCAGTAAATAAACCCGGTGAAGACAAACATAAAAATGATATTAAGCAGAAGATTCTTGGTCAATATAAAGCAATCCGTTCAAGTATGAACTTTGTCTTTGATTTCATGGCTAATCCAACAGTAAGTTTTATCATTTATACTCGATGATGTGGTAACTAAACATTTCTATTGCAGAAAAATCGTTTCACAAATGTCATGATGTTTAATGAGGGTAACTGTTTCTTGAAAGATGAACCGGATCCTGAGGAAAGATATTATCATGCTAACAAAATCTCAACAGAACAAGGAACATACATCATGGCCCAAGCACCATTGAATAATACCGTCAAAACATTCTGGAGCTTAATATGGGAACAAGATGTTTGTATAATTGCCTCCTTCTGCGATTACTCCAATCATGATGACTGCCAACCATACTTTGACTTATCACTCAAAAAGAAGAAGACAATTGGCCATTTTATTATTCAGACAGTTGAAAGTAAATCATCCTCTCCAGCTATAATATTCAAATTGAAGGTTTATAATAAAAAAACAAAACAAGGAAGGATTGTTAATATTATTAATTGGACCGGATGGGAGGTTAATAAGGTACCTTCGATGAGTAAATTACTTGGTGTCATGTCCATTGTTTGGAAAATGGAACATGTAGTTGAGGTTGTTGATAAACGAGATACTGGTCCTATCCTTGTTCATGGTGTCAGTGGATCCCGAAGAACATCTACTTTTGTTGCTATCAATATTATCTGCAAACAGGTACCGTTTTTTAAATATGAAATCATTAATATTTTTAATTATCTTTATAGCTTAGAGATACCAAAAAAATGCTCCATTATCACAACAGCCATCCTCATAAGAAGATATCGTCATAATGCTATTAGGGATCATCTTATGTTTGCCATCATTCTCATGGCTACAATGCATTATGCTGCCTCCATTAATCAAGTCAACAAAAAAGATGCATCTTTTCTGAAAGCCTCTAAAGTAAGTAATTAATGTTGCTTTTTGTTTCATTATCCCTCATACGGAAGCAATTAATCTAATGATTTTTTTTTATTTAGTCTATCATCTCATTTATCTCAACAAATAAGGCTGCTCAAAAAGCTACATCTGATGCAATTGACAAAAAATAAGGAACATTTAATAATGTATCCATAATTTGCCTGGAAATACAGGATAAGAATATGTGATATTTTTTGTGTGATTCCCCAAAACTTATAACGAATATTTTTAATATCCCTGGAAACAAAAAATTGTGGTTTCTCCTCTTATATTCAAAATATATTTTAAACTTTATTTGATGTAATAGTACTGATTAAAAACATAATATATTAATATTATTGTAATTCTTTTAAATGAAAAATAAATTCGTTTTTAAATATGTTGGTTTAGGACAGCGGAAAACTGTTATGATTGTTTTGAATCTCATTATGAAGTAGATTAAATGTAAACTACTTTTAAATATGTTTCTTCAAAAAATCGCCAAACTTTAATTATTACACTTTAGCTTATCATTTATATATGAATAATATGTCAATTATCATAAACTAAGCATGTCAAAGTAATAGATACTAGAAATGATATTATTGAAATGAATATATTATAAAATGTTTTATCTTCTCTATGATAGCATAAAATTTTAAGAGCATAATTTATGATCACTTTTTTTGATATACCAAAAATAAAATACTATTTAAAATGGGATATTTATTTAAATTCCAGAATTTTACCACGTAAAATCGGTAAATTTAAAAAAATTCTTTGAATCCTTCGAGATGACGCATACCATTGCTGCAAAATTAATTTCCTAACTACTTGTGACGTTTCCTAATCCCGAAACATTTTCCATCAACACACATTAACTCTATTAAAATAAACAGCACTGATTTCGTCATATTTTTTGCATAAAAAAAACACAACCATTTAATGTAAACGAAAATTGTATCCAAAATCAAGGTTTGCCTTCAATCTAATGAATGTTTTTATAACAACTTTTTTAAAACATAAAAAATTCACAATAACATAGAGACATTAAGATTGAATATTTAAAATAAAAGTTTGTGTGAGATTTTACTGATATTCTTATGATATATGATCTTTTTCTATTAGAGATCCTATTAAATGGTAGTTTTCTTTCCTTCTTCCATGACTATATATACATCGTTTTTACTGAATACTACTTGGAAAGGAAAAAATATATATATTTATGTAATTTTTGTTTAAAAAAGAATAATTAAAAGGAAAAATAATGAAAACAGATATATTTTTATCCCCTTTTTTGTCTATGATTCTAAAATGTTGGATGAGAGGTTTATGAATATTTAATTAAAAAATATAAAAAATAAATGTATTTTTTTTATTTTGTTAGCAATGTATATGTATATTTTTTTATGGTTTTTATCGAAGATAATTAAATGAAACAAATAAAAAAAAGGAAGAATCTTGAGTTTCCTTTTATTTACATCAAAAAAAATGATATTAGAAAAAAAAGTGTCTGTATTTTTGTTTAATGATTCCAACAACATAACATATCATCTTTCCTCTCTCTTTTTTAACATTAACAAAATAACTTTAATAAAAATTTCATCAAAATCTATTATTTATGGACCTTCAAAAAGGTGATGGGTTACTTTTGTATGATACCACAAAATTTCTCTCACACAAAAAATTTTTCTTATTCTTATGATATGTCTATTAATATTTTAGTTAACAAGTTGTATTATGAACCAAAATATACATATATTTGTTTATTTTAACTAAAAATTTATATCATATATACACATTAATATTTTTTCATTGACATATAAAGTTATTAATCCAACTCCATCAAAAGTTAACTTATATTTTATTATTTAAACCACACAAAAATAACTTTTTTCTTTTAAGTACAAATGTTTTTAACTTTTTTAATAATTGCAATGTACTATTCATAAAAATATCTTCCTTATCATGTCATTTAAGTATAAATAAATTATAAGGTTCATCTGTTCTGGAGAATGAAAAAGAATAAAAGAAAAAACAAAATTCTTATAGGTGAGCGTTCTTGGAAATGTAAGATTTATGAATAGTACATGTAATACTTAATAGAAGTTTTTAAACATACGACAAGTGTTTTTATCCGCCATTAAAATAATAATAAAATAATAATTATTTGAAGTATAATTAAATATTTCTCTAGTTTGAAAAAATTTTTCACTCTTGCTTTTTTCTATAAAATAAAAGTAAGTAGTAAGTTTGTTAGCATGTTTATTATATTAAAAATTATTATTATATTACCTTACTCTTGTAAAACAACCAGTTCATTATTACTATGGAAAATAAACATTTTGTATGCCATTTAATAACATGTTTTTGATGTAATAGCGTAATTTGGATATTTGAACATTTCAAAGAGCCATTTACATTCTCACTTACAGGTTACGGTAATGTAACCTCATTTAATCTTTTTTTTAATAGTTTAAAATAAATATATTTTTATTCTTTAGAAGATTACATTTATTTTTTGCATTTTTTTTCCAGACATCCTAAACATTTGTTATCATTCATCAATATTAATTTCTAAAAAGCCTTATCAAAAGATTTATTCCTGTTGTTAAGAAACATCTCAAAGTTGCAAAGCATTTTTTTGCATTTATTTTAAATCTATTTTATTTATGAGCCACCTATAATTATTAAAATTAACTGTTAGATATGTTTAATATTATGTTTATCCATAATGTCATATATTATGAGAGATAATGATTATTTTTGTTAAATCCGATAAAGTGTTTTTTTGTTTTTATTCTTATTTTCTCGATTTTCAATCATTTTAATCGCATTGCAACTTTTATTTCATGATGTTTTTTTATTCTTTTTTAATTTAAATATTATGATAAGAAGATAGATTTCATCTTAAAAGATTTGAAACTAAAAAAACAAGTATATCCTTATCATAATTTTAATACCACCTTTTAAGAATTATTACTCTTCAAAATAGAAACTTCAAAATCCATATGATCAAAATGGAAATTCTCTAATTGATATCCTCCTATCCACTTTCCATTCCTCTAATAACTCCACCTAGTCATCAATGATAATGCAGATTAAACGACTTTATTTTTTATCATCATCATTAGAATATTAAAATAATATACATAATTTATTATTTAAAATGAATTCCAAAGAAAAAATATATTAAAATTAAAAAAAATACCAATAGACATACATGCATAGAAATTCACTAAGAAGGCGTCACAAAAAATATTTCTTCTCTCTATTTAAGAAAAATCCACTAATGGCATATTGTCATTTTTATATTTTTTGCCATCATATAAGAGTGACAAAAATTATTTAAGGTGATATGAATGTGTAAAATAAATATTATATATTTATTATCTTATAGTACATTGAGTATTAGGATATTTTTTTTGTTTATTGAGATTCATCCGGTTATAGGATATTACTATATAAATATTTATCATTAATGATTATGAGATTATTTAAAGATTGTGCATATTTTATAGGTTATCTTTTTACAAAGACGTGTTTGTACTCACCTTTTGATGTTTGGTGATTTTTTTTAATTAATTCTCACTCTCCAGTCTTAGAATACACGCAATCTCGTTACTAACTTCTTAATGTAAGTATCTAAAATCATCTTCTATTATATCTTTCCAGATAAACATAAATATTTCAAGTGGAGGATAGTTTAATAATATGTAACCCCTCTATAACTATTTTATTTTTAACTTATCCTAAAATATATATATATATACATCTTCCTTTAACGTTTAAAAGAAATAATTATTATCATTCCACATAAGAGGAGGATAAAAAAATTATTTTTTAATAAAATTATCATATCTTCTTCTTGATATCTATATGTTTATAATAGAGTCCTCCAAAATATTTAGTTCAAATAACTTAATTTTCCAAGATATTTCCATATTCCTTTAGCTTCAACCAATGTACAATATCTCTCCCTTATCAACAACCCAACATAATTACTCCTCCAACTAATTTATTATCCTCTTCCTTGTTTCAAGAAACATTATAATATTAAAATTACAATTATAGATAGGAGAAACATCATTAAAAATGAAATATTTCCTACTAATAACTGCTATCTTTATTTTTACAATCGTTAATATTAAGGGAAACGATGAGAATAAGGATTCTCCCGTACTTGATAATATAAATCAACCATTACTCTGTGATGTAATCTTTTCACATGAACTTTGTCTCGAGACACAATCCTCGGTACATGGAGTACCAGTAAAAAGAAAATCTGCCTATATGCGTTTTGGAAGATCTGATCCTGAGGTTGTTGAGAAAAGAAAATCTGCCTATATGAGATTTGGGAAACGTTCAATGGGAAGCGAGGAAATTGGAGATGACGCTTTAATTCAGGATAATGGTATTGAGAAAAGAAAATCTGCTTATATGAGATTTGGTAAGAGAAAATCTGCTTACATGAGGTAAAGTTTATTTGAGATATACAAATTTCATATAAGAGTTGATAATATTTATGGGGGATTTATGTGATAATCTTCTATTATTTCAAATGTCCAATTTTTGGTTTGTATGGGTTCTTTTTATATTTATAGGTTACTAATCTCTCATTTTTAATGTGTCTTCTATTTCCTTTATTTTATTATTCATAATAAAGGAAAAGTTTTTTTATGATTTTTAAAAAGATTATACATTAAAAAATATGCAAAAGATTGTTAACACAATTATTTTCAGATTTGGTAAAAGGGACGTAAGCGAGGAGAGTGATAACAAAATTTTCTCTCCATATGAAAAAAGAAAAAGTGCATACATGAGGTAGGGAAAAATAAAAAAAACAAACTAAAAGCTTTTCCACAATAATCTTTCACATCCCATAGACTAATAAACATTTCCTTTCTAGATTTGGAAAATAAGAACTAAACTCAAACTAAACTTAGACAAGAAAAATAAAACTTATCTTTGCAATTTAAATATCTCCTATCTTCATCTTCTCAACGTTAATTTTCAAAAAAAAACCAAAAAAATATAAAGAAAAAATTTCCAAGTAGTATTCAAAAACAATTATTTTATTACTATTATTAAGACAATAACCAACAATATAGCATATTTTTGTGGACAAATGTTTTTAAACACAGCTTCTTTAAGTATGGTGGATAATTTGATATTACATTAACACAACACACAACTATTGTAATTCATTATTTCGTGTAACGAAGACAAATAAAATATACAAATTCAATGTTATTTAGTTAACTTATAATTTGTTTTATTTCTAAATACATAATAACATGCTGTATTCCTTTTGTAACTTTCCCTTTTAAAGCTTATACCATTATAATATAACTTTTATTAAAGATTTATGTATTTTTTTAATACCAGGAATGTTAATTTTTTTGTGTGTTATAAAAAATTCAAATTTTAAATGAAAAAGTTTTTTTTTATTATACTTAAACGACATTAATAAATAAATACCTTTGTTTATCGAAAGAGTATCTTGTTTAAATGAAACACATCTTATTTATAAAGGGTAAAAAAGAAACTCTCTAAGAAACACCTTAATACTTCTCCTCCACAAACATCATAAAGTTTGTAAATACAAAATGAACTCAATAATATAGTAAACAAATATACATCAGGAGAAATTATACACAATTTGTTTATATATACCCGTAAAAAATAACAAAAATTAACTTTTTGTAAAAACCCTCTTTACTCATCAAACTAAGAACGATCTCTAAAATATTAAAACTTTAAATAAAAAATACTACTAACGAGAACTTTTATTTACACAAAAGATTACATAATATTTTTACTATCATTATATTAGATAATATTATATTTTAACGGAGGAATTCTAATTTTTAATACTCTTATTTACAAATAAACACAATCTAAATTATGTTAAATATATGTTTAAAGTTCTAAGATTTTATATCTCTTTACCCATCTTGCTTAGTATAAATAAAAACATCAAACCAGAGTGTATGTTTATATGGTTTAATGGTAAGATATAAAAAAAATTATAAGTATCTCTCCGTGTAAAGATAATTTTTTTATTTATTTAAATATTATAGTAAATATATGGATAATTTATGTGTTTAAATAAATCAAATTATTTTTTATATTAATGATTGTTATGGGATTAATGTGTAAAGATTATTATTAAATTATTGTTGCCACGGTAGATAAATTTAATTATATATCTCTCTTTGTAGGTAAAGGTTTTCTATAGAATATAGGGTTTTTGTTATGGAAAAAAATATGAGATTTTTAATAAAATTTCTTAAATGTCGTTCTTTTAAAGATTAAACCTTATTGTTAAGGGTGTATTTCCTTTCTAATAAATATCATAAAAGATTAACATACCAAGGATACCAATTAATATCTTTATTATTAATTTCCTCCCACACCCTCGAAAAATTGTTTAATTTTTAATCATTAACATAATCCACTAAATAAGGGTACATTAAACGGATGATAAATATATTTTGATAAAATTTATTTAATACTTTACAAACATAACCATAAAAAATAAGACAATATATAAGAAATAAAAAATGGTAGAGAAAAGGTAAAAAAATGAAATTATCGAAGTATGGAAAGGGATCTCATTTTTATACATATTAAGGTATACTATTGTAGTAAAAAATAAGAAAGTTAATTGTAGTAATACCTGAACCGTATATGGAGAATGACAATAGTAAACAAAGGTAAAAAAAAAAGACATTCTTAACTGTTCAGGTTTGTAATTTTTCAGGAAATGTATCCATCAAAAAATTATGAGAAGATGCCGGTTACAGTTGAGTTTTGTTTTTTTTTTAGTTTTAGTTTTTTTAAGTTGATTTTGTAAGGCATGCTACGTATTCCTCAACTTTTATTGGAAACTCCTCAACAACTTTATATACAGTTGTATCATAAATCTGAAGATGATAAGAATGTATAAGTAGGTGATAATTAATTAAAGTTATAATGGTATGTGATAAGAAAAATAAAACTTACAGCTAAACGATTACTCTTAGTATATAAAAGAAGTGTAGATGGGTTCTTATAAACCATCCCAATAATATCTTTTGGCATCCCAGGAAAATATGGTTCACTATCGGCAGAGAATGTTGAAAGATTCCAGTAAGGATCATAAGTAGCAAATTTACCATGATCAAAAAGTACAATATTCCCATCAATCCATTGTAAACCAATCTTAGGTAAAAATGTTATTTTTTCCGTCAACTGTTGTGGTGATTTATTACCCAAATAAAATCTCTTACTCTTCTTATTATACCTATAACGGTAAACTTTATTTCTTTCTATCAACACCATAACACCACTCCTAAAATTTGTCAATGCAACATTAACTGTCCTCGGACCACCAGGGAATAGATCATTTATTTTGTAGGCTGCTTTTTGTGGGATACCAAAATCTCTCCATACCTGATAAACGTAATCACCGGCAAATGCATAAGTAATATTATCCTTACTCTGAGTTACAGCATCAAAATTTTTTGGACATTTATGTAATTTAAGTTCCTGTAAAGGTTTCTCCTTCTTTATGATTGGAATCCTTTTAGGGAGGATAAAATTTCTTCTCCATGGTGTGTTAGGATCATAGATATTAGGACTACGTCTATCTCTTTTTTTGTGACTTCTTTCTAATCTACTATGCCTACCTCTTTTTTTGGATCCTGACCTGATGCTCTTATTAATGCTTCTTTCTCTGATCTACTTATTCTTGGTATTGGTTTAGGAGTAATAATACTATTATTATTCTCATCATTACTAATTAAATTATTACTTCCTTGTACCATGGTGTCATCCAATGATGAACCATAATTATAGGGAATGATAAAAAATAAAAACAATATAGTTGTTGTAATTACCAGAGAAGATAATTTCTTCATTTTATGGGAAACCTAAAAGTATAAGTTTTATTTGATTATAAAAAGTTATTACAAACTACTAAGCAATAATATATGAGTTAATAAATTTAATAATTTTAAAAAAATGTGTCTTTAAGTATAGGTATTACATAAGGGACTGATTGGGAAGAAAAGGGAGAATAGTGGAGTAGTAAAAGTAGTTGTAGTAGTTTTATAATTGATAAGATGATGGATGAAAGAAGATAATTTAAGGGATTATATTATTAATACCTATATATTTAAATTTTCTCATGATAAAAATAATTATTAGCTTCGATTAATGGTTTGATTGACAACTTTTTATGTATCTTTTAAACATCTTTCTCTCTTAGTTGTTACAAAACTTATACCCAAACTCATGTTTAATATATCTGTTTATTTTTTTTGGAATATACTCATGTAAAAAAGAAGATTAGAGAGAAAGAAAGAAAAGAGAGAGAGAGGTGAATATCGGAAGGGTTACAAAAGTTCAAAGAATAATGAGATAAAAATTTTATCTATAAAAATCTAACAACTAAAATATCAGTACACCTAAACCTAGAAATAATCCAATAAAAAATAACATAAAAAAAACTTTTTTTTCAATCTATCTATTCCTCTCTCTAAAACATACCATCCTCATACTTTATATATAAATATTCAACCATCCACCAATGGGGGGAGAGATTAAACATTCAAAGTGGATCTTGATATGTTTCATTACAATCTAAAATGCTATTTTTTTTTCCTCAAGAGGCTTTGTAGAAAAAAAAATCTGTAGAGTTAGTAGATACAAAAAAAAATTAGTACCAGGTTAAGTAGTAAAAAGAATCTTGTTAATGATAATAGGATACTAAGAATGATTTTAAACATATAATTTTTTTTTCCACTGGATTTTTTTCATTAATACATAGATGAAATAATTATAAAAAAAAATAAACTACCACCTTTAAGAAGGTTGGTTTTTATATTTAATGAAAACTTTATACCTTTGTATGATTCCCTCTCTTTATCTGATAATATTAAGTAAGAAATAATTTAACAGGTGAATTAATAATTTTGTTAGGTAATAAAATTCTATTACTATCAAGAAGTGGTCAAAAGTTATTATTAATAAAATTTATATAAATATTATGATATGTGTATTTAAAATATTACTAATAATATTAAAACATATCTATATACATATTACATGATAAGAAAAAAGATAATAAAAATTTTTGAATGGATTATAATAAAAAGCCTACAAAACTTCAAAACATCTTTCATTATGCAATAAAAAGTTAAAAGTAAGGAGATATTTTGAAATAAAATTTTGTAGTATTTTTGTCTACTTCAAATATATAATTGTATACTTAAATATATTAAAAATTATTATTATTAAATGTGTATATATTATTGAAGTAACAAGTCACATTTTCAAAGTTTCAACTTCTATTGAATTTTTGTTGATTTGTCAATTGTTCTTACACTTAATCTACTGTTATTAAGAGGCTTTCCAAGTACCGCAAAAGAAAGATAACCGTAATTAGGTGAAACAAGGTACTTTAAGGTGGAATATCTTCAAGGAAAAAGTTTAATGAATAAGTTAAACTATTAAGAATAATACGTGTTTGTTGTATTCTTCTTTTATTTGCTTATCTTGTCAAATCAGTAGTTAATTAAAAGTTAATCTTATTATGATTGAGTTTTGAGGAGATTACCTATGGTTGGAGTGTATTAAGATAGACAAATACAATATGAGATGTGCCAAAAGTAGGATTCTTGGGTACGTTTTGACTTATTTAACTTTCTTTGGTATTTATTTTTAACGGATCATTTGTTGTTGTGATTATTTAAAGTAATTATTGTTATATAATCTTTGGTTATAAACTTATTTCAATGATAAACTGATACTTTCTTTAGTTTTTGTATATTATTAGTGTTTAATTTATAACTGTTTGTTTGAATAACCAATTATAATTAAAATAATTTCTTCAATACCGTTACTAAATGTTTACTTTCAAAATTTTGTTGTAACGATCAGAAAAAAACCAATTACCCTTGTTTCATGTATAAAAGATTAACACAAAGAATAAAATGAGATTAAAAAAGTTAATCAAATCAAAATAACACCCTATTCTGATTTTAATAATAATCTCCAACCGTCAAATTACCATGTTCCATCTAAAAACTTAGAAGGATAATTGTACTAAAACCAACCAAGATAAGTAAGTAAATATTATCATTCCAAACCAAGATCATTACATAAATTCCATGTTATCAATTGATAGAAATAATACATTGTAACATTTTTAACATTATCATTATAAGGTGAACGGTAAAAGATGATAATGTAGTAATAAGATTATTGTTTATGTAAATTTTACAAATATCACTACAACCAACTTTTTGATGTTTAATTGATAAACTACATATTTAAAATATTTTTCTATCATTTTCTTATTTTTTGATAGTATTATCTGATGGGTATGTTTTATGAATGTATGGGTAGAGTGATTGATTGTCATAATTAATTTATTTGTACGTTTAATTGTACTTATTAATAAAAATAAAAAATTAATAGGAAATAGTGTAATTTCGATTCTAAGAAAAGAAAAAATTTTAATTAAATTACTTATAACAATTCAAAGATTAATATACCTTCAAACAATAAAAAATGAATAAGATATTCAAAGTATTTGATGTAATTAACATACAAAAAATATCATTTTTTTTATCTACTTCCTTGTCTTTTAACATAAAAACAAAAGTATTATTATTTACATAAAGTCATTTATACACTTTTTTTTCTTTTTTTAATATTTTCACGTACACACCATAAAGAGGAACACTTATAATATCATATAATAATGTTACTAAATTTAATAATTAAATTAATGTAAATACAGATTAAGTTTTTTGTGTATCTTTATCAAGATCACGTCAAAAAAAGTCGAAAAATAGAACGATTACAATGAATATCTTCAAAATCCCATTCGTTAAAACTTTTATATTAATAATATTTAACTACAAAAAATATATATAATGTAGCAATAATTATCTTTATAATCTAATATTTACATTGTCTTAAAAATGTTTTCCACCAAAACTATTAAATAAACAAATTTTTTTTATATACATACAGAATAATGAAGTTTTTCTTCTTTTCATTTTGTTATAAGTGATAAAAAAAGTTGTTTAGTATAAATAAAATTAAAGAAAAAAAAGTTTTTTCTTGTTTCATTTTACTTCCTACTTGTGGAATTAATCTTTCTTATAATCTGTAGGAGCCTCTGTGATGTCGTTTGTTGAGGGTGGAAGAGGGACAATCTGGAGAATGGGATAACCAAAACGTGGACCATAGAGAATATCGCTTTTGTAGGTTCCGTAATCTTCCTCTGTAACTGGATCAATCACTAATAATCCTTCTTTTGTTAGAAATGCGTTTGTTGGTAGGTGATTTTTATCACCTGTCTTTATTGAATCCTTGAGATCATCTGATGGCAATAACTTCTCAACACCTTTTCCCAAATCTCTTATCACTTCAAGCTCCTTAATACCTCTACCAAAGTCAAATTCAACAGAATCACCAACTTTAGTTGGGTATATAGCAATATTTGACGAAGAGGCAGCAATAAATAATGAACAAAATATAAACATCAATATTTTCACCATCATATTGTCTTAATAAAATATTTTATAGATTTACAAAAATAAAATGCAAAACTTTTGCTAAATACAAAAAAATTCCCCACTTATATACTAAATATTTAATGAATCATAGAATGAAAAAAAAAACTTGAAAGAAATCACATACCAAAATCATCTGGTTTATCATACACCCCTTATGTACTTCCATAAAAGATAATTAATATATCAAAGATATATTACACAAATAACTTGATAATAATAAAGTTCGATGCTCACGGTCACGATAACTGATGATTTTGCCTTTTTCATTGATATACAAAAATATTACATTTTGCTTGATTGTCTTTATTTTTATTTTTTTTTATTGTATTTTGAATGGAATGATAAATAAATTAGGTTATTACCAAATTAGACGGAAAAGTATAGACATGTTTTGTTGGTTTATTTTTTTCATACCAAGCAATAACAAAGATTGTGACAGTGATAAGGAAAAAGAATTAATTAATGGGAAATTCTTTTATTATATAATATTAATTTAACAAGATACAATTTAACAATATTTTATCATAAACCTATATATATCTATGTTTTATGCTACTAAACAAATTATTTTACTTTCGTTCTCTGGTTCTCAAGATCCATAATCGAACTAACGAGAGGAATCTTTTGAAGGAGATCTGAAAGCCTCTCTTTAAATGGCTTAACTTTATCAGCCTCCTTTGCAGCAATATTAACATACTCCTCATCCATTTCTATTGTACTAAAAATCTTATTCCTTCCCCATAAAATTGAAAATGTCCCTATGATTCCTGACAAAATTTGAATACCAACAACTAAAGGTATAATCCTCCTACAACTTTTGATCCCCTCTAACGATAAACCAATTAAATCAACAATACTCTTCACCTGTGGTACGTTCACATCCTTCTTATTTAACATAACATAATGTGCCAATAAAGGTACTGATATCATTGGTATAACAACACCAGCTAACACCTCACTACCGATACACTTACTCAATGTACACGAAGGACACACCTCAATATCCTGATAAAGATCTTTATAAACAAGAACGTGATTCAATAAATATGTAGTCAATCCAGAAACATATATACCAGTATATAAAGGAGTTTTAGGAGCTCTGTTCATAACTTCCATTAAACTAGCCTTATTGGAGAACAAAAAAAAATCACCATTTATTTTTGTTGCTATCAATGTTGTTGTGACGGCACTACTAAGAGCTAAAGATAAATGTG
This sequence comes from Strongyloides venezuelensis, assembly GCA_963280985.1. Taxonomy (NCBI): domain Eukaryota; kingdom Metazoa; phylum Nematoda; class Chromadorea; order Rhabditida; family Strongyloididae; genus Strongyloides; species Strongyloides venezuelensis. Next base: position 22,683,224 of record CAUJLX010000001.1, on the reverse strand, counting down.
GCCAGTGGAAGGCTCTCCTCTCCATGGCTACAGGCCAGTACTGAATTAATTTTGACATATAAACACTCTGTTCTCCAGGTGATAACATCGACAGTTTGGTCCATAATTTCGGGCGTCCTGATCCTAAATCGTCACCAATTAATGTTCTAATGTTTGAATCTTTTTTTTCAGAAGCTTTTACTGATTCCTCCCAGTATTTTGATGGATCAAACATAGTTATAAGTGGCAATAAAATACAACTGAAACTATAATATTTTTCATATATACTTTATTCAAAAACATTCAACGCAAGAACCTCAAGAATATTCTCCCATCCATCATCCTAGTCCTTGTTATTCCTTTTTTTTTATTTTTAACTTGTTTCATTAAATATTTACCATTGTTGGTGAAGGATAGGTGGTCTGTGAAATTTCAAGTGAGAAATTCTTTTTTTTTTTTAAAAGTACAAAAAATTTAAGGTCAAGGAAATATATGATCTCATGACTTGGTGAATCAAGTTTTTTGAAAATTCTTTTCCAAAGTACTCTCTTACTGATTTTTCATTGTTGATGGCAAGGAACATTATTCCCCAAAAAATGAATTAACAGGTTTTTTTTCATCATTCTGTCATCATAGATGAGATCAGTTGGAGATCGGTAGAAATTTTCTTACCACGATAACTTTTGTTTTTGTTGGAGTGTGGTATATATTTGGAAAGGAATGTTATATTAAAATTTGCCTCTTGGCCTCACTTTGACATTCATATTTCGTAGTATAGTTGATCTATAAAGAGTAAATTAATTTAAATCTTTTAGAGGTACATATATTAAATATAATGGGTTGGTTTTGGGGAAGTAGCAGTAGTAATGATGATAAAAAACAAGTTCCTAAGGAATGTCCAATGAAAAAGGAACAGGAAGTAAATACTGATAACTTGTTAATGTTTAGTGAGTGTCCTTCAGCTATGGCTGAGAGGGGATGTCCTGTACGTAAAAATCCTTTAAATGGAGAAGAAAATCCTAACCAAAAACCTGCTCCAGATCAACCATTTTCACTATCTACGAAGAGAGTACGATCATCTATACCTAAAGCTGGAACTGATGAAAATTGGGAGTACCCATCACCACAGATGTTTTGGAATGCTATGAGAAGAAAAGGATGGAACTGGAAGGAGGATTCGATGTCACAAGATGATATGGAGAAGTTGATTCTTATTCATAACGCTAATAATGAAGAGGCTTGGAGAGAGATATTAAAATGGGAAGAATTATTACATCCGTAAGTTTGGTACGTACAAAAAATTTCTCACAATAATTTTAACCTCTTCAGGGAATGTGCGAATCCAAAATTAAAAAGCTTTAAAGGAAATGCTAAGAAATTGTCACCCCGTGCTTATGTCCGTAGTATTATGGGATATGAAAAACCTTTTGACAGACACGATTGGATTGTAGATAGATGTGGGTTGATGGATGTTCATTATATTATAGACTATTATGATGCTGGAGATGTCGATCCAAATACCAAATTATTTACAGGTCTCGATGTCCGCCCTGCTTTAGATAATTTAACTAATATCATGGATAGAATTAAGGTCGGAACTATGAGATTTCAGGTTGAGTATCTAGGTATGACACCTAAGCTACCAGAACATTTGAAGAAGGATGGTTCAAGTCCTCATTAATTTTTTTGTAACTCTTTTAGATGCTAGGATCATTTTGTAGTTTTAATATGTATTAAATAAGAAAAGAACAATATTCTAAACTTTCGACTTATCATAATGTCTTATTTAATAAACTTACATATATTACTGGGGGTGTTTTGTTTATTCTTTTTTTAAATTTAATTGTCTTTTAGAACGATAGTTTCATTATCCCATTTGGAGTTTCGTATTTTTGATATTTAAAATTAGTATTTAGTGATAAGTTCACATTAACGATGGTTCTTCCTTTGGATGAGTATGTTGATAAGCTATTTAAAGTCTGGGATATAATTGACTTTATTAAAACAAGAAATTGTGGTGGAGATGAGACAAAAGAGAAGGTCGAGTGGTATGTTTATGTTTTAAGTTTTGTGTTTATAAAAGTCTTTTTAGGTTCAAAGAAGTTTGTGTTGAGTATGCAAGTGATAAAGATAACACAGATGCAATGGAATTTACTGATTGGATTGAGACGATCCTAAATGATGAATTTAATATTTTGCTTGAGGAGGATTCTGGAGTTGTACTTGCAACAAAAATCTTGAAATATAGTGATGCTTTAAGGAAAAAGGACGAGAAATTAGCCACTGAGATGGCTGAGGATGCGTTGAAGATTCTTAAAGAAAGGAAGAGTGATTCTCAATCTAAAAGACAAGTTGAGGGTGATAGCGATGATGAAGATGGTACCACAGACGGTAGTTCGGATGAAGAAATGGAAGTTGATGAGGGGAAAGAGAAGAAAGAACGGCAACCTAAACAAGTTACTGATGATGATGGGTGGACGACGATCCAAAGACACTGAACTTTTTTTTGTAGATGTTGTTATTGTAAATTTGTATATGTTATGATAATAAAGTTAATTAAATTTTACAGGTTTGATATTTCAGGAAGATGTGCAAAAAAAAATTTGCATCATTTTATTTATTACCTTCAATTCTATATATTTAGATTGAATTATGATTAAATTAGAAGTATTAATCAAAGGTGTTATTTTTTTTATCATTTTTAAGACTATTTAGCAAGTCAAATTGTTGGTTAAATAATTTTATGACCTGCAATTATTTATCAATACAACATAATTTGCTAAATAAATTGTTTTATATTAAAATTTACACTGTTGTTTTTTTTTTAAATTTCATGTTAATGTAAAGAAAAATATCTATAAAAAACTTATCATTAAATGAGATTAAAAAAAATTCTTAAACTAATTAAAATAACATTAAACACGTTAAATGAAATTATTATTTTATTATGTGAAAAATATACTTTATACTTGTAGACATGAAAACGATAACATTATTGAAATTAAATTATTATTTGATGTAGAAGATGGATATTGAAAAATTCAAATTTAATTGGTTTAGATTTTCTCTTACGAATCCTTTTTATTGGACGATTTTAAAAACCAGATGGTGGTATACATCTTGTGGAAGAAGGATTACTTCAATTTTGTACTGAAAAAACATAATCCTTATAATGATAATTCATACAGAGACCATTGATGTTTAGTCTAGATACAATTAAAATGTGATAAAAAAAATTCATTATTATATACATATCATTTTATTATAAATTTAAATTTTATTTACAAATAATACAATTATCATAAGTTAATTATCTCTTACAACATTAATTATATACATATTACAATCTTTTTAATATTCAAAAAAGAAGTTTTACTAAATTTATTATGTTGTCTGAACTTAATTACAGGTTATTAATTATTAATATAGTTATAAATATTGGTAAAACACCAAAATATTAAAATACTTTTTCTTATCTTGATTATGCTTGTTGTGTAAGTTTACTTTGGATAGATTTTAAAATTTTTGTTACCTCCTTCATGTGTGGACGTTTCTCTGGATCTAAGTTGAGACATTGTTCTTCAATGAGACTGACAACCTCCTTCATGACTGTTGGTGGTGATTCTGGTTTTATACCATTCAAGATTCCCTGTATCAAGTCATTTGTTTTCATTTTTTCAAATGGTTCGTTGCAATTATTGAATAATTCCCATAAAAAGATACCAAAACTGTAGACGTCAGTCTTGTATGAGTAGATTGAGTCTTGGAGAGTTTCTGCTGACAACCAACGTAAAGGAAGTAGTGTCTCGCTCTTATCAATTCTGTGCTCTTTCTCATTACTTTTCAAAATAACAGCTTGTCCGAAATCAGAGATTTTGACGACATTATCAGGAAAAACAAGACAGTTTCTTGTTGCTATATCACAATGAATCCCATACTTCGAGTGAATGTACCCAATTCCTAATGATGCATCAATGGCCATTTTAATTAAATCACTATTATTTACAATCTTATACTTCTTTATATACTTTTTCAAACACCCATATTCCGAAAATTCCAATACCATGTAAATTGGTTGTGATGAGAAGCAGGCTCCATAAAACTTTACAATATTTTCATGATTAAATAATCTCATGAAAGCCACCTCAGACAGGACTTCGGGATAAATATTTATGTGTTTCTCCAAAAGTTTGGTCTTTGGTACTTTAATTGCAACATATGTATCTTCTTCACCTCCTCCCAATTTTGTTGTACCATACCATACGTCTCCAAAGGCACCTTGACCTATTCTTTTATTCAAATTTATATCGTCTTTCTTCATCTCCCATGATTGTTTTGGGACTGGAATTTGAAGGATAGCTTTATGAGTCTTGTGGATTGGAGTTTGTTGTTCAAATAGCCTATTAATTAATTCTGATATAGTTTCACTCTTTAAATTAAAAAGTGATACTTCATTTTTTTTAATCTTGAAGATGAAATGGATCCTTTTGTCACTCCAGTTACATGAAAGGATGATTTTTGGTTTAACCATTTCCGTGTAGTCACAGTAAACCATAAAATGTCCATTTTTTGAAAGAAGATCCCTAACATCATCTTTTCTCATTATTCCATGAAACCATTCATCTTTATAGAGATTATCAAATACTGAGTCAGATAAATTCAATATATCAATATTAGCTGGTGGTTTATTGAATAGCCATCCGAGTTTAGCAAGTTTCTTGACTGGCTGCATAGGACCATTAAATTCCCTCGACATCTCAACTGTTTTTTGAGCCTTCTTAGTTGGCGTAGTATCTATTGAATTTTGTGTTTTTTCAGGTACTGGCGCAACTACTCTTTTTGAAACAGTGTTATTTGCAACCTTTTTTGTCACATCAACCGTAGTAGTTGTTTTATCCTTAGCATTACCAGTATCACTTTTTTTGAATTTTTTGTTTGTTAGTAACACATAACCATTCACATGAGCTATACCGTTGCCATCATTTTTTAGCTCATAACTATCGAATTTTTTGGACTCCTCTTTCATAGGAACAGTAGCTTTTAACATGACAGAAGGAATTGAAAAGGTTTGCATTTCATGGGGTGATGAAACATTAGACATTGAAGAAACCTTTATAGCCCCTGAAATATTTGGAGCTGAGGAAACATTTGGAATTTGTGTGGCTGCTGATGTAACATACACGGAGCGTAAAGACTTTTCTATTGAGCCCTTCTTCTTGATGGTTTTTGCTTCTATTTCCACTGATTTTTTCTTCTTAATAGTTTTAGCATCTATTTCTACTGATTTAGCCTTCTTAAGAGTTTTTGCTTCAATTTCCATTGATTTCTTCAGAATAGGTTTGACATCCAAGTTAGACAGTCTACTCTTCTTGACAGTTTTGGGATTACTGTCTGCTGGTGTACTCTTCTTAATGGTTCTGCCATCAAAGTCTTTTGTTTTACTCTTTTTGAAGATCACATCAGTACAGTATTGACTCCCTTCTCTGGTTCTTTCACCTGAGTCTGTTTTTTTAACAACCTTTTTTGTCTTATCCATTCCGTCTACAATATACAACAACAAGGAAGATGATTGAAATAATTGCGAAATTTAATCTATTTTATAATTTTATGCTCATCTAATATTGGAATATTTATTTTGTTATATTCAAAATTTGATAAATTTTAGCATTTTATATTTATCTAATATTAAAATATTAAGTTATTATTTTCAAAATTTGGTATGTTGGCATAATTAGTTTTACTTGTATCATATCATTCTAAGGATTTATAGAGAGCAATAATTCTCTTGAAATAAATTCATATATATGTTAAAATTTTTTTGAAGAAAACTAACGTCAAATTTTTGAAGTAAATAATTAAACATTTCATGGTAACAGTGTAATATTAAATTAAAATACTTTCTTAATTTACATGCGTCAATTCTCAAGAATAATTATCCAAATGCAAGTTTCCTTTCCACGTCATCAAAGTGTGAAAACATATTAAAAGTCATGATTAATCATCTCTAAAATATTGCCAAAACTTAAAAATATGAAATATTAATATGACTCAGGGTATAATTTGATACATGTACTTTAAAAGTTCTACAAATAACATCTACAAAATTCTCCACTCCAACTTCATAAACAAAAACACCTAACAAGTTTTATATCATATAAAAATAAATTAATAATTTATTCTAATGAACTTCTCACATAATCTACAACTTTTTATTATGAGGCCAATATAAAAAACAAAATAAATATAGATAATATTTATGCATAAAAATAGCTCTTTTAAATTTTTTCTCATCATACTTTTAATAATTTTTTTTAATAACTTTATACTTTATGTTTTTTCCTAAAATAACTTTTTTTATAATTTTACTATAATATTAGTGAAAAAACAAGAAAATGATAATGGTATTTTTGTGATTTTCTTGTGACTTCCTAAAACATCTATTTTTAGTGGTGAATTCAAATTTTATTATATTAAAAGTTATAAATTATGTTGTTGTTAATATTATAAGTTATTCTTAAAGTTTTAATACAATGTCAATTGTTTCTTTTTCAATATAACAGCATGAATTTATATTTTATACTTCTAAATTGTAAATAGGTGCAAGTATGTAAATATTTACTAGTTATTTCTGGAAATTGTGGATACACGTTTGTGGGAAAAGTGAGAATTTAAAATGTAATTAAATATAAAATATATAATCTATCAATACTCTTATATTAATTAAAATATTTTTGTAATTCCTTTCTTTTTAAACTTGATAACAATTATCATTTTATAATAAACGATGAAGATCATTATTTTTAATCAATTAAGCATTAGATATTTAATTAAATTATGTAATTAACTTTCACACCATTCATTTTTATAAATACATTCATTTGGAAACCAAATTAAGATAAGTGTTTTATTTTTCCTTCAACGCAACCGTCTAAAAATTTACGATCATAGAAAGGGCCTAAATTATCGTCGTTGAACACATAAAATCGACCATAAAAATAAGGGAAACAATTACACTTTAAAGTACTATAATTTTCTAAAACTTTTTTGGTGGTAAAACCAAAAAATATATTTGTTATAATATACTATGTTGAGGGTGCGTAATAACAAATATTATAAAATTTACTATTAAACTAATCCTCAAGATATATTTTTTATATATAGATTATATTAATTAAAATGGTGCTTTGTGTTTGTTCTTAAGATTGATGAATATTATTTATTTATTTATTACGTCATCTCCGACCCTTATATTAAAATCTTCTTAAACTTTACACGGTCATTCAGAGATTTTTGTGATTTCCGTTTAATCATAAATTTATAAAAAAAGTAAATTTAGTATTCCTCTCGAACAGTAATTTTAATAACAAATTCAAACTTTCTCTAAATTTCTTTTTCCACCAACTTGTACTAATATAAAAGAGTAACATTAAAAAAAGGTAGCTTAAAAAAAAGTAATTAATAACATTTCTAAACTTGAAATTTATATATTATTTAAAATTTATTAAAGTTTGATGAGCTTTTACCTCCTCCAGACACGTAATTAGGTATTCATAACCTAAAACTATTGAATATTAAAATAAATATATGAAAAACTATTTAAAATATTATCTCACGATATCTTAACATTATAATATACTTTAAAAGATAAAAAAACAAACTAACGCACTTGATAAAACACTTCATGAGTAAATATCTCAAGTTGTCTTCAAAACTTTTTGTATTCCTTAACAATTAATCTTTAGTTTATGGGAATTGTAATCTTTAATACACTAAAACTTTATCTAATCATATAAATATTTAATTTAAAATTCCTTAAACAAATCTATAGTGGAGTATTAAGTTGTTTTCATAATTTTTTGATTGTAAAAGATAGATATGTAATTATAATTTACTCCCACTTAGTAAAATTTACATTTTATGAAATGTGTAAAAGATAAAAAAATTGAGGAATCCTATGATATGTCATTGAAGGCAGATGTTGTTAGTTGTAATTATAACTTATCAACAGATATCAAATGAATTTATAATGAGGTTTAAGGAGGGAAAAACATTTTTTTACCATCTTAATAAACATTTATTCAATCATTTAAAAAGTTTATGGTAACATCTGTTATTTTTTATATCAGATATTGTGCGTGTCTATTTATATCTCTCTCCTTATGGAGATACTTAATCACTCTTATCCTATTAAGTATAAATTTTTATCTATCCATAAGACAAAGAGACAATTTTTACACAATACAACAAACAAGTAAAAGCTCCTTTCCCTTTTGTTATATTTATGATCAATCATGTCAAGGTTACACTACATCCTGCACTCCTTATAATATATCATAAATATATTATTTATTCATTTTTAATAAAAAGTATCCCCAAACATTTGTAATGTTTATATGTATTAACTCGAAACAATACGCGTAATTATATCTTTTTTTATAATAAACTAATCTCTTTTATCTTATCCAATTTATTGACAGTTATTAATTATTTAACGAGAAAAACAGTTGTAAACGCAAAGTTTTTTTAAATAATAATCATAAATAACTTTGTTTATATATTTTCAATTAAAGTAAAAATACCTCGATTATTAATTTTTCTCATATATAACTGATAAGCTACACATTTACGTTAATTTTATTTTAGTTTTCTCTTTTTTTCAATAAATTAATTTTAATTAACATGAGATAGTTAATTATTCCTTTAGAGTACATTCATCATGTATGTATGCTATTCAGATTGCGTAAAAAAGAACACTATATATAAATTCGTTTTTAAAAGTTATAGAACACTACTTAAACTTTTATCGTTTATATTTTTTATTTATTTTACGAATTTCTTAAAAATGTTATTTAGATTTTAATTGTATATATTCATGGATGTTATTGTTAAATATGTTATTATATTAGTTTTTTAGAATATGCTCACTGCTCCAGAATCGGCTTTTATATTTTTTATTGTGCTAGCTATTGTTATTACAGTCATCCTATTATTAGCTACCATACATTGTTTGATAGAGTGCCGAAATTATCAAAATGAAAGTGAAAACGGTGAATCAGATTTATTTGATATCATAGATCTCGATAAATTAATTGGAAGGTATGAATTTATTGAGAAAGAGAGAATTAAAAGACAATTAAGTAATAACTGCATCTACCATCAAGATATATTACCTTATGCAAGTTCCTCTTATCACCCCTTTAATAATTAAAACCAATTTTCTAGGAATATCTAAGAAATAAGATGTTAGAAGAGGACATCTACGATAGCATAAGAACACAAAAAACATCAACATCCACAGATGAAAGTACACTTCCAATTAACTCATCCCCGGAGGAGGAAAAGAGAAAAATCTTGAAAGAGGAATTAGGAGAATTAGATAAAAATGATAATGTAGGGTTTCCCATTAATAAAAAACCACCTACTCCATTAGAACGAAAAAGGACATGGAAAGGATTAGATGATGATAAATTAAATGATGAGTTAAAAGAAATATCCCTTCCCTCATACAATAACACCGGATCCCAGACAACCGAAACATTAGACAAAATAACAGCAAAAGAGGTTCTTAAAAAATTATTGACAATCAAGAAAACTGTACATCCATTAGAAACACTAGTTTAAAGAAAAAAAAAATATTCTCTTCCATTCTCCACATACTATTTATAAAAAATGAAACCATAAATTATAAAGTAGTTTAAACAAGACTATATCCATGAAAACTTACATTATCACTTGATCTCACATTTTTTAATCATCCACAAGACTAATATTATTATATAGATATTTTAAAACTTATTAAGGTATATAATGTATATGGTTTCAAGACACACATACACACACCAACCCACAATTACATTGATGTGATAACTTTTTATTATTAAATGTTTATGAATAATATTACTTTATATACCTCTTTATATATATCTTCTTTTTAATTTTATATTTATTTTATAAAAAAATAAATATATATGAAAATGTTTATGGTAAATTTATTATTTGCTACTTTTTTTATTCCTGTAATAAATGTGGACATCCCAAAAAACTTTACTCTTGGGTTCCTGATACCAGCAGATAATGATACAACTGTTGGGTCAGTAATAGGTTTTTACAAAATTGCTGGTGCTATAACTGTAGCTGTTAAAAAGATAAAAGATGAAAAGATTATACCACAAGACACGGTTGTTAATTACAAGTGGTACCATGACAATTGTGATGAATCTCTTGCTTCTGGTTACACAGCTACCCTGATATTTCAAGATAATGTTGATGCTATCATTGGTCCAGCATGTTCAGATGCTGCAGCACAATCTGGTTCCCTAACATCATACTACAACTTCCCACAAGTCTTCTTTGGTAGTGTTATGTCATCTGAATTATCTAACATTGATAAATATTCATGTCAATCTCTAGTATCTATTGATACAGGCAATTATGCTCAAGCACTAACTACACTACTCCTGAATTTCAATTGGTTGCAATTTGCCTTCTTCTACTCAGCATCTGAGGATGATCCATTATCGGCATGTAACTTTATACAAACTGATGTTGATGTAGCCGTGTATGCTATCCCTGAATTGTCAATGATCTACAAAAGAGGTATCAGTGGGTATAGTGAAAGTGATCTTGCTAACGCTATCTTGAAAATGAATGTAACAGCAAGAATTATTGTTACGTGTTTTGATGACCTTGATACAGAAATAAAATTTTTAAATTTAATTTCAACTTTATCTATAGACACTACTGATTATGCCTTTATCTTCATAGAGACATGGAAGAAAGGTTATGGTGATCCACCTCTATGGGAAATGTCATCAAATGCTACAGTTAATGCTAACGTTAAAAAATCCATCCGAAATGTTGTTGTAATGGATATACAACCATACAATAGTACTATAACAAATTTTTTGGATGATGTTAAGGAAGCCATCCAGCAGGAACCTTTTAATTGTAAGAATTGTTCTGGTATAGAAATAGGTGAGTTATCAGCATCCCTAGGTGATGCTGTGCAAGTATACTTTAGAGGTATAACAAGAGCAATCAAAGCTGGTGTAACAAATGATACAAAAGATGGGTACCAATTTATGCAACATGCAGCAGTAGAATTTCAAGGTTACACTGGTGTTGTTTCATTAAACACCAATGGCACTAGGAACCCAACATTTTATGTCTACAGTTTAGATAAAACTTACAATTCAATGTTAATTGCTACAGTATCAATATTATTTAATACCTCAAAATATAAACCAATTATCACTAGTGAGAGTATTATATTTCAAAACTGGGGTGGTGTAAAACCACCAGCTGTACCTAAATGTGGTTTTGATGGTAGTGATTGTCAGAAAAGTTTCTTTGAACAGAATATTTCATGGATTATTGTTTTGATTGTAATTGGTGTGTTAATTATAATATCAATTATTTTTACAGTTATATATGTTTTGGTTCAAAGAAAAAATGAAAAGATTAGGCAAAACTTATTGTGGCAGATAAGGTTTTCAGAGTTAACTAAACCATCAGAAAAAGATGCTTTAGGTAAGAGTACAAGGAGTTTCCAATCTGGTGTTAGTAGTACCTCAAAAATGACGATAGAATCAAAAGTTGATACAGAATTCCATGCTTTTTATAACTGGAAAGAAGAAAATGTTGTTGGAAGAAAGAGTAATGTAAGAATAAAACTTGGTGATAAAGAATGCAAAGAAATGAGATATTTGAGATCATTAGACCATGACAATTTATGTAAACTTTTTGGCATGTCTGTTGATAGTGTTAATTTTATCGTCATCTGGAGATACTGCTCCAGAGGGAGTTTATATGATGTCATTGACCAACAAAACACACAAATGGATGACTTTTTCTGTTATTGCTTAATAAAAGATATTGTCAATGCTTTAGATTTCATACATTCCAATCCACAACTATCCTTTCACGGACATCTAACATCAAAAGTATGTTTAATTGATGAGAGATGGCAAATAAAAATATCTGGTTATGGACCAAAATTTTTGCAGGCCCTCGAAACCAAAACACCCCATACAAATTTATGGGTTGCTCCAGAGATTTTAAGAGAACCACATTTAATAGGTACCCCAACTGGTGATATTTATTCTTTTGCTATCATCATGAGTGAAGTTATCAATCAAAAGACGGCATGGAGTTTTGATGAGATAGAGGAGAATGAGGATGATGTTGTTTATAAAGTTAAGAGGGGTGGTCTTACTCCGTTTAGACCTAAACTTATACCTGATCCAAGGTTACAAATTAACTCTTCAGTTTTGCATTTGATAAGAGATTGCTGGAGTGAGATTCCTAGTGAGAGACCGAAAACAGGTACGATAAAGAGTTTACTTAAATCTATTCATTCGAGTAAGGGGGAAAATTTGATGGATCACATGTTCGGGATCATGGAACAGTATGCTTCGAACTTGGAGCAAGAAGTTGAGGAGAGAATGAAAGAGTTAGTTGAGGAGAAGAAGAAAGCAGATATATTACTATATAGAATGCTTCCAAAAACAGTAGCCGATAAATTGAAGTTAGGACAAACTGTACAACCGGAATCTTTTGAATCAGTAACTATTTTTTTCTCGGATGTCGTTTCATTCACAACATTATGCTCCAAGTCTACACCACTTCAAGTTGTCACATTGTTAAATGAATTGTATACAACTTTTGATGCTATCATAGATGAGAATGGTGTTTTTAAAGTTGAGACTATTGGTGATGGTTATCTTTGTGTTAGTGGATTACCAGTAAGAAACGGTAATGAACATGCTAAGCACGTAGCTGATATGAGTTTTGGCTTCTTAAAAAGTTTAAAAACGTTTAAAATTCCACACATGCCAAACGATAAACTTAACATTAGAATTGGTATGCATACAGGACCGGTTGTGGCTGGAGTTGTTGGTTTGACAATGCCAAGATATTGTTTGTTTGGAGATTCTGTTAATATAGCCAGTAGAATGGAGAGTAATAGCAAACCAGGGAGAATACAAATATCAATTGAATCTAATAGATATTTAACAGAAATAATTGGTGGTTACAAGACTGAACCACGTGGTGAAGTTATTGTCAAAGGACAAGGTGTTATGCAAACTTTTTGGTTGCTAACTGGTGAAGAGACAGCTGAAGAATTAGAAGAATTGAAGAGATAACAAATTATTATTAAATACATATATTTTTAAAAATTCAACCATATACAAAATACTAACAAATACATTATATATAATAAATATTAATAAAAAAATTTAAAAAAATTAATATAATATTAGTTAAATTAACTACTTTTATCCTTTTCATCATCATACATATCAACAAACTTATTAAAATCTTTCTCATCCTTTATACATGGAATTGTTTCACTCTTAACAAGACAGGAAGTACACTTTATACGTGTTCTTGTTTTTGTCATACTAGTATCACATGTCGACCACATTCCCCACTGATCATCATCGTAAACTGAGTCTTCAACTGTATATTTGTAATCATCATTTGATAAAGCAATCTTTGTGTTCTCCTTCACCATACATTTTGATAACTCAATATAATCAACTTTTTGCCTCAACTCCTGCCTGAAGAATGGTCCTTTAGTATGCCTAGTATCTTTATTTAGTATACAGTTTAATTTATTAAATTCATAGAAATACATTATTGAAGCACATTTGAAACCGTACTTAGGAAGTGATTGGATGCAACTTCTTATACATGTTTCTTGGTTTGGTGCATCAATAACTTCTGTGGCATGTCCTAATATTACATGTTGGGGTAGTTTTATCAATCCTTCATCACAACCAACAGAGACTTCAGATTCTGGTATACAAATCTTTTCAAAGTATATACTTTGTCTGTTTGGATTGTAATCAAAGGATCCTGTTGGTATGAGTAAGTCATCATATATATAACATATAGAACGAAGTTTATCGTATGTTGAACTACGACATTGCCTCTGGAAACGCCTTCCCTCTAACTCGGAATTTATTCTACACGTATAAAGACATTTCTCTCCATCTGGTAAATGTAAACTTATCATTGGTTGTTGACTAACTATCTCAATTCCATCAGTTATAATAATTTTAGATCTACTACCATCGGGACAATCTAACATCACTGGGAGGACTTTAACATTACCATTCTTGTAATCATTTGACACAAAGCTCGTTTTTGCAAAGGCATTAAATGAATTTTGTATATCATTACTTGATAATGATGTAGTTTCTGTTATGAAAGGATTTGGTGGTGTATCATCCTCATCGTCCTCATTATTTCTATTAAAATTATCCATCCCATTAAATGTCTCCTCCACAAAACCAACACCCATAGCTTTTTTTGGTTTTATCACGTTTGTATTATTTTTAGGTGTTCTGACAACTTGTAATTGGGTGTTGACTTCACTAGTGAATTCTATTTGCATTTTATAGCATTCTTGGTCGAAGACAATGAAACTGAATCCAATTGAGGGGAGCATTGTTATTTCACAGATCCCAGTATTTTGGGGTGGTGATTGATTTATGGAGGTACCGACTGAGTTTGAGTTTACTTGCCTCCTTACTCTGAAAAATTTTTTTTTTTATACTTTTAACACCTAGTTTTCCTGTGGTTTGATCAAATGGAGATGGTGTATTAAAGACTTGGCAGGCTTTCTTGTAAGAATCATACTGAAGTGTCAGGCAGCTGGGTGTTTTATTGATACACGTTGTATGGCAATCCTCCAATGAAACATTAACTTTATATTCAATAGGAACAGCACATGTCATCTTGATATTAGGGTATGATCGAAAACATTCTGATGATTGTGAAGCTTCTAAAACAAATAAACATTACCATTAAAATTTCATAATAACAAATAAGAAACATACCAAAAGTATTTTTAATTACTAAACAAAAAATTAGAAAAAATACCAGACCATTAACCATATTAAAATAAAATTTAGTAATATAATAACAAAAATTAAAATTAAAAAGTTTTAATAAAAATTTATAATATTTTAAAAACCTAGTAATCGAAGAGATATAATTTATTAATATTTATCTCTTTTCATAATATTATTGGTATTATCTAATGAATGAGTTTTAACAAAATTTTACCAGGTCAGGAGGAGATTTGAAGGAAGATTTAACGTTAATGCTCTCCACATGGAGGAAGAGGAGGTGGTAATGGTTTTATTGTCTCGTATGTATGAGATTGTTAATGGGTATAAAGTCAAGTGTTGTAGATTTAAACATTAAATGGAGTTTAGGTTGGAAGCCAAAAGGAAATGGAGTGAAGAGGATGTTATAATGGTTTGTAGGTATGTTATTTGTCCTTTGTGAGGGTGATAGTGTTTAGAGATTTATGAATAGAGTAAAAAATGGGGATGTAAATATATTTATTTTTTAAATAAAGTTTATCTTTAGTTCTTGATTAAATGTGTGTGGTCATGGAGAATTTTTTATGATTTATTATTCATTCGTGATGGTGTATTAATATCTTTCTGAATTGTTTGAAGAAGATTTCTATTGCTTTTATCTTTAACAATCTAGTTTTACTTGTAAACTTGAATCTTTTCGTTTTTTTTTTTGATAAATTTATTTGTTATTTTTTTAATTAGATAATTTGTTTTTTAATGACATTAAAAGTACGATTTTGCAGTAAAAGTATTTAACATAATAAAGCTTTTACACTCATAAATGTTTTATATATCAATATTATATAACAATGAATTTTCAGTTGTTTTACCTCTTCATAAATATGTAATTCAATAAAAAAATTTTTTATACAAATATCTCGATTAAAAACTTACTATAACAATATTTGTAAAAAAAATGTTCTGTCGATCAGCTGTAACCTACTGAAAGCAAGTCTAAAACTGATAAAATATAATTTATAATATCATAAAAAAGTAGTTAACAAGGTAGGAAAGGATAAAAATTTAAAAATAAACACAACAGATAAATTATAAAGATTTAGTAATGGAGAAATAAAATTTGACTTTTGCTAGTTTGAAGGAGAACATAATTTTTTTTTATAATATTTTTCTATCATATAAAATTTAATAATTTTAACTCTATTTATATTTTTGAATGGATGATATTCAAATTTAATAATTAAATTTAAATGGTAAAAAATATGATAGGTTATTGTAAATTATAATTTTATTAATTTACATTTATAATTGATTGAAATAGTAAAATAATTAAAAGTAATTTGTCTATAAATAATGTGAATTTTGTACATTTTTTTAAAATTATTATTGATGTATTTTCAATGATTCTTTCAGATGAACTAGCATTTGATGATGATGCCAATTCAAATAGTACTGTTACAATAAACGAAAGTACTGAACTAACGGAAAAGAAATTTCCAAAAAATACATCAATTAAGCCATATATTTTTATAATTATTGGAATAATAAGTGTTTTGGTTATGTTAAATGTCATTGTATTGTCAACAAATATTGTATCTTTTTTCTTTGAGGTAGAAAATAAAAACATTACTGTACTGTGGAAACATCCATTAGTTTCAAATATAAATTGCGGTGCTTTATTAAATGGAGATTCAAGTTATATTATGAAAGAATCAAAGGAATTGAAAAAACTTAACTATCTCTTGAATACATTCTCAACATTATGCAAAGATATAAAAAAAAGAGGGCATTACCCTGATAAGCCATTATCACAAGAAGAGGCTGATTTTCCGATAGCTTACATAAGAACTATATATAAGGTATTCTTTTATTAGTAATTTTTTAAAATTTATATTTTTTTAGGATTATCTAACATTAGAATACCAATTTTTACTAACTTATGCACCTCAGAATTATTATTGCTTTGTTATTGATAAGAAACAACCAGCTGATTTTCACAATAAGATGTCTGAATTGGCAGATTGTTTCAAGAATATCCATTTAATACAAAATCGGTATCAGATGGAGTCAAGTGGTTTTAATTTAAACAATGCAAATTATGATTGTATGAGATATCTTAATGATAAAGACTATAAATATCTAGTGGTGTTAAATGTAAGTATTTTTAATATAATATTTTTTTTAATTACTTCAGAATGATGATATGCCTTTGAAGACAAACAGAGAAATTGTAGAAATTTTAAAAATTTACAATGGATCAATTGATATTGAGTATGCAGATCCACGACCATTTTATAATGATAGGGTTAATTTAAGTTTGGATTGGTCCCTTGGACATCTTGAAATATTTAAAGAAGGTAAAAATAAATTTTAAAAATCTTTAATATTGCTCTTTATCTTAGGTGATCCAAGAAAATTGGATAATAAAATATTATCATCACAACTTGAATTTCAAAAAGGTTATGTTCAAATATCTTATCCAAAGGAGACAGTTAAATATTTAGTTGAAGAATTGAATTTAACAAAGTTTTTTAAGCAATTAAATGATATGAATCTTTATGCTAATGATGAATTTGGTTTTCAAACCTTGATTGCAAATGAATATCTAAATATTCCTGGGAGGATTGATGAAGATTGTCTTAAAAAAGGTTATTTCTTTGAAGATTCATACATGACTAGGTATGGAAAATGGGTTTATAATGGAGATTGTGATGAAAGTGAAACTCGTCATTATATCTGCCTTCAAAATATAAAGACAATACATTCACTCAAAAATGTTCCACATTTGTTTGTAAATAAATTTAAAGGTAATTTTGATTTTGGTGGTTTAACATGTTGGGTTGAGTATATGTATAACAGAACATACTTTGAACATTACAAACAGATAAATGAATCATTTTATGGAAATCTTTCTCTAGTGAAATATGGAAATTTGAAAAATCATATTAAAGATAATGAACAACTTTGTAGGATGTCAAGAAATAATAAATAAATAACTTAATTTTTTTTTGTAATTACTCATTACATATATATTCAACCAATAACAATAATTTATTATATAAAATAATAATTAATAAAAAATTTTATTTGTCTTCAGATTTTTGTGGTGTATATCATCCTATAGTTTTATACTACTTATAAGAAAAATTGCTACCTTATATCATTGTACATTTTTTTAATAAATGTAGCTGATATTTGAAGGATAATTGATTCTATATTATACGCTAATGACCATCCTGCAGTGTTATAGAAATTCTATACATAAAGATCTTGATAAAAAACATATTTTCTTTCACTTTTAGTGAATGAAAGGTAAATAAATGATGGTGACATTGAAAAATCATCTTTAAATGTTGTCTTAAAGGTGACTTCTTTATTATTTTTTGATTTTTAAATTTATCTGTCTTAAACAGATACGTGTTTCCATGTAATGCTGTTCATGCATACTTTAGTCTATAGAAAAAAAATTGCCGTTTCCATATTTAGAGAAATGTTGTATTGAAATCTTTTATATTCAAAACAAAGAAATGATAAACTAATAATAATGCATTTTATAGTTAATATAAGAAAAAATTATTACTTCATATCCTTTTTTACCAAGACAATATATGTTCCTTTTTTGTTAACAAAGTGATCGGATAATATTTTTTTAATATAGTATCAAATAGTTTTAAGTTTCTATTAATTAAAGTGTTTTAGAAAATTTATTTTATTTGATATAATGGACACCAGCCTTATTCCATTTGATTATTCATTCGTGATGGTGTATTAATATCATTCAGGATGGTTTGAAGAAGACTTTTATTTTCAACTATCTAGTTAAACTAGTAAACTTGAATATTTTCGTTTTTTTTTTTTAATAAATAAATTGGTTATTGCTTTTACAAGTAGATAATTTGTTTTTTAATGATATTAAAAGTACAATTTATCGGAATAATGATATTTATATTATTTGTCAATTATAAATTAACGCCGTTTAAGGTGAAATTAATTATTGAACACAATTCTTCATCCATAAAATAACAAATAAAAGCATATTATTAAAAGGTGATATTAAACAAGAAAATACTACTTAAAAATAATTCAATAATCAATAAACGATAACAATAATGATTGGTAAAATATTGTTAATTATTATTTTATTACATTTAATAAATTTCTATAAAAAAGTAAAATCCCTGTAACTTCAAAAATATACACCATTGTTATACAAACTAAAATATACTTAATCTAACGCTTATACTATGTGGTTGCCCTTACTAAGAGTTGTACTTGCGGATTATTATTCCATAAATGAAGCTTTCGTAATAAATGGTGATAATTTTCAAGTAAGAAATGTCGACAATTATCCTGATAAAGCATTCCACGACAAAAACAAAGTAGGTGTTGTCTTTTCTGTGGAAGAGGAATGAAGAGATCAACAAAATTATCATTACACAATCCAGAGATTTTGGTACGAGTAGAACAATAACACATGATAAAATTCATCCTGTTATTTATGATATCTATAATCGAATAGATAGATAAGAGAATAATGATAGTGTTAATATGGAAAATATAGTTCTGTTATCTTTTTGTAATGTCATAAACAAGAACCTGGGAAAAGAAAAACAATTGGAAGACCACAAAAAAGAAGCAGAAAATTTTTAAAACATTTTTAAATAAATAATTGTTTTTTTTATTATGTTTTTTTTTTATTTTCTTTGAATGACATATTGCTCTAATACAAATATATTTTGATAATAATTTAATACAAAAATCATTCTTAAAAAAATATGCTCTGTAGACCAACCTTAACCTGCCAAAGGCGGGTCTAAGACTGGTTAAATAAATTTAAACAATTAAGGATTTTGATTTAAAATATTTTCATAAAATAAAAAAGTTTAATTTAGAAATACCAAGGAGAAAATTAAAGAATAAAGATATATTTTTTTATATATCTAAGAGCATAATATTGATATAAATACCGTGCAATAATTAAGTTTAATTATAATATTTAAAAAAAAACCATTATATTATCATAATTTTTATATTCATATTTTATAATAAAAAAATTACAACAATTTTTCTATTTATAACTCAATATACAAAAGAATTGCGAAAAAATGCTTTGCTAAATAAAAAATTTGAATTATCTATGAATCTACGTCAATTTTTTTGTATATAATAGCAAGAAATTTTTCATAATTCCTCATTACAAAGCTGTTCATTAAATTTATTATGAATGCTTTTATTGTAATTCTTTTTTGTTATGTATCATTTTCCGTGTCACAAAGGAATTTGTTTGATCGGTTTAAGAATACTAGGAGAAATATAAAGAAATTTGGTTTTGAAATGCTTTATAAAGATCCAGCTTCTAGAAGTCTCTACGAATATCTTGATCTTGATGTGAAACCATGTGATAATTTCTATAAATTTACATGTGGAAATTGGATTAGATCAATGGAAAAGAACAGGGGAAATAGCAAACGGTTTAACTATGATATTAAGAGGACAATTTTTGATAACTTTATCAAAGGTAGTATCTTTTTGTTTTTATTTATTTGCTTTCAGAGTCTATGGAAGGAAAGTATAATAATGAATCAAATGCTATTAAAAATATTTGTAATTTAAGGAAGAAATGTATGAAACTATCTCGAATAGCGAAAGAAAATTGTGTAGTTAAAATTGAGTCTTTTGGATCATATGCTTTTATTTCATTGTTGATGAAAATGAGCAAAATAGATAGTGAGAATCATGGTGAGTATATTCTAATAGAAGATATGGTTAAAAGAATTATAGAAGAATTTAAATTATTAATTGACGAAAAAGAAAATATATTTGACAAAGAATCAAGAGAGAATCTTTTGCAAAAACTTAGTGAAATAAAATTTATTAAAAGGATTGAAATAAATGATGTTTATAGTACGCTATTAATGGAAATTTGTTATAAAGATATAGGGATATCAGAAAATGATGGTATTGAAGAAGTTCTTAAAAATATTGAATCATTATCAAAAAGGAATCATCCTCCGAATTCTTGTAAGCACAAAATTTTCCAAGCTAGCAAATATATAAAAGATTATGCATATGAAAGTGTAAAATATAATTCTATTAAAAATATACTTAAAATTTCTTTTATTGCCCTAGAAGAGCCATGGTTTAATAGATATTTCCCACACTCATTAAATTATGGTAACATTGGATCGATTATTGCCAATGAAATTTTGAATGCTTTTGATAATAATCATTATAAATATATATATGGACAAGATGAAAAAGAAAAATTGTTATTAACTCCTGGGTCAATAAATAACTTTGAAAAAAAAAGTGATTGTTTTGTTAAACAATACGGTGATCAAAAAGAAAGAATAACTGGACGAAATGTTAATGGTTCATTAACATTAGCCGAGAATATAGCAGATAACGGTGGACTTAAAATTGCCCATAGGGCTTATATGAAGTTACTTCAAATTATTGGTGGTGAGGAGGCTAAAGTTCCTGGTTTTGAAGGTTTTACCAGTGAACAATTATTTTTTATTAGTTTTGGCAGAACTTTCTGTGAACATAAAAGTAAAAGCTTTTTAGAAGATCAAATAGATAGGAATGTACACGCTCCAGGAGAAATTCGTTCATTAGTAACTTTGTCAAATTATGCACCGTTTTCTAAAGCATTTAAGTGTAAATTAAACACCACAATGAATCCTGAACATAAATGTGAATTATGGAAAAATTAAAAACAGAATTAGAATTTCTGTTTCTTTTATCCAACTTTTTATGTTAAGTAGATTTTAATAATAAAAGATTTCACTTCAAGAATAAATTTATAAAATAAAAGAGTTTAATTTTGAAATACATATAAAAAATTTAAAAAAAGGAAGACATATTTTTTTATATGTCAAATGGTGATAATATTGTTAAATGTTGTACAGTATTTGCCTTTTATTTGAACATATTTAAGAATCATGATATTATTATAAATTTAAAGTTTATAATAAAAAATTAGCATATTATAAAAGTTTTAATTTTTATTTTTATATACAAAAGAAATGGAATAAAATATGTTGTTGAATAAAAAACTTGATTATAATAATTGAATAAATTTTACATATTAAATGAATCGGCATCTATTTTTTTGATGATAATAATAATAAGGTTCTCGTAATTCTCAAAATTATAATATCATTCGTTAAATTTATCATGAATGTTTTTGTCTTGATTCCTTTTTATTTTGGACTTATTTCCGTATCAAAAGGATTCATTATGAATAAACCAGTAAATATTCCATCAGAGTACGATTCAGAATTGACTTCTAAAAGTCTTCGTGAATATGTTGACTTTACTGTAGATCCGTGTGATAATTTTTACAAGTTTGCCTGTGGTAAATGGACAAAAAATAAAGAAGAAAAAAGTATAAACAAAACGAGTTTTTATTATACTGACAGAGAAACAAATTTTCAAAACTTTATTAAAGGTAATACCTTTATTTCTATTTAATTACTTATTTTCTTTAAGAGGCCTTGGATGGAAGATATAATAATGAATCGACTGCTATAAAAAACATTTACAATTTAAGAAAGAAGTGTATTCAACTATCTGGAGAAAAAAAGAAAAATTGCAAATCGGAAATTAGTGAATTCGGAAAATATGCTTTTGGTGTATTATTTATTAAACAGAAGAGAATAGATAGTGAGAAACATGGCGATTACATTATATTAGAGGATATGATTAAAAGAATTAAGGAAGAATTAAGATTGTTAATAGATGAAAAAAAGGATATATTCGATAAAGAATCAAGAGACAATCTTTTAAAGAAACTTGATGAAATGGAATTTAAAAAACAATTTGACTATGATGATATTTCCAGCGTACTATTAATGGAAACTTGTTACAAAGATATAGGGATATCAGAAAATGATAGTATTGAAGAAGTTCTTAAAAATATTGAATCATTGTCAAAATTGAATCATACCACCAATTCTTGTGGCGACAACATTTTCCAACCTGATAAAAAATTAATTCATCATGTTACATTTGGTGCATTTTATAATTTTGGACTTAACATGATTTCTACATCTTCAAATGCTTTAGTAGAACCATGGTTTAGTAGGTATTTTCCACATGCAGTTAATTATGGTAGCATTGGATTTGCTATTGGTCATGAAATTATACATGGTTTTGATAATGATCGTTTCAAGATTATATACGGTTCAGATGCAAAATTTCAATTAATAGTAACACCTGATTCAATAAAAAATTTTGAAAAACAAACTGAATGTTTTGTTAAGCAATACGGTGATCAAAAGGAAAGTATAACTATGAAAAATATAAACGGTTCATTAACATTAGCCGAAAATATAGCAGATAACGGTGGAATAAAAATTGCCCATAGGGCTTTTATGAAGTTTCTTCAAAGTATTAGTATTGAAGAATCTAAAGTTCCTGGTTTTGAGAATTTCACTAATGAACAATTATTTTTTATTGGTTTTGGCAGAACATTTTGTGAACATAAAAGTAAAGAATATTTAGAAAAACAAATAAATTATCCTCATACTCCAGTAGAAATACGGACTAATTTAGTTTTATCAAATTATAAACCATTTTCTAATGCTTTTAATTGCAAATTGCATAGTGGAATGAACCCTGGAGATAAATGTGAAGTATGGAAAAAAGGACGCTAGAAGATTCTATATATCTTATATTTCTTTTCTATTCTTTCATATTAAATAAATGTTAATAGTAAAAGATTTTATTCTAAACAAAAAGCATACATAAGTTTAATCAATGTAATTTAAAGGAACACATTTGATTAAAATAAAATTCAATATGATATTCATATAGGGAAAAATAAATCTACGAAATTAAAGAAATAACAATACGATTGTTGTATTGTTAAGAATTTTCCAAAAAATTAGTATTGATGTAATCTGTAGTTTGAAATATATAATTTTTTTATAAACCACTCAAAGTTCATTTCTTCACCTGATATTGATTAGAATTTGATGCATTTAGCTTGGGTCTTATTTTGTTAAAAAAATATTTTATAAATTATACATTCTGGCTCATTAATTTTTTTTTGCTTACTCGCTCATTTAAGAGAGCGAAATATATTTTGTCGTTCATTTCATTCGCTCAATGATTTTTAATGTTTATAATAAAAAGAAATAAGAAAAAAAATTTGTCTCTCTCATAACTCTCTTCAATTTTTATTGATTATTATGATAAGATAGCCAAAAGATGTGATTTTTTCTTACTAGAGGGGTTGAATTAACTCTAAGAATTTTTGACCAAAATTTGGCCAAGTTAGTCTCAAAAACATTCTTTTAACCACTTTAGTAGAATAGATTTGACAAGAAGATAACGTTATTTCAAAATATATATAATACAACGGTATATACGTCATTTGAAAGATTTAATTCCAGAATAGTGTGGAAGCACAATACTATAGAAATCGTATTAAAAATTAGCCAAGTTATGGTCTGATGAGTAACGACCATTCTGAAAAAAAAAATTTTAATAGATAAAACTTAGTAGTAGGTTAATGAAAAAAAAAATAATATGTATTATATAGATCTATGTCTAACAGAAAAATAAGGGTCTAACAAAGTTCATAGCGTAACAATAAAAGAAGTTATGTTAGTTGGAATGAAAACATTTTCTCTTTTTTTCATTTTCTTCACAAAAATCAATTTTGTCTCCAGCATAGCTTTCATCAAAGGTTAATTAATTTTTATGATTACACACAAAAAAAAGGACAAATTTTGTCAAATCTATCTGAAATTCAATAAAATGTCCCATTATTTTAAAACGTCAAAATTTGTTCAAATTTTAAAGAATTAAGCGACGACATTTCATCGCGAAGAACGTAAAATAATGATATTACGAACACTATCAAATATTAAAAATTAATTTTATAATTAATATATAATAATTGTATAATTTTTTGTATTATAATTTAATAATAAAATTTTAAATTAAATGTTATTTTATTATTTTATTATTTATAAAGTCCAAAAATAGATAAATTAAGTTCAAATGTTGACTGTCAATTTTGTAATAAAAAAGCTGAAAAGTCAAGATATTTGGATCATCTAAAAGATACGCATGAATATGCAGATGATAGATATTTAAAAGTAATTGTTTGCCCCGTATTTGAGTGTAAAACAAAGGGTAAGCAATATTCTTTTAAAAACTTTAAAATTCATTGGAGAAAATTTCATGTTGTTAATTTCAATCATAGATGTGATATTAAAAGGTTACGTGAATAAAATCAAAATTTAAAACTATTGTTTTAATTGTAATTGTGTTTACAATATATAAAATGTATATATAGTAAAAACAGTTTTTATTTTTAAAAATATTATAACTCATTTTCTAAAAATGTTCTCAAAAATAAAGAACAAAGATATATTATTTAAAAAAATGATAGCTCATTTTTATGCGATTTCACATTTAGGATAATTGTTAGAGTTTTTACAATATTAAATAAAATAATAATTAAATTTATTTGGTTTGACGACTTTATATAAACGAAAAAACTGACAAAGAATTTTTATTCTAATGTTGAGAAAGGTTAGTGAACCATGCAATTGAAAGAAAATATTTCCATTTAATTTCGAGAAATATTTGTTTTAAATTTTATAAAAAATAGACTTTTAATTTTCTAGTTTATAAAGAATATTTAAACCACTCCTTTGATTTACTGGAAAAAATTTTGGTGTTGATTTTTTTCAATTATTTTTAATGAAATTTTTTATGATAATTTTTAAGTAAACCATGTTCGGAAGATGTTTTTATGTATAATTATAATATAAAATAAATGATCTATATAAACCAATGTTTAGAAAAAATAAACTTTAAATGGCGAGTATGGCAATTTTTTTAACTTTATATAAGAACTTGAACCCATTGTTTTTACCAATATTGTATATTTGTTTTAGAAAATATTAAATTGTCAAAAAAGTTATTCTACGTTAATTTAAAAATAGTACCAATATTCGTAAATCCAAATAGCTACTTTTTTAATGATCTTTATTTCAAAATTAATAACTAAAGCATAAATATAATATACTTCTGTTAATTTATACTATATTTTTTATTTAATAGATAAGATATAAATGTTGTTGTAATTTAACGAATATTATATTTTTTTCTTTCATTTCTACAAGAAAGTTCTCTTAAAAATATTGAACTTTTATAAAATAATTCATGTTTAATAAATTTTTAATTATCTATGTTCTTCTCATATGTGAAATAAAGAGACGAAATTAGTCGCAAATAAAGAAAATTTGAATTTTATTTGGTGGAACATTTATTACATTTTTTGCAAATCTGTGTCCTTTTTTTTCTGTGTAACGATTTTAAGAAAAAAATATTTTTTCTAAAAAATTTATTTCTTCTCCCGGATATTCGTCTTAGAGTGAATGTAAACATTTTCACCGATACGCAGAAACCTCTTTCTAAGGATAGCGCATCCGATATAATCATAATATAACATTTGTCTAAATACAACTCAAAATGACTTATTAAAGTTACTTTTACTAATATTTGAAGAATTATATTATTAAAAACGCGATAAAGCATTAAAGTTTTTATTAATTTGCGGAAAACTATCGAAAATAAATTTAAATCTTTGTAATGATAATGTATATTTATATTTTGTAATAAGAAAAGTTTCATAAGATAAACATAATTTACCCTGCTATAAACTCTTTTTCAGCATCATAAACAATAAAAGTTATATAGCTTATTATGCTCATTAAACATATTCTATTATTTTTTAACTTTTTAATGGACTATTCACAGTTACAAAATTCTTGTTGAAAATCCAAAAATTAGCATATTCTCATGTAAACTTCTTTTCACAAATTGCTGATATTCTAACTGAAGCTGGAAATGATGTAACAGTTTTAACTATCAATATAGATTCAACAATAAAGCATCCTGGTGCTTATAAAGCTAAAATTATTGAAGTTCCATCTCTAAAAGAGGTGGAAGATGTTTTTTCGAGTGTTATTGGTAATGGAATGTTGTGGAATGTTTCTAGTAATCCATTGGAACAATTTAAGGTAAAATTTAGATTCTTATATTATCAATTAAATTATTTCTACAGATGATGGGAAAAGCAATGGACGCACTTTATAATCTATCAATGAATATATTTAATGATGAAGAATTAACAGAAAAATTAAGAAATGAAAAGTTTGATCTTGCAATTGCTGAGGTCATGAATATTTACGTATTAGGAATGTTCAAAGTATGGGGAATAAAGGCTCACGTAGGAGCATACTCAATGTCTTTAGCCGATATTTACTATAAACCATTCGGTATACCATTTCCAGCATCTTTTATTCCAGCTATCATTTCACCATTTACTGATAAAATGACGTATACTGAAAGATTTAAAAATTTGCTTTTTCATCATTTATTTGATTTTGGAATTAATATGTTCTTTAACATGTTTTCATTGCAAAAAGAATTTGATGAAAAATATGGAGTAGGATAGTATGACAGTCGTAATATTATTGGTGATTCATCTTTTTTATCATTAATTCAAATCCTTTCTTGGATATTCTAGTACCAAAAACTCCAAAAATAATTGAAGTTTCTGGTATTGGTATTAAAGATAGCCAACCATTTGATGATTATTGGAATAAAATTCTTTCATTGAGAAGTAAAACTGTTCTTGTGTCGTTTAGTACTTTCACTAAAGCTATTTATATGCCTAAAGACATAAAAAATGGTTTGTTAGAAGTAATAAGAAAAATGAAAGATATTACCTTTATATGTAAATATGAAGAACCAGAAGATGGAACTGGGAAAGACATTGAAAATTTAGTAATCAATAATTGGTTGCTACAGAGTGATTTGTTAAATTATGAAAGATTGCCATTGTTTGTAACAGATGGAAGTATGGACAATATAACAGAATTATCATTCAGAGGTGTTCCAGCAGTAGTCATTCCTGTAGTGGGAGATCAATATAGAAACGCGAAATTAGTTGAAAGACAAAATTACAGCATAATCATGGATAAATCAGATTTGACAAACCCAAATATATTAATAAAAAATATTAATACAATTTTAGAAGATGAAACATATAAATATAATGATAAAATGGTATCGTGAAGATTAAACAAGAGAGCCATTGGTTCTAAAAGGCTTCTTATAGAACATATTGAATTTGCCGCAGAATTTGGAAGACTCGATATGCTTGATAGTAGTAACATGGGAATGATTGAATATTATAATCTGGATATCATATTTCCTGTAATGTTTGGACTTTTCATAATTATTTTTCTTTACCATATGTAATATTTAAAATGGTTAAATAATTGTTTACATCAAAACTAAAAACAGATTAGTGAAATTTCATATGATCTTTAATTAAATTAAGTAAAAAAATATTTTAATTCGTATTAGTGTTAAAATTTATACATTGTAAACTAAAAGTACAGTTTATTTTATAGATAAAATATATTTAGTTCAAACTAGTCTTATGTATAATTTTTAGAATTTTTTTTTAATGTTTTACTTTTGTTATCATAAAGTTTTTTATCTTTAAACATGTCAATTCAAATTAGACAATAGAAGATATTTTATAATAAAAATCTTTCTATACAAGTACAAGAAAACATAATAAGTAATTGTTTATAATTAATTAAATTTACTTTTACATATTCCTTGATGTATTTCAAAGTTAAAAGATATGCAATAACATTAATGTTTGAAGAATGATTACTAATTGCTTTTATACAAAATACGCTTGATTGCATTATTTGAAAATTTTGCTCATAGCATGATTTTTCACACTCAAATGTTATTCAAACTAAATTGTTCAAATTATCTTCATGTTTCTGTAGAAATCACATCTTTTATTTTGAAAATTAGTAATTAATACATAAAGTGTTTTTTCGTTGAAAATCATACAAAGTAATAATGAAGTTTCATAACAATAATATAGGTATTCAGTACTTATCAAGTACTTTATGATAAGAAATGTTTTATAAATAAACATATGTTTACGTGCAACAAACTACACTTTATCATTTTGAGTAAGAAAAAGAAATTTGTTAACTATGTTTTTAAAATATTTCATACTATTTAATTTATTTTTGCTTCTTCATTCTTACAAAATTCTTATTGTAAATCCTAAAATAGGATATTCCCATGTAAACTTTTTTTCACAAATTGCTGACATCTTATTTGAAGCTGGACATAATGTTACGGTACTTGCTATTGATTTTGATCCGACAATAAAACATCCAGGAGCTTATAAAGCTAATGTAATTACTTTTCCAACTACAAAAGAAATTGAAGATAATTTTTCTAGTGAGAATGATAATAGAATGTTGTGGAATTTAACTAGTGGTGTTTCAGATCAATATAAGGTAAAAGTAGATTTTTAATTAATCATTATGTAATTTTCTGTAGATAATAACGAACTTTATTAATGGAATGTATAAACAATCAGTGAGAGTATTCAATAACGATGAATTAGCAGAACAAATAAAACAAGAGTAGTTTGATCTTGGAATTACTGAAACTATTCATGTTTACCTACTAGGAATGTTTAAAGTATGGGGAATAAAGGCTTATGTATCCGGCTATTCAATGCCTTTGGCTGATACTTACTACAAATCATTTGGTATGCCATTCCCAGCATCATTTATGCCAACTCTCATCTCAACATTTAGTGATAAAATGAAATACAAAGAAAGATTTCAAAACTTATTTGTTCACCATTTTAGTGAAACAATGTTTTATTTTCTAGATGATAAATTGTCATTGCAAACAGATTTCAATAAGAAATACGGAAATAGATATTTTGATAATAAAAATGCTATCGGTGATTCATCTTTCTTTCTACTAAATTCCAATCCATTCTTGGATATCCCAGGTCCAAAGACGCCAAAAATGGTTGAAGTCTCAGGTATTGGTATTAAAGATCCTGAACCACTTGGTGAATATTGGGATAAAATACTTTCATTAAGGAATAAAACTGTTCTTGTTTCATTTGGATCAGTTGCCAAAGCTTTTTCCATGCCTGATGACATGAAAAATGGTCTGTTAGAAACAATTAGAAAGTTAAAAGATATAACGTTCATATGGAAATATGAAAAACCTGAAGATGGTACTGGAAAAGACATTGAAAATTTAGTTCTCAGTAAATGGTTTCCACAAAGCGACTTGTTAAATGATGATCGATTATCCTTATTTGTAACACATGGTGGTTCGGGAAGTATTGTTGAACTATCATTTAGAGGAGTTCCAGCTGTGGTAATACCTATATTTGTAGATCAAATGAGAAATTCAAAATTAGTTGAAAGACAAAATTACGGCATTATTATGGATAAATTTGAATTAGCAAATCCAGATATTTTGATGAAAAATATTAAAACCCATTTTGGATGAAGAATCATATAAGAAGAACGCTAAAATGGTATCGCAAAGGTTAAACAAAAGACCAATTGGATCCAAAAAGCTTCTTGTAGAACATATTGAATTCGCTGCAGAATTTGGAAGACTAGATATGCTTGATTTAGCCAGTCGTAATATGGGAATAATTGAATACTACAATCTTGATATTATACTTCCAGTATTAATTGGATTCCTTATACTGATTTATCTTTTATTCTTCCTAATAATTAAGATTCTAGAAAAATTATTTGCATCTAAATTAAAAACTGATTAAGAAAATTTCTTATAACACTAATTTAAATACATTTAAAGAAATCTATTTTTTTACATATTGTAAAAATCCTCTTATTACGATTACAAATATTTCGTTGAAAAATAAATTTTGTAATTGAGCGAATTAGCTTGTTTTAATGAAGTTATCAATTTTTTTTCTTTCAACATTGGTAGTCATAAAGCCATTTATTTTTCAGCTATCAATGTAATTTTGATATGTGTAATTTTCTTAATAATAAAAAATGATATACTACATCTTTTAAAGTATTATTTCTTTGAATTTCTTTGAAAAATTATTTTTAATGTACAGTGATGAAATGTACTAATATATGATTCATTGTGAGTATCAACTGAGATACGTATGATATCTATATGATAGTATACTTATGAAGTATTTTATGATAAGAAAAGTTTATAAGATAAATAGGAGTTTGTGTGTTATAAACTCCATTTTGTAGTTACTAACAAAAAAAGTAGTATAGTTTATTATGCTTTTTATATGTTTTATACTATTTTTAAATTTGCTTCCTCATATTTATTCTTACAAAATTCTTATTGTAAATACTAAATATGGATATTCACATGTAAACTTTTTTTCACAAATTGCCGATATTTTAACTGAAACTGGACATAATGTTACTGTGCTTGCTATTGATCTTGACCCAACAATAAAACATCCTGGTGCTTATAAAGCTAATGTAATTACATATCCTTCTACAAAAAAAGTTGAAGATTATTTTAATAATATGATTGATAGTAAATTTTTATGGAATTTGCCTGGAAGTGGTGCAATGCAATTTAAAGTAATAATACATTTTCATTCAATTTTTTAGTAATTTTTTGTAGATGATAGCAAATTTCTTTAATGGAATACATAATCAGTCATTGAGGGTATTCAATGATGACGAATTATCAGAAAAAATAAGACGGGAAAAGTTTGATCTTGGAATTACGGAAAGTATAAATTTATATATTATAGGAATGTTTAAAGTGTGGGGAATAAAGGCTTATGTATCCGGCTATTCAATGCCTTTAGGTAGTGATTTACTATAAATCATTTGGAATGCCATTCCCAGCATCATTTATTCCGACACTTACGTCACCATATAGTGATAAAATGACATATAGTGAGAGAGTTGAAAATTTGTTTGTCCATTATGTTGGTGAAAGTGTGATGTATTTCTTAAAAGACAAAATGACACTGCAAAGCGAATTCGATAGAAAATATGGAGTAGGATTTTTTGATAGTAAAAATATTATCGGTGATTCATCCTTTTTTATACTAAATTCAAACCCTTTTTTGGATATTCCAGGTCCAAAAACACCAAAAATGGTTGAAGTTTCTGGAATTGGTATTAAAGATCCAAAACCACTTGATGAATATTGGAACGAAATTCTTTCATTGAGAAGCAAAACTGTTCTTGTTTCATTTGGATCATTTGCCAAAGCTATTTATATGCCTGAAGACTTAAAAAATGGTCTGTTAGAAACAATAAGAAAAATGAAGGATATTACTTTCATATGGAAATATGAAGGAACCTGAAGATGGTACTGGAAAAGATATTGAAAATTTAATAATTAAAAAATGGTTACCTCAAAGTGATTTGCTAAATGATGATCGATTATCCTTTATTTGTAACACACGGTGGTTCGGGAAGTATTGTTGAATTATCATTTAGAGGAGTTCCAGCTGTGGTAATACCTATAATAGGAGATCAAATGAGAAATTCTAAATTGATTGAAAGACAAAAATGCGGCATTGTTATGGATAAATTTGAGTTAGCAAATCCTAGATATTTTAATCAAAAATATTAAAACTATTTTGAATGAAGAATCATATAAGATGTAATGCCAAAATGGTATCACGAAGATTAAACAAAAGACCAATTGGTTCAAAAAGCCTTCTTATAGAACATATTGAATTCGCTGTAGAATTTGGAAGACTTGATATGCTTGATTTAGCTAGTCGTAATATGGGAATAATTGAATATTACAATCTTGATATTATTCTTCCAGTGTTCTTTGGACTCCTTTTATCTGATTTATTTTTTATTCAAGACAGTAGTCAAAATTCTTAGAAAGTTATTTGCATCTAAATTAAAAACTGATTAAGAAAATTTCCTATGATATTCATTAATTTTAATATATTTAAGAAATTTCCAATTTTTTAATCATTGTAGAAATTTATTTATAAAGATTAGATATAGTATTGTCAACGATTAATTTTAAAGTTATCGAGCTAAATAATTTGTTGTAATTCAGTTATCAAATTTTGTTATATATTGTTACAATGATTATCATGAACTTATTTATTTTTCAAGTAATTATATAATTTTGACACAAATAGAATTTTTCGATAACAAAAGTTGTTTTAAACAATTTTAAACTACATATTTTAAATTATTCATTTATCGCCTTGAAAAATCTTCTTTTTAAGAAATATTGATAAAGTGTTATAATACATAACTGTTTTTTGAATTTCAACTGAAATACATATGATATTTTTATAATGATAACAGTTTTCTAATAAAGTATTTTATGATAAGGAAAAGTTTTATAAGATAAATATTAGATTATATTTTGTAAACCCCACTTTATCTTACATTTTAAAAAGTAAAATTTAATATTGTTTTCGATGTTTTTTAAACATTCTATATTATTTTTGAACTTATTTTCGTTTATTTATTCATACAAGATTCTTGTTGTAAATCCTAAATTTGGATATTCACATGTAAACTTTTTTTCACAAATTGCCGATATTTTAACTGAAGCTGGACATGATGTGACAGTTTTAACTATCGATATTGATCCAACAATAACACATCCTGGTGCATATAAAGCAAAAATCATTACATTTCCAGCTACAAAAGAAGTTGAAGATGATTTTGCTAATTTGATTGATAAAAGACTTCTATGGAATTTGTCCAATGGTGGTGCACAACAATTTAGGGTAATATTTATACAGGTTATTAAATAATACAGACTTTTATAGTTAATGTTGAAATTTATAAACGGAATACATAAACAATCATTAAGGGTATTCAATGATGAAGAATTGGCGGAAAAAATAAGGAAAGAAGAATTTGATCTTGGAATTACAGAGGCTATGAATATTTACGTATTAGGAATGTTCAAAGTATGGGGAATAAAATCTTATGTAGCAGGATACTCGATGTCATTAGGTAATGATTTATATAAATATTTTGGCTTACCATTTCCGTCATCATTTATGCCAACTCTTATGTCATCTTCTACTGATGAAATGACGTATAGTGAAAGATTTGAAAATTGGTTTGTCCATAATTTCGGTGAAACTGTGATGTATTTTCTGAAAGACAAAATGACACTGCAAAGTGAATTTGATAGAAAATATGGAGTGGGATTCTATGATAGTGATAATATTATTGGTGATTCATCTTTTCTTTTATTAAATTCAAATCCTTTTTTGGATATTCCAGGTCCGAAAACGCCAAAAATGGTTGAAGTCTCAGGTATTGGTATTAAAGATCCAAAACCACTCGATGAATATTGGGATAAAATACTTTCATTAAGAAACAAAACAGTTCTTGTGTCATTTGGATCATTTGCCAAAGCTATTAACATGCCTGATGACATGAAAAATGGTCTGCTAGAAACAATGAGAAAATTAAAAGACATAACATTCATATGGAAATATGAAGAACCTGAAGATGGTACTGGAAAGGATATTGAAAATTTAGTTATTAGTAAATGGCTTCCACAAAGCGACTTGTTAAATGATGATCGATTATCCTTTATTTGTAACACATGGAGGTATGGGTAGTACAACAGAATTATCATTTAGAGGAGTTCCAGCTATCTCAATTCCTATATTAGGAGATCAAATGAGAAATTCTAAATTGATTGAAAGACAAAAATGCGGTATTGTTATGAGTAAGTTTGAGTTAGCAGATTCTAGTATATTAATCAAAAATATTAAAACTGTGTTGGATGATGAAACATATAAACATAATGCTAAAATGGTATCAAAGAGATTAATAAAGAGACCCATCGGTTCTAAAAGGCTTCTTATAGAACACGTTGAATTTGCTGCAGAATTTGGAAGACTTGATATGTTTGATTTGGCTAGTCGTAATATGGGCATGATTGAATATTATAATCTTGATATCATATTTCCTGTAATATTCATTGGACTTCTTATACTGAATTTTCTTTTATTATACATAATATTCAAGATTTTAAAAAAATTATTTGTACCTCGAAATTAAAAATTGATTAAGAAAATTTCTTATAACACTAATTTAAATACATTTTAAGAAATAGAATTTTTATCATTGTAAAAATCCTTTAATAAATAATAGATATGGAATACTTTTTGAAAAATAAATTTTGTAACTGAACGAATTAGTTTATTGTAATACAGCTATCAAGTTTTACTTATATTTTCATAATTGGTTATCATTAACTTATTTATTTTTAAACTTTCAATGTAATTTTGGTATGTGTAATCTTTTCAATAAAACAAAACGATTAAAAAAATGATATACTATATCTTTTAAAGTATTAATTTATTTCTTTTAATTTCTTTAAAAAATTATTTTTAAAGTAAAGTGATGAGATGTACTAGTATATGATTTATTGTGAGTATCAACTGAGATACGTATGACATCTATATGATAAGAATATAGTTATGATGTATTTTATGATAAGAAATGTTTATAAGATAAATAGGAGTTTGTGTGTTATAAACTCCCATTTTTATAGTTAGTAACAAAAACAGTATTATAGTTTATTATGCTTTTTAAATGTTTTATGCTATTTTTAAACGTATTTACTCATATTTATTCTTACAAAATTCTTGTTGTAAATACTAAATATGGATATTCACACGTAAACTTTTTTTCACAAGTTGCTGATATTTTAACTGGAGCTGGACATAATGTTACTGTACTTGCTATTGATCTTGACCCAAAAATAAAACATCCTGGTGCTTATAAAGCTAATGTAATTACATATCCTTCTACAAAAATAGTTGAAGATCATTTTTATAATATGATTGATAGTAAATTTTTATGGAATTTACATAGTAGTGGTGTGATGCAATTTAAAGTAATAATAAATTTTCACTCAATTTTTTAGTAATTGTTTGTAGATGATAGCAAGTTTCATGATGGAATACATAAGCAATCATTGAGGGTATTCAATGATGACGAATTATCAGAAAAAATAAGACGGGAAAAGTTTGATCTTGGAATTACGGAAAGTATAAATTTATACACTATAGGAATGTTTAAAGTGTGGGGAATAAAGGCTTATGTATCCGGCTATTCAATGCCTTTATCTAATAGCCACTATAAATCATTTGGAATGCATTCCCAGCATCATTTATTCCAAAATTTACGTCACCATATAGTGATAAAATGACATACAAAGAGAGATTCCCAAATTTGTTTGCCTATTATGTTGGAGAGATTGTTTTTTATTTCATAAACAATAAAATTACTTTACAAAAAGAATTCGATAGAAAATATGGAGTAGGATTCTGTGATAGTGCTAATATTATTGGCGATTCATCCTTTTTTATACTAAATTCAAACCCTTTTTTAGATATTCCAGATCCAAAAACACCAAAAATGGTTGAAGTTTCTGGTATTGGTATTAAAGATCCTAAACCACTCGATGAATATTGGAATAAAATACTTTCATTAAGAAACAAAACAGCTCTTGTGTCATTTGGATCATTTGCCAAAGCTATTTACATGCCTGATGACATGAAAAATGGTCCGTTAGAAACAATGAGAAAGTTAAAAGATATAACATTCATATGGAAATATGAAGAACCAGAAGATGGTACTGGAAAGGATATTGATAATTTAGTTATTAGTAAATGGCTTCCACAAAGCGACTTGTTAAATGATGATCGATTATCCTTATTTGTAACACATGGCGGTTCGGGAAGTATTGTTGAACTATCATTTAGAGGAGTTCCAGCTGTGGTAATACCTATATTTGTAGATCAAATGAGAAATTCTAAATTAGTTGAAAGACAAAACTACGGCATTATTATGGATAAATTTGAGTTAGCAAATCCAGACATATTGATAAAAAATATTAAAACTGTGTTGGATGATGAAACATACAAAAATAATGCTAAAATGATATCAAAAAGACTAAATAAAAGACCTATTGGTTCTAAAAGACTCCTTATAGAACATATTGAATTCGCTGCAGAATTTGGAAGACTTGATATGCTTGATTTAGCCAGTCGTAATATGGGAATAATTGAATACTACAATCTTGATATTATACTTCCAATATTAATTGGATTCCTTATACTGATTTATCTTTTATTCTTCATAATAATTAAGATTCTAAAAAAATTAATTGTATCTAAATTAAAAACTGATTAAGAAAATTTCTTATAACACTGATTTTAATTGATAACTTAGTAACATTTTTTAATTTTTTAATCATTGTAAAAATTTTCCTTATTCAAAGATTAGGACATAATCTTAGAAAAATAAATTTTGTAACTGAACGAATTAGCTTGTTTTAATGCAGTTGTCAATTTTTTTTTCTTTCTATACATTGGTAATCATAAAGTTATTTTTTTTTCAACTGTCAATGTAATTTTGATATGTGTAATTTTTTCCGATAACACAAAATGATTAAAAAAATGATATACTATATCTTTTAAAGTATTAATTTATTTCTTTTAATTTCTTTGAAAAATTATTTTTGAAATATATTGATAAAATGTTCTTATTTATGATTTTTTGTGAATTTAAAACGAATACATATGATATTTTTATAGTGATAACATATTAATAAACTATTTTTTAATTTGGTTACCGTGAACAAGTTTATTTTTAATTTAATTTCGATTATTTTATGATACGTTTTGTGTGTTATGGCTCCATTTTTATAATTTTTTTAGAAAAAAGTAAAATTTAATTAACCATGTTCTCTAGGTCTTTTATATTATTTTTGAACTTATTTTCGTTTATTTATTCATACAAGATTCTTGTTGTAAATCCTAAACTTGGATATTCACATGTAAACTTTTTTTCACAAGTTGCTGATATTTTAACTGAAGCAGGACATGATGTGACAGTTTTAACTATTGATGTTGATCCAACAATAAAACATCCTGGTGCATATAAAGCAAAAATCATAACATTTCCAGTCACAAAAGAAATTGAAGATGATTTTGCTAATTTGGTTGATAAGAGACTTCTATGGAATTTCTCCAATGGTGGTGCACAACAATTTAGGGTAATATTTATACAGGTTATTTAATAATACAAACTTTTATAGTTATTGTTTAAAATTATAAACGGAATACATAAACAATCATTAATGGTATTCAATGATGAAGAATTGGCGGAAAAAATAAGAAAAGAAGAGTTTGATCTTGGAATTACGGAATCTGTGAATTTTATGTATTAGGAATGTTTAAAGTATGGGGAATAAAAGCTTATGTAACAGGATACTCGATGTCATTAAGTAGTGATTTATATAAATATTTTGGCTTACCATTTCCGTCATCATTTATGCCAAATCTTATGTCATCTTTTGGTGATAAGATGACGTATAGTGAAAGATTTCAAAATTGGTTTGCCCATTATTTTGGTGAAACTGTGATGTATTTTTTGAAAGACAAAATAACACTGCAAAGTGAATTTGATAAAAAATATGGAGTGGGATTCTATGATAGCGATAATATTATTGGTGATTCATCATTTCTTATGCTAAATTCAAATCCTTTTTTGGATATTCCAGGTCCAAAGACACCAAAAATGGTTGAAGTTTCTGGTATTGGTATTAAAGATCCCAAACCACTCGATGAATATTGGGATAAAATACTTTCATTAAGAAATAAAACAGTTCTTGTGTCATTTGGATCATTTGCCAAAGCTATTTACATGCCTGATGACATGAAAAATGGTCTGTTAGAAACAATGAGAAAATTAAAAGACATAACATTTATATGGAAATATGAGAAACCTGAAGATGGTACTGGAAAAGGATATTAAAAATTTAGTTATTAGTAAATGGCTTCCACAAAGCGATTTGTTAAATGATGATCGATTATCTTTATTTGTAACACATGGAGGTATGGGTAGTACAACAGAATTATCATTCAGAGGAATTCCGGCTATTGCAATTCCTATATTAGGAGATCAAATGAGAAATTCTAAATTGATTGAAAGACAAAAATGCGGTATTGTTATGAGTAAGTTTGAGTTAGCAGATTCTAGTATATTAATCAAAAATATTGAAACTATTTTGAATGATGAAACATATAAATATAATGCCAAAATGGTATCGCGAAGATTAAACAAGAGACCTATTGGTTCTAAAAGGCTTCTTATAGAACACGTGGAATTTGCTGCAGAATTTGGAAGGCTTGATATGCTTGATTTGGCTAGTCGTAATATGGGAATGATTGAATATTATAATCTTGATATTATATTTCCTGTAATCGTTGGATTTCTTTTTCTTGTTTCTGTTTTATCATACGTAATATTCAAGATAGTTAAAAAATTGTTTACTTCGAAATCTAAAATTGATTAAAGATTTTTGTATGGTTTTAATTGATAACTTAGTAACATTTTTTAATTTTGTGTTATTATAAAAATTTTCTTAATCAAAATAGGACATTATATTTTTAATAGTAAACTTTTGTTTTATTCAATTACTTTGTTAAACATACATATTGTAGAAAAATAAAGATAAATATATTTTATATAAAATTTGATATGACAAAATAAAAAACTACGATGTTAAAATATAATTAAATAATTAGAATAGACAACTTACCTAAAGAAGTTGTTTTTAATTTAATATTATTTTATATAAAAATCGATTTTTATATCTAAATTTATATTGTAATGATAACAATTAATTTGATTTTCTATTACGTATATGTTACTTGTAGAATTTAAAAATTTTCTTCTATGTTTTATTTTGATTTTCGTGAACAAGTTTATTTTTAATATAATTTCCATTATTTTATGATAAGTTTTGTGTGTTATGACTCCATTTTTATAGTTTTCTTAGAAAAAAGTAAAAAGCTTAAGATGTTCTTTAAATGTTTTTTATTATTTTTGAACTTATTTTCGTTTATTTATTCATACAAGATTCTTGTTGTAAATCCTAAACTTGGATATTCACATGTAAACTTTTTTTCACAAGTTGCTGATATTTTAATTGAAGCAGGACATGATGTGACAGTTTTAACTATTGATATTGATCCAACAATAAAACATCCTGGTGCATATAAAGCAAAAACCATAACATTTCCAGTCACAAAAGAAATTGAAGATGATTTTGCTAATTTGCTTGATAAGAGACTTCTATGGAATTTGTCCAATGGCGGTGCACAACACTTTAGTGTAATATTTATACAGGTTTATTAATAATATAGACTTTTATAGTTAATTTTGAAATTTATAAACGGAATACATAAACAATCATTAAGGGTATTTAATGATGAAGAATTGGCGGAAAAAATAAGGAAAGAAGAATTTGATCTTGGAATTACAGAGGCTATGAATATTTACGTATTAGGAATGTTCAAAGTATGGGGAATAAAATCTTCTGTAGCAGGATACTCGATGTCATTAGGTAGTGATTTATATAAATATTTTGGCTTACCATTTCCGTCATCATTTATGCCAACTCTTATGTCATCTTTTGGTGATGAGATGACGTATAGTGAAAGAGTTGAAAATTGGTTTGTCCATTATTTTGGTGAAAGTGTGATGTATTTTTTGAAAGACAAAATGACACTGCAAAGCGAATTTGATAGGAAATATGGAGTGGGATTCTATGATAGTGATAATATTATTGGTGATTCATCATTTCTTGTACTAAATTCAAATCCTTTCTTAGATATTCCAGGTCCAAAGACACCAAAAATGGTTGAAGTTTCTGGTATTGGTATTAAAGATCTTAAACCACTTGATGAATATTGGGATAAAATACTTTCATTGAGAAACAAAACAGTTCTCGTGTCGTTTGGAACATTGGCCAAAGGTATTCACATGCCTAGTGACGTAAAAAATGGTCTCTTAGAAGCAATAAGAAAATTGAATGATATAACATTCATATGGAAATATGAAGAACCTGAAGATGGTACTGGAAAAGATATTGAAAATTTAGTACTTACTAAATGGATGCCACAAAGTGATTTACTGAATGATGAAAGAATATCTTTATTTGTAACACATGGAGGCATGGGTAGTACAACAGAATTATCATTTAGAGGGGTGCCAGCTATCTCAATTCCTATAATAGGAGATCAAATGAGAAATTCTAAATTATTAGTAAGGCAAAAATACGGTATCATCATGAATAAGTTAGATTTAAAAAATCCGGATGTATTAATAAAAAATATTAAAACTATTTTGGATGATGACACGTATAAAAAGAATGCTAAAATGGTATCCAAAAGATTAAACAAAAGACCAATTGGTTCTAAAAGACTCCTTATAGAACATATTGAATTTGCTGCTGAATTTGGGAAACTTGATATGCTTGATTTAGCAAGTCGTCATATGGGAATGATTGAATATTATAATCTTGATATTATATTTCCAGTAATTATTGGAATCATTGTATTTGTTGGCCTTATATTTTTTGTTATTTTTTGGATTGTTAGAAGATTGTTTACCACAAAAATAAAAAAGGACTAGAAATAATTTCTATGTGATATTAATTAACTTTTCAATAAAAATAATCTAACTTTTTATAATTTAAAGTGACGGTATTTTATTATTATGGGTACAACCGATTTTGTAAATTAACTTTTTTGTTTCTTTTATCATTTTGTTATAAATAAATTCGTAAATTTGTTTTTAATATGAGTTTGATGATAATATACATATTTATTTTTCAAATACAAAATGTTGTTTAATGTCAAAATGAATATAATATCGGGTTTATATCTTAAGGATGAAACAAATATTAATGTTTAAATATTGGGAATCTCGCGCGTGATACACTGTATGTCTGATAAAGTAACCGACATAGTTATCAAATAACATATATTTGAAATTATCTCAGAATGAGTCATTTTAATTTCTTTTACAATTATTAAAAGAAATTCTATTATACAAAGCGCAAAAAAAAAATTAAATACTTAATATATTTGCGAAAAAGTGTTTTAAAAAAAATTAAAATCTTTACGAAGATAAAGTATTTATAGTTTAGTTTATGAAGAGAAAAGTTTCATAAAATTAACATCATTTTACCGTGCTATAAACTTTTTCCAGTATTTTTAATCAATAAAACTAACATAATTTACTATGTTTATTAAACATTTTTTGTTACTTTTTAACTTTATATGTATTACTTATACCTACAAGATTCTTGTTGTAAATCCAAAATTTGCATATTCTCATGTAAACTTCTTTTCACAAATTGCTGATATTTTAACTGAAGCCGGAAACGATGTTACAGTTTTAACTATCAATCTAGATCCAGCAATAAAACATCCTGGTGCTTATAAAGCTAAAGTTATAACAGTTCCAGCTGAGAAAGAAATTGAAGACATTTTTATTAGTGCGTTCAATGATGTCGTATTATGGGACACTTCTCCTAATCCTTTGGATCAAGTTAAGGTAAAATTTATATTCATATATTATCAACTAAATAATTTCTTTAGTTTGCGGAGAAAATTTTTGATGGTATATATAAACAATCAATGAATGTATTTAATGATGAAAAATTAACGGAAAAAATAAGACAAGAAAAGTTTGATCTTGGAATCACAGAGGTTGTGAATGTCAATGTACTAGGAATGTTTAAAGTATGGGGAATAAAGGCTTATGTTACAGGAAGCTCATTGTCTTTAGGAAATATTTACTATCAACCATTCGGTTTGCCATTTCCAGCATCTTATGTTCCTGCTATCATATCACCATTTACCGAAAAAATGACATATTCTGAAAGACTTAAAAATTTAATTGGTCATTACATTTTTGCTTTTGGAATTAATTATTTTAGTGATAAAGTTTCAATTCAAAAAGAATTCGATGAAAAATATGGAGTGGGATTTTTTAATAGTAACAATGCAATTGGTGATTCATCTTTTATTGTCATAAATTCAAATCCTTTCTTGGATATTCCAGGTCCAAAAACTCCAAAAATGATTGAAGTTGCTGGGATTGGTGTTAAAGATCCTAAACCACTTGATGAATACTGGAATAAAATTTTGTCGTTAAGAAATAAAACAATTCTAATATCATTTGGAACATATTCAAGAACCATTCACATGCCTGAAGATATGAAAAATGGACTGTTAGAATCTATAAGAAAATTGAATGATACAACATTTATATTGAAATATGAAGAACCTGAAGATGGTACTGGAAAGGATATTGAAAATTTAGTACTTACTAAATGGATGCCACAAAGTGATTTGTTAAATGATGAAAGGTTGTCATTGTTTGTAACTCATGGTGGTATGGGCAGTATAACAGAATTATCATTTATAGGAATTCCAACATTGGTAATTCCGATATTGGGTGATCAAAATAGAAACGCTAAATTAGTCGAAAGACAAAATTATGGCATCTCCATGAATAAGTTAGATTTAAAAGATCCGGACATATTAATAAAAAATATCAAAATTATATTGGGTGACGAAACATATCGAAATAATGCTAAAATGGTATCAAAAAGACTAAATAAAAGACCTATTGGTTCTAAAAGACTCCTTATAGAACACATTGAATTTGCTGCTGAATTCGGAAGAATTGATATGCTTGATCTAGGTAGTCGTAATATGGGAACGATTGAATATTACAATCTTGATATCATACTTCCTATGATTTTTGTACTTCTTCTATTTTCTGTTCTTCTACTTTACATAACATGGAAGATTGTTAAAAAATTGTTTACATTAATTAAAGCTAGATGTTGTAAAGATTTTAGCTTTGATAAGTATACATTGATACGTCAAAAACACGAATAAACCCTTTAATTTTGTTTCTTTTTCTGAAATTGTCATATATGAATTTAATATATCTTATGAAATTATTAGAAATCAATATAATCACCTTGAAACCAGTCGGATTAATTTTTATATAGAAAATGCTTTAAAAATAATTTCATTTACGAAAAGATATGGTCTCTTTTGAACAAAAAAAATTAATTATTAAAGATTTATTTTTTGAAGAATAGATATTCGTTTTTCTATAGAGATTTGCAAACATTTAGAACAGAAATATAGAATTGAAGTAAAATGCTTACAACAGTACCAAAAATTAGATTTTCTGAAAACTTTGCCCTCAAAGAAATACCTATATTTAGAAATTTTACAAAATTAAAAATTCTGAAAGAAACCACATTACCATTAATTTTTTTTGTACACACAAAAAAAAGGACAAATTTTGACAAATCTATCTGAAATGGAAAAAAATGTCCCAACATTTTAAAATGCAAAATTTATTCAAATTTTAAAGAATTAAGCGACGACATTCCACCGCGAAGAACGTAAAATAATGATATTACGAACACTATCAAATATTAAAAATTAATTTAATAATTAATATATAATAATTGTATAATTTTTTGTATTATAATTTAATAATAAAGTTTTAAATTAAATGTTTTTTATTTTATTATTTATAGTGTCCAAAAATGAATAAACAAAGTTCAAATGTTGACTGTCAATTTTGTAAAAAAAAAGTTGAAAAATCAAGATATTTGGATCATCTAAGAGATATGCATAAATATGCAGATGATAGATTTTTAAAAGTAATTGTTTACCCCCTATTTAAATGTAAAACAAAGGGTAAGCAATATTCTTTTAAAAACTTTAAAATTCATTGGAGAAAAATTCATGTTGTTAATTTCAATCATAGATGTGATAGTAAAAGGTTACGTGAATAAAATCAAAATTTAAAACTATCGTTTTGATTGTAATCGTGTTTACAATAAATAAAATGTATATATAATAAAAACAATTTAGTTTTTAAAAATATTATAACTC
This sequence comes from Strongyloides venezuelensis, assembly GCA_963280985.1. Classification (NCBI taxonomy): domain Eukaryota; kingdom Metazoa; phylum Nematoda; class Chromadorea; order Rhabditida; family Strongyloididae; genus Strongyloides; species Strongyloides venezuelensis. Next base: position 22,638,758 of record CAUJLX010000001.1, on the reverse strand, counting down.
ATTTTTTAAAAATGTTCTCAAAAATAAAGAACAAAGATATATTATTTAAAAAAATGATAGCTCATTTTCATGGTATTTCACATTTAGAATAATTGTTAGAGTTTTTATAATATTAAATAAAATAATAATAAATTTATTTGGTTTGACGACTCTATATAAACAAAAAAACTGATAAAGAATTTTTCTTCTAATGTTGAGAAAAGCCAGTGAACCATGTGATTGAAAGAGAATATTTCATTTAATTTCGAGAAATATTTGTTTTAAATTTTATAAAAAATAGACTTTTAATTTTCTAGTTTATAAAGAATATTTAAACCACTCTTTTGATTTAATAGAAAAAAATTTGGTGTTGATTTTTTTCAATTATTTTTAATGAAATTTTTTATAATAATTTTTAAGTAAACCATGTTCGGAAGATGTTTTTATGTATAATTATAATATAAAATAAATGATTTTTATAAACCAATGTTTAGAAAAAAATAAACTTTAAATGGCGAGTATGGCAATTTTTTTAACTTTATATAAGAACTTGAACCCATTGTTTTTACCAATATTGTATATTTGTTTTAGAAAATATTAAATGACAAAAAATTTATTCTACGTTATTTTAAAATGGCACAAATTTCTGTAAATCCAAATAGCTACTTTTTTAATGATCTTTATTTTAAAATTCATAACTACAGCATAAATATAATATACTTCTGTTAATTTATACTATATTTTTTATTTAATAAATAAGATATAAATGTCGTTGTAATTTAACAAATATTGTATTTTTTTCTTTTATTTCTACAAAAAGTTCTTTTAAAAATATTGAACTTTTATAAAATAATTCATGTTTAATGAATTTTTAATTATCTATATTCTTCTCATATGCAAAATAATGCGATGAAATTAGTCACAAATAAAGAAAATTTGAATTTTATTTGGTTTGGACAAATTTCTTACATTTTTTGCAAATCTGTGTCCTTTTTTTTTCTGTGTAAGTAGTGATTATATGTGTTTTGTTCTAACTTAGTGGAGAAAAGGGTTTTTTAAAATATTAGTCTGTAATTATACATGTTATTTTTAAAAAACAACAACTTTTTAGTCACTATTTTGTACAGTTTTGTCTTTTAGATAACATTTGTAAAAGTAAATTGAATTTTTTGGTTTATAACTCATCTGGAAAATATACGTCACGAATAAAGGGTAAACGTAATATTATTAAAATTGGTTAAAAGCTAAATAAGTTATGAACCAAAAGGTAGTAATTATTTTTCTATTCAAAATGAAAAAAATAATGTATATTACATAATGGAAACTTGAAAAAATGAAGAAGACATGATTTTTCCTTATGGATCTTATTCTAACTATAAAAATCAAACTATAACAATGTTCGTAGCTTTAAAACAAAAGAAGTTATTTTAAGTACTATTTTTTTCTGTTTTTTTTTCATTCACATATTTGTAAGATTAAGGTAAATATGTAGTTAATAGAATTATGGTGTGAATACACCTTACAAAAAACATGACAATCATAATGAGATGACAAACCAAGGGGTTAATATTGTAAACGTTCTTTCTATTGTATCGCTAATATGTTAATTATTAATATGCTTATTGTAGGGGTATAAGTCAACTAAAATAAAAATTTTACTATGGTATTATATTGTTAATACCAATTTCAAAAATATAATAAAGAGTTACTTAAATATTTACTTGAAAAAATTCAAATATTCATTTTTATCCACTTTTTGGATATAAATAAAATTCTCTTGTTGGGTGATTTTTTTAGCTTAATCAGTTTCAATAAAGGCAAACGTTATAAAATGATTTCAAACTTAGAAATGTTTCTTATATTAATATGTTATAACAATGTATTGTCGGTTATTTTACTTCTCCATAAATATATAATCCAAGGAAACAATTTTTTATACAAACACTTTAATAAAAGAATATGCTCTGCGGACCAGTTATGATATGGCAAAGGCAGATCTAAGGATGGTTTTATTAAAACAGTGTAAAATTTTATGATTGTATTATTAAAGAAAAGTTAAATTTAAATTCAATTTATAACCATTAACAACTATATATTTTTTTTAATTTATTGAAATATTGTAACGAAATTTTTTCAGTGTTTGGATACATTTTTTTCCATTTTTAAAGAAGTTTGTTCTTAGAAAACGTAGTTTACCAAAAAAGTAAAATTATGTGAAAAGTGTTGGTAATTTGAAGAGGAATGATGCAAAAGGAGTGATAGCAAATAAACTAGTTGACATTTCTTCATTTGAAGATTGAAGGTGCTAAAAATTATAATAATGTTGTTACATCAAACTGTCTTTTTTGACTTATTTTTATGTTAAATAAACAGATATTTTTTAATATTAAGATAATACGCGAATGATTGTCATTGATAATACTTTGGAAAATTTTATTTTTGAGATTATGCTTTTATTAAAATACAAAATTGATTGTTATTTTAAATTCAGCTATGATTTGAAATATGAACATTTAAGATAGCGGTTAATTTTAGGAATTTTCAAATACATCATCAACTTTTTTGCACTTGTTAATTAAAATTAATAAACATACCCATGTAATTTTTTTCTTTGTACTACCCGGTAGCTATGCTTCCTCATGGTTTTGCATAATCCTTCAATGAAATTTATATTATTTTAAAAAAAAATAACCATTTCTCTTGGTTTCATAATTAGGCTACTTTGTGATCAATATCTATGATAAAAGTGTTTCTTTCTATTCTGACATTGGATCTTTCTAATGTTATAATTGATCCTTTAATTTGGCTAATTTGAAAAAAGTTATCATCTGTACAAACTCTACTAGAAACAGAACAAAAATAATGTTTTATTAAGAAAACTTGGCTAACTTTGGCCTGAAACTTTTGAGACTTATTTTTCACAACAAATTAGAAAAAACATCCTTTGACTATTAACTCTTAATAATCGGTTAAATTTTAAAAAGTGTTATGATGAAGAAAATACTTATTTTCATATTTTATATCATAGATAATAATTGAAAAGACATGGAAAAGTTTCATTGAAATTATAGTATAAAAGAGACATTATTTTTTGGAATTTTATGTGTCATAGAAAGTACTTGTTTATTATCTTAAGCTGACTTGTATTTTTATCTTAGGATGTTTTATTTACCAAGTTTTTGATAAGACTGTAGAAATTACACATTTTTTTTACAAATATCATAAGTTAAAGTGCATCGTTATAAATATGGAAATATATTAAAAAACCTTTTAGAGATTAGTAAGATATTTTATAAAAAATTTTCTTTACCATTTGATTGACTGTTAAAAAGTTTTCATCGCTAAATATTCTACATGTCGAAATCAACCTTTCAAATTTACTTGGTATATAAGTCAATGATCTTAGTTTAACCATTATTTTTAATTTAACCTTTTCTGGTATTTTCTTCTATTCTACTTTGGTTTTTTATTATTCAAGATTGATTAACTTTAGTTTTGGTTTAGGATTTTCTTCGAGTTTAATTTTACCTTGCGATAATTAAGTTTGGAGGAGAAGTTTGCGTGGTTCTTAGAGAGTAGGAACTTTTATTAGTAAATCATTTGTCACAACATTGAGCTCGTCACTAATTTTAAGATATCATTTCTTACCATTCATATAACATGGAGTCAAAAATTAATAAATTTAATTTTATATGTTCAATACCGAATTTTTCACTTCGTACTGAAAAGACAGGTGAAAAAATTATATCACCAACTTTTGTAGTTGGAAGTGAAGAAAGATCAGAGTGGTTATTATTTGTATATCCCAATGGTGCTGCAGAAGAATTGAAGGAATATGTGTCAGTTTATCTGGCATTGTTAAAACCTGACAAAGCAAAATTAAGACTTAGAATCTCTATTTTAAATGATAATGAAAAAAAGAATAATACACGTATTGTAGATAACATTATTGATCTTAATAAAGGAAATGGTTTGGGGCATGACAAATTTGTTAGGAGAGATTTTTTAATGGATAAATCAAATGGCTTATTGGTTAATGATAAGTTGACAATACTATGTGAGACAGAAATTGTTGAACTTAAATCTGAAAATCATGAGATTAATATGCCTTATGGTATGTTATTTGTCACAACATTGAACTTGGTACTAATTTTATGATATTTACTATTTAAGATGTTCTTTATATCAGCCAGACAGACGTTACCAATTTCAAATATAAATACACGATACAAAACTTTTCACTTCGTCCTGAAAAGACAGGTGAAAAAATTATATCACCAACTTTTGTTGTTGAGGGGAAAGAAAGATCAGAGTGGTTTTTATTGGTATATCCCAATGGTGATAAAGAAGAGTCAAAGAAGTATGTGTCAGTTTTTCTGAAATTGTTAAAACCTGACAAAGCAAAAATTAAATATAGTTTCTCTATTTTAAATGATAAAGAAGAAAAGAATAATACATGTATTAAAGATAACATTGTTGATATTAATAAAGGAATTAGATGGGGGTATGACAAATTTGTTAGGAGAGATTTTTTAATGGATAAATCTAATGGCTTATTAGTTAAAGATAAGTTGACAATACTATGTGAGACAGAGATTGTTGAACTTAAATCTGAAAATCATGAGATTAGTATGCCTTATGGTATGTTATTTGTCACAACACGGAACTTGCCACTAATTTTATGATATTTACTATTTCAGATGTTCTTTATATCAGCCAGACAGACGTTAACAATTTCAAATATAAATACACGATACAAAACTTTTCACTTCGTCATGAAAAGACAGGTGAAAAAATTATATCACCAACTTTTTTAATTGGAAACAAAGAAAGATCAGAGTGGTGTTTACATATATGTCCCAATGGTCAAGATGAATATTCAAATGAATATATATCAGTTTACCTAACATTGTTAAAGCCTGACAAAGTAAAAGCAAAATATAGGTTTTCTATTTTAAATGACAAAAAAGTGGAGAAAAATATTAAATTTGTAACAGAATCGGAAAACTTTGTTAAAGATATAGGTTTAGGATTTTCTCAGTTTGTTAAGAAGAGTTTATTACTGGATAGATCAAATGGATTATTGGTTAATGATAAGTTGACAATACTATGCGAGACAGAAATTTTTGAACATAAATCTGAAAATCATGATAATCCACAGACATCAATGAATATTTCTACACCCCAATCAAAATTATCATTGGACTATGGAAACTTGTATGATTCATCATCATTTTATGATTACGTTATAAAAATTGAAGACACAGAAATTAAAGCTCATAAAACAATACTCGCTGCTCGATCTCCTGCTTTTCGTGACATTTTTACCAGTGCATCTGATGAATCACAAACAAACATTTTTGAAATAAAAGATTTTAATGTTGAAGTTGTAGAGAAGATGTTAAAATACATTTATAAAGATGAAGTTTCGGATATAGAAGATATGGCGAATGAAATATTTGAAATTGCAAATGAATATAAACTAGATGGACTAAAAGCAATTTCAGAACAGTCTATGTGCGATAGCTTGACTACTGATAATGTCTTAGAACGCTTCGCATTATCTGATAAATACCCAACTGAGAGAATGAAGAAATGTTGTGAAGAATTTATCCTTAAAAATGCAGAATGTGTAATAAAAAATAAGGAGTGGAAAAATTTTGTTCTATTACATCCATCATTAATTGAAAATTTATTTTTAAAATCAGTTAACATTAATTTAAAAGAAAGTAACTCTGAAAAAAAAGAATAATTGGATACTTGTAATATCTATTAAGTTAATCATTCATTTTTTTTGTAATTTTAAAATAAAAATATCTCACTGAAGAAATATTTATAGGAACAAAAAAATTAATCCTTAATGTAAAGTTAATGTTACTTAAAATATTTCTATTTATTATTAAGTGATTGTTAATTTAGTCATATTATGAAATTAGTATCAAAATTTTAAAAAACACAATCCTTAAAATTATAAGTTAGATCGTCTTCTGTTCTGAATTATTTCTCTTAAAAGTTATGGTCTTTTATTAATCAGGTTACCGTTATTTGATTCCTTCAATTGGGCAAATATAAATCTTTTGAAAAATACTTTTATTCTAACATGAAGGTGAAGAGTAATTTAAACATAATATTGGCGGATGATGACGAAGTTTTTATTTTAAAAAACCATTTTCTTTTGAAATTTTTAGTATATTTTTTTCTTTTAAGTAATCCTTGTAAAATAAATAAAATTTTTTAATTATGATCCATTAAAAACGTATAATTATGGAATAAGGGGAAGATTTGATATTAAAAAGATTAATAAAATTAGTCAAGTTGTGGACCAAAATGCGACGACTGTTTTTTAAGTAAAAATTCAAATTTTTTGATGTTTTAACATTATGAAAAGTTGTTTAAAATAAATAAAACTAAATTTAGTACATAGATTCAAGTCTGGCTTAAAATATGAAGCTATAACAAAGTTTGTAATTAAAAAAGAATTTATTTATTTTAGATATTGATTTTTTTGCTATTTCTCATTTTTATATTTGTAAAATTAACGTAATTATGTATTTAATAGAAAAATGGTTAAATTTTTTTCCTTAATTCAAAAATACAATGAGACGTAACTTAAATAGTTACTTAGAATAATTCAAGTGTTTAATTTTATTCACCTTCTAGATGTAAATTAAACCGTTTTGTTAGTTGAATTTTTTATTATCTAGACAGTTACAGTAAAAGTATACGATATAAAAAAGCTGTCATACTCAGAAACATTTCATATACTAATATTTTATAACAATGCATTTTCGGTTATTTTACTTCTCCATAAATTTATAATCCAAGGAAACAATTTTTTATACAAACACTTTAATAAAAGAATATGCTCTGCGGACCAGTTATGATATGGCAAAGGCAGATCTAAGGATGGTTTTATTAAAACAGTGTAAAATATTATGATTGTATTATTAAAGGAAAGATGAATTTATATTCAATTTATAACCATTAACAACTATATATTTTTTTTTAATTTATTGAAATATTGTAACGAAATTTTTTTAGTGTTTGGATACATTTTTTTCCATTTCTAAAGAAGTTTGTTCTTAGAAAACGTAGTTTATCAAAAAAGTAAAATTATGTGAAAAGTGTTGGTAATTTGAAGAGGAATGATGCAAAAGGAGTGATAGAAAATAAACTAGTTGACATTTCTTCATTTGAAGATTGAAGGTGCTATAAATTATAATAATGTTGTTACATCAAACTGTCTTTTTTGTCTTATTTTTATGTTAAATAAATAGATATTTTTTTAATATTAAGATAATACGCAAATGATTGTCATTGATAATACTTTGGAAAATTTTATTTTTGAGATTATGCTTTTAGTAAAATACAAAATTGATTGTTATTTAAATTCAGCTATGATTTGAAATATGAACATTTAAGATAGTGGTTAATTTTAGGAATTTTCAAATACATCATCAACTTTTTTGCACTTGTTAATTAAAATTAATAAACATACCCATGTAATTTTTTTTTTCTTTGTACTACCCGATAGCTATGCTTCCTCATGGTTTTGCATAATCCTTCAATGAAATTTATATTAATTTAAAAAAAAATAGCCATTTCTCTTGGTTTCATAATTAGGCTACTTTATGATCAATATCTATGATAAAAGTGTTTCTTTCTATTCTGACATTGGATCTTTCTAATGTTATAATTGATCCTTTAATTTGGCTAATTTGAAAAAAGTTATCATCTGTACAAACTCTACTGGAAACAGAACAAAAATAATGTTTTATTAAGAAAACTTGGCTAACTTTGGCCTGAAACTTTTGAGACTTATTTTTCACAACAAATTAGAAAAAACATCCTTTGACTATTAACTCTTAATAATCGGTTAAATTTTAAAAGTGTTATGATGAAGAAAATACTTATTTTCATATTTTATATCATAGATAATAATTGAAAAGACATGGAAAAGTTTCATTGAAATTATAGTATAAAAGAGACATTATTTTTTGGAATTTTATGTGTCGTAGAAAGTACTTGTTTATTATCTTAAGCTGACTTGTATTTTTATCTTAGGATGTTTTATTTACCAAGTTTTTGATAAGACTGTAGAAAATACACATTTTTTTTACATATGTCATAAGTGAAAGTGCATCTTTATAAATATGGAAATATATTAAAAAACCATTTAGAGATTAGTAAGATATTTTATCAAAAATTTTCTTTACCATTTGATTGACTGTTAAAAAGTTTTCATCGCTAAATATTCTACATGTCGAAATGAACCTTTCAAATTTACTTGGTATATAAGTCAATGATCTTAGTTTAACCATTATTTTTAATTTAACCTTTTCTGGTATTTTCTTCTATTCTACTTTGGTTTTTTATTATTCAAGATTGATTAACTTTAGTTTTAGTTTAGGATTTTCTTCGAGTTTAATTTTACCTTGCGGTAATTAAGTTTGGAGGAGAAGTTTGCGTGGTTCTTTGAGAGTAGGAACTTTTATTAGTAAATCATTTGTCACAACATTGAGCTCGTCACTAATTTTAAGATATCATTTCTTACCATTCATATAACATGGAGTCAAAAATTAATAAATTTAATTTTATATGTTCAATACCGAATTTTTCACTTCGTACTGAAAAGACAGGTGAAAAAATTATATCACCAACTTTTGTAGTTGGAAGTGAAGAAAGATCAGAGTGGCACTTATGGGTATATCCCAATGGTGATGAAGAAGAGTCGAAGGAGTATGTGTCAGTTTATCTGGCATTGTCAAAACCTGACAAAGCAAAAGTTAAATTTAGATTCTCTGTTTTAAATGGTAATGAAAAGATGAATAATACACGTATTGCATATAACATTATTGATCATAACAAAGAAGATATTTGGGGGTTTACCAAATTTGTTAAGAAGAGTTTTTTACTGGATAGATCAAATGGATTATTGGTTAATGATAAGTTGACAATACTATGCGAGACAGAAATTTTTGAACTTAAATCCGAAAATCATGATAATCCACAGACATCAATGAATATTTCTATACCCCAATCAAAACTATCATTTGACTATGGAAACTTGTATGATTCACCATCATTTTATGATTGCGTTATAAAAGTTGAAGACAAAAAAATTAAAGTTCTCAAAGCAATTCTCGCTGCTCGATCTCCTGCTTTTCATGACATTTTTACCAGTGCATCTGATGAACCACAAACAAATATTGTTGAAATAAAAGATTTTAGTGTTGAAGTTGTAGAGAAGATGTTAAAATACATTTATAAAGATGAAGTATCGGATATAGAAGATATGGCGAATGAAATATTTGAAATTGCAAATAAATATAAATTAGATGGACTAAAAGCAATTTCAGAACAGTCTATGTGCGATAGCTTGACTACTGATAATGTCTTAGAACGCTTCGCATTATCTGATAAATATCCAACTGAGATATTGATGAAGTGTTGTGAAGAACTTATTCTTAAAAACATGGAATGTTTATTAAAAACTAAGGATTGGAAAAAATACATTTATTCAAATCCATCATTACTTGAAAAATTATTTTTAAAATCGCGTAACATTAGTTCAACAGAATCTAGTTCAGAAGATGAAAATAATGAATAACTCATACTTGTAAGATCTATTAAGTTAATTATTCATTTTTTTGTAATTTTAAAATAAAAATATATCAGTAAAGAAATATTTATAGGAACAAAAGAATTAATCCTTAATATAAAGTTAATGTTACTTGAAATGTTTCTTCCTACTATTATGTGATTGTTAATTCAGTTATATTATGAAATTAGCATCAAAATTTGAAAAAAACACAATCCTTAAAATTATAAGTTAGATCGTCTTTTGTTCTGAATTATTTCTCTTAAAAGTTATGGCCTTTTTATTAATCAGGTTACCGTTATTTGATGCTTTCAATTGGGCAAATATAAATCTTTTTGAAAAAATACTTTTATTCAAAATTGAAGGTGAAGAGTAATTTAAACATAATATTGGCGGATGATGACGAAGTTTTTATTTTAAAAACACCATTTTCTTTTGAAATTTTTAGTATATTTTTTTCTTGTAAGTAATCCTTGTAAAATAAATAAATAATTTTTTAATTATGATTCATTAAAAATGTATAATTATGGAATAAGGGGAAGATTTAATATTAAAAATACTAATAAAAATTAGTCAAGTTGTGGACCAAAATGCGACGACTGTTTTTTAAGTAAAAATTCAAATTTTTTGATGTTTTAACATTATGAAAAGTTGTTTAAAATAAATAAAACTAAATTTAGTACATAGATTCAAGTCTGGCTTTAAATATGAAGCTATAACAAAGTTTGTAATTAAAAAAGAATTTATTTATTTTAGATATTGATTTTTTTGCTATTTCTCATTTTTATATTTGTAAAATTAACGTAATTATGTATTTAATAGAAAAATGATTAAATTTTTTTCCTAATTCAAAAATACAATGAGACGTAACTTAAATAATTACTTAGAATTATTCAAATATTCATTTTTATCCACTTTTTGGATGTAAATTAAATCGTTTTGTTAGTTGAATTTTTAATTATGCTAGACAGTTAGAGTAAAAGTATACGATATAAAAAAGCTGTCATACTCAGAAACATTTCATATACTAATATTTTATAACAATGCATTTTCAGTTATTTTACTTCTTCATAAATATGTAATTCAATAAAATTATTTTTTATGCAAATATTTTGATTAAAAAATTAGTAGAAGAGGATAAAAATATACCATATTGTTATGTCAAATAAAATTTGAATTTTGTTTAGTTTTGAGTAGAATTTTATTTTTTAGAATATTATTTTATCCTATAAAATTTTAATTATTTTAGTTCTATTTTTAAAGGGGTGATATTCAGATTTAATAATAAATTTAAATGATAAAAAATGTGATAGGTTATTGTAAACTATAATTTTATTAATTTGCATTTATAATTGATTGAAATAGTAAAATAATTAAAAGTAATTTGTCTATAAATAATATGAATTTTGTACATTTTTTAAATTATAAATTGATGTATTTCTAATGATTCTTTCAGATGAATTAGCACTAGATAATACTAATTCGTGTAGTACTGTTACAATAATCGAAAGTACTGAACTAACAGAAAAGAAAATTAAAAAAAACACCAATTAAATTATATATTTTAATAATTATTGGAATAATAAGTGCTTTTATTTTATCAAGTCTCATTGGATTATCAAACTATTTTTATCATCAAAACCGTTTAAAATCTAATAATATTGAACCCGAATTTAATTTATCATTTACTAACATATCCATTTTCTCAGTGGTGGAAAATAAAAGCATTCCTATACTGTGGAAACATCCATTAGTTTCAAATATAAATTGCGGTTTTTTATTAAATGGAGATTCAAGTTATATTGTGAAAGAATCAATGGAACTGAAAAAAATTGAACACCTTCATAATACATTCTCAACATTGTGCAAGGATATCAAACAAAGAGGACATTACCCTGATAAGCCATTATCACAAATAGAGGCTGACTTTCCGATAGCTTACATAAGAACTGTATATAAGGTATTCTTTTATTGATAATTTCTTTAAATTTATATTTTTTTAGGATTACTTTACATTAGAATACCAATTTTTACTAACCTATGCACCTCAAAATCATTATTGCTTCGTTATTGATAAGAAACAACCAGCCGATTTTCACAGTAAGATGTATGCATTAGCAAATTGTTTTAAGAATGTCCATATAATACAAAATCGATATCAGATGGATTCAGATGGGATTAATATAAACAATGCAAATTATGATTGTATGAGATATCTTAATGATAAAAACTATAAATATCTAGTGGTGTTAAATGTAAGTATTTTTAATATAATATTATTTTTTTCAATTACTTCAGAATGATGATATGCCTTTGAAGACAAACAGAGAAATTGTAGAAATTTTAAAAATTTACAATGGATCAATTGATATTGAGTATGCAGATCCACGACAATTTTATAATGATAGGGTTAATTTAAGTTTGGATTGGTCCCTTGGACATCTTGAAATATTTAAAGAAGGTAAAAATAAATTTTTAAAATCTTTAATATTTTCTTAGGTGATCCAAGAAAATTGGATAATAAAATATTATCATCACAACTTGAATTTCAAAAAGGTTATGTTCAAATATCTTATCCAAAGGAGACAGTTAAATATTTAGTTGAAGAATTGAATTTAACAAAGTTTTTTAAGCAATTAAATGATATGAATCTCTATGCTAATGATGAATTTGGTTTTCAAACCTTGATTGCAAATGAATATCTAAACATTCCTGGGAGAATTGATGGAGATTGTCTTAAAAAAGATTATTCCTTTGAAGATTCATACATGACTAGGTATGGAAAATGGGTTTATAATGGAGATTGTGATGAAAGTGAAACTCGTCATTATATCTGCCTTCAAAATATAAAGACAATACATTTACTCAAAAATGTTCCACATTTGTTTGTAAATAAATTTAAAGGTAATTTTGATTTTGGTGGTTTAACATGTTGGGTTGAGTATATGTATAACAGAACATACTTTGAACATTACAAACAGATAAATGAATCATTTTATGGAAATCTTCCTCTGGTGAAATATGGAAATTTGAAAAACCATATTAAAGATAAAGAACAACTTTGTAGGATGTCAAGAAATAATAAATAAATAACTTAATTTTTTTTTTGTAATTACTCATTACATATCTATTCAACCAATAACAATAATTTATTATATAAAATAATAATTAATAAAAAATTTTATTAGTCTTCAGATTTTTGTGGTGTATATCATCCTATAGTTTTATACTACTTATAGGAAAAATTGCTACCTTATATCATTGTACATTTTTTTAATAAATGTAGCTGATATTTGAAGGATAACTGATTCTATATTATACGCTAATGACCATCCTGCAGTTATAGAAATTCCATACATAAAGATCTTGATAAAAAACATATTTTCTTTTCACTTTTGGTGAATGAAAGGTAAATAAATGATGGTGACATTGAAAAATCATCTTTGAATATTGTCTTAAGAGTGACACATTCATCATTTTTTAAATTTTTCTGTCTTCAACAGAGTTATGCTTAAATGTAATGTTATTCATGTGTATTTTTATTCTATAGAAAAATATTTGTCTTTTCATATTTAAGGAAATGTTGTTTTGAAATCTTTTATATTCAAAACAAAGAAAAGATAAATAAAAAATAATGCATTTTATAATTAATATAAGAAAAAATTATTACTTCATATCCTTTTTTGCCAATCGCTATATATTCCTTTTTTGCTAACAAAGTGATCGGATAATATTTTTTTTAATGTATTATTAAATAGTTTTATGTTTCTACTAATTAATGTGTTTTAGAAAATTTATTTTATTTGATATAATGGACACCAGCCTTATTCCATTTGATTATTCATACGTAATGGTGTATTAATATCATTCAGAATAGTTTGAAGAAGACTTTTATTGCTTTTATTTTCAACTATCTAGTTTACTTGTAAAATTGAATCTTTTCAGTTTATTTGATAAATATATTTGTTATTGTTTTTTTTTAAGTTGATAATTTGCTTTTTATGGTAACAAAAATACAATTTATCGAAATAATGAAATTTATATTATTTCTAAATTATAATAAAACGCCGTATAAGGTGAAATTAATCATTGAACATAAATTCGCATTGATAAATTAACAAATTAAGGTATGCTATTACAAGGTGACATTAAACAAGAAAATATTACTAGAAAATAATCCAAAAATCAATACACTATCACAATAATGATTGAATTACTTCTATTATTATTTACTGCATACTATGTATTTAATTTTTATAAAAAAGTTAAATCTCTACCACCAGGACCCATACCAATACCAATATTAGGAAATTTCCTTACCTGTGACTTCAACAATATACACCATTGGTTGTATAATCTAAAAAATATTTATGGTAATGTTTATACTATATGGATACCAACACCAAGAATTGTACTTGTCGATTACGATTCAATAAATGATGCCCTCGTTGCAAATGGTGATAATTTTCTAGGAAGAAATGCTGATAACTATCCTGATAAAGCTTTTCATGACAAACCCAATGTTGGTGTTGTCTTTTCTGAGGGAGAGGAGTGGAGAGATCAACGAAGATTATCCTTGCATATATTAAGAGATTTCGGCATGAGTAGAACAATAATTCAAGATAAGATTCATCTTGTTGTTCATGATATTTACGACCAAATAGATAGCATGGAGGATAAAGATAATATTAATATTGTTAAAATAATCCAATTGTCTGTAGGGAATGTAATCAATCAAATTTTATTCGGTATCACCTACTCTAACGTGGGAAATAATGAATTCTTTGAATTTGTTAAAGCACTTGAAGATTTCATGAAAGCATCGATGACTTGGGAATTTAGACTTTTAGTTTTATTCCCTTTCATTGATAAAGTACCACTTCTAAATAGATTTCTGTACGGAAGAATGACTAGGACACAAAAGAAAATGAGGAGTTTATGTAGGTCTCAGGTTGAGAAAAGTAAAGAAACTTACTCTCCAGATGACGAGCCTCATAATTTTATACATGCTGTGATGAAGGAAACTCAAACAATTGACTCTAAATATAGTTACCTAAATTCGGATCATCTTGAAGGAATGGTTTTAGATTTTTGGTTTGCTGGAGTAGAAACTTCAGTTACTACCTTAGAATGGTTAATTCTCCTTATATTAAAGCATACAGATATTCAAGTGAAGTTACAAGATGAAATTGACAATGTAATTGGTAAAGATCGATTAGTTCAATTGAGTGATAAAGCAAAAATGCCGTATATGAATGCTTTTATCAATGAAGGCCAACGTTATTCAAACATTATACCATTTCCTCCTGAACGTAAATGTACAAAAGATACTATTATTAATGGACATTTAATACCAAAAGATACTGTAGTATTACCATTCTATTGGGGAGCAAATATGGATGAAAAATATTTCAAAGATCCTTTCACTTTCAACCTCAATAGGTTCCTTGATAATGAAGGAAATTTCAAGATCGAACATGAACACTTGAGTTTTGGGAAAGGGAAAAGGATGTGTGCTGGGAAAAGCTTAGCTGAAGCTGAAATATTTTTATTTCTTACATCATTACTTCAAAAGTATAAGTTTACACATCCAAATGGACCTGTTGATTTAACTTCTAATTTTACCGGATTTTTACACCCGAAACCATATACTTGTAAGATTGAGAAGAGATAACATCAATGTTCGTATACTTTTTGAATATTTTTAAGCATATTTTTCGATAAAAAAAGGTAGATTGTGTTTTGATAACTATAATTATTGTGATGTGTTGTGACAAAAAAGGCTAATGTTTTATAAAAATATTTAATTGAAAGAAGTTTTATCATGCTAAATAATGAAACTTTCAACTTAAAATCATATTATTGATTTTAAAAAAGTTTTAGATTCACATTTTATTTTTAAACTATGCATAATAACAAAAATTTATAATCAAAAGTTAATACATTTAGAGACATTTACACAAAAAAATCTTAATGTCATAATTTTTTGTCCCCAAACTAAAATTGAATACTGAAAATTAAAACTGGGGACAAAAATTTAAAAACAGAGAACGTTTTTTGTGCAAATTTTTCTATGTGTATATTGTGTTTTTTTTAAAAAAGTAATAGTTAAATCTGTTTGCTTGTCAAAAAATTAATGGATGTTAAAGAACAAGTAAAAAATTGTTAAATAAAAGACTGATAAATCAATAGAAAACATTAAATAAGTTAGAAAATTATTGTTATGATTGGGGTAATAATAATACCTATTATTATAGTAATATATTTAATCAGTTTCTATGAAAAGGTTAAATCTCTACCCCCAGGACCGATGCCATTTCCTATCATTGGAAATTTATTCACATTTGACTATAAAAAAATGCATTTGTGGATTTGTGATCAAAAAAAGATTTTTGGTAGTGTTTTTACTATATGGGTTCCAGAACCATTAGTTGTCTTTGCTGATTATGATTCAATAACTGAAGCTCTCATAACGAATGGTGATTATTTTCTTGGAAGGAAATGTTAATGGTTATCCTGATAAAGTTTTCCATGAAAAAGTTAACGTTGGTGTTATGTTTTCTGAGGGAGAAGAGTGGAAAGATCAGAGAAGATTATCTTTACATATATTGAGAGATTTTGGTGTAAGCAGAACAATTATACAAGATAAGATTCATCTTGTAATTCATGATTTATATGATAATATAGACAGTTTGGAGAATAGAGATAGTGTAAATATTGATAAAATACTCCAATTATCCGTTGGAAATGTTATTAATCAGATTTTATTCGGCATCATGTACTCAAACATGGAAAATAATGAATTCTTTGAATTTGCTGAAGCTCTAGATGAATTTGGAAAGTCAGTGTGCACTTTAGAATTCCAACTTCTACTTTTATTTCCTGCTATTGATAAAATACCATTTCTTAATAACTATCTATATAAAAGAATAACAAAGAAGACAAAGAAAGATGCGAGAACTTTGTAAGCTTCAAGTAGAGAAATGTAAGAAAACATACAATTCCGACGATGAACCTCCAAATTTTATTCATGCTGTTCTGAAGGAAATTCAATCAACAGGCTCTAGATACAATTACCTAGATTCGGATCACCTTGAAGGTATGGTACTAGATTTTTGGATAGGTGGTGTTGAAACAACGTATACTACATTGAAATGGTTTGTACTTATTGTTATGAAACATTTAGATGTTCAAAAAAAGTTGCAAGATGAAATTGATGAGGTAATCGGGAAAGATCGCTTGGTACAATTGAGTGATAAATCCAAATTGCCATACATGAATGCTTTTATTAATGAAGGTCAACGTTATGCAAATATCGTAGCATTTTCACCCAAGCACATATGCACAAAAAATGCAATTATTAATGGACATCTAATACCTAAAGATACAATAGTAGAACCTTTCATTTGGGGTGCAAATATGGATGAAAAATATTTCAAGGATCCTTCAGTCTTCAATCCAAATAGATTCCTTGATGATGAAGGTAACCTTAAAATTGAACATGAACATATGAGCTTCGGGAAAGGAAAAAGAATTTGTGCGGGAAAAAGTTTAGTTGAAGCTGAAATATTTTTAATTTTTACATCATTACTTCAGAAATATGAGTTTACCCACCCAAATGGACCAGTTGACTTAAGTTATGAATTTAATGGTGTCCTACAACCGAAACTTTATACTTGTAAGATTGAAAAGAGATAAAATCTCTTATTTTATACTTTTTAAACATTTCTAAAAATTGTAGTATAATAAATTACCTACTTACAATTTGTGTTTTGTGTCTTGATGACTTTAGTTATAATTATTTTTAATGACAAAAAAATATTCTTTTAAAGCAATGATTGATAAATAAACTTTGACATATATTTTATCATATTAAATAAAAAATTAAGTTTTTTTTAATATTAAATCATGTTTTTGTTTCATAAAATTTCTTAAAAGCATATTTTATTATTATAGTTATACGAAATGATACATTAAAAGTATAATAAGATAATGTTCATCTTAAACAACTTATCAATAAATATATTTATTTAACAAATTAATCAGAAAAAAAGATATAGAAATAAGCTTTAAATTATTATAAAAAAATAACAAATTAAAAGTTACAATATGGAAAAATTTGTAACCTACCATTATGATTTTAATACTATTATTATCATTAATAATATTTTATTTCTTTGACTTCTTTAAAAAGTTAAAGCATTACCTTGAAGACCTATGCCGTTACCAATTATCGGGAAACTTATTATCCTTTGATTTCAATAAAATACATTTTTGGATATATAATCAGAAGGAAATTTATAGTAACATATTTACTATATAGATACCAACAACACAGGTTGTCTTTGCAGATTATGATTTTAAAATGAGGCTATTGTAACAAATGGTGATAATTTTCTTGGAAAGAATCTTAACGGTTTTCCAGAGAATTTATTTCAAGATAGACCAAATGCTGGAGTTATCTTTTCTGAAGGAGAGAATTGGAGAGATCAAAGAAGGTTATCAATGCATATTTTAAAAGATTTCGGTATGAGCAAAACCGTAGTCCAAGATAAAATTTATCCTGTAATCCAAGATTTTTAGGAATACATAAATAATCTAAAGATAAGGAAAATGTTGGTTTTGATGAGATAAATGATTTTTCTGTTGGAAATAAAAAATTAACCACATTTTATTTGTTTTCATGTATACTTAAAAAAATACAGAAGAATTACTTAAATTTATCAGGATACAGGAAAAAACTTTCGAGTTATTTTATACTTGGGAAATCGGAGTTTTAAATTTACTTCCTTCAATTGATAAAATTCTAGTAATTAGAAATGTTTTACTAAAAAGATGATAGAGAATATTGCAAAAGTAGGAGGAATGATTAAATATCAAATAGATGAATGTAAAAAAAGTTATAACCCTAATGATGAGCCACCTAACTTTGTCCATGCTTTCATGAAAGAGACTGAATCAATTGATTTTAAATGCAGCTACCTAAATTCAGATCATTTTGAAGGAATAATAGTAGATTTTTGGAGGGAGTAGGCAGGGAAACAATAGTGATTACCTTTAAATGGTTCATACTTTTAATAATGAATCATCTAAATATTCAGGAAAATTACAAAACGAAATTGATAAAATAATAAATATAGATCCGTTAATACAGTTAAGTGATAAAACAAAAATACCATATATGAATGCTTCATAGCAGAAATCTAACGCTATGCTAACAATATAGGGTTTGCGCCTTCACATAGATGTACAAAAGATACAGTTATTAACGGTCATTTAATTCCAAATAATGCCATAATACAACCATTTTATTGGGGTGAAAACATGGATGAAAAATATTTCAAAGATCCTTTCACTTTTAACCCAAACAGATTCATTGATAGTGAAAGTAATTTTAAAGTTGAACATGAACATATGAGTTTCGGTAAAGGAAAGAGAATATGTGCTGGTAAAAGTTTAGGTGATGCTGAATTATTTTTATTTTTTACCTTATTCCTTCAAAAATATAAATTCTCACATCCATATGGGCCAGTTGACTTAACTTCTGATTCTGGTATTGCTCTTATTCCATGACCATTCAAATGTAAAATTGAAAAACGATAGATTACTTGTATTATCCTGTTTAAATGTTTTTTTTTAAATAAATTTTTAATAGAACTACTATTTACGATTTGTACTTTGTTCTTTTATTAATATTGGTGTATAATTATAAAAGAGTTGCATCTTGAAATTATGATTGACAAAAAACTGTTGACAGAAATTTCTACCGCTATATAATATTATTGATTCTTAAACGTAAATAAAATTATAAATTGTTCTAAATTTATGTTAGATAGCAAAAATATATAATAAAGGATTGTGTTACAATAGTTTTTCAAAAGAAATCTGTCATTAAATATTTTTCTTAAAACAAACATAAATTTATCTTTAAAGAAAGACGAGTTAATAAAAAATTATTCAATTATTACTATGATTGGGATACTATTATTAACTATATTTGCAATCTATTTAATAAATTTCTATAGAAAAGTTAAATCGTTGCCTCCAGGACCGATGCCACTACCTATCGTTGGAAATTTATTATCTTTCGATTTCAAAAAAACACACTTATGGATTAATAATCAAAAAAAAGTTTATGGGAACGTTTTTACAATCTGGATACCAACACCACATATTGTCTTTGCTGATTATAATTCAATAAATGAGGCTCTTGTAACATATGGTGATAATTTTATTGGTAGAAATGTTAATAGCTATCCAGAAAAACTTATCAGTGATAAGCCAAATACTGGAATTATCTTTTCCGAAGGAGAAGAATGGAGAGATCAAAGAAGATTGTCTTTACACATATTAAGAAACTTTGGCATGAGTAGAACAATAATGCAGGATAAGATTCATCTTGTTGTTCAAGATTTTTATGAATTTGTTGACAGTTTAAAAGATAAAGATAATGTTGATATTGAAAAGATACTTCAACTTTCTGTTGGTAATGTAATTAATCTAATTTTATTTGGTTTTATGCATTCCCACACTGATAACAATGAATATTTTGAACTTATCGAAACACATGAAAATTTGTTAAAATTAATGACTTCTTGGGAAATCAAACTTTTATCTTTGATTCCCTTCATGGACAAAATTCCATTTTTAAGGGATTATTTATGCAGAAGAATAGTGAGACTTTTAAGAAAGTTCAAAGGAATGACTAACTATCAAATAGAAGAATGCAAAAAGTCCTTTAATCCCGATGGTGAACCTCCAAATTTTATTCACGCTGTTATGAAAGAGATACAATCAGTTGATTCTATATATAGCTACCTCAATTCAGATCATCTCGAAGGATTAGTGTTAGATTTTTGGGCAGCAGGAAGAGAAACAATAGTGATTACTTTAAAATGGTTTATACTCATTATAATGAAATATTTAGATATTCAGAAAAAGTTACAAGATGAAATTGATGAAGTAATTGGAAAAGATCGACTAGTACAATTGAGTGACAAAGCAAAAATGTCATATATGAATGCATTTATAACAGAAGGTCAACGATATGCTAACATTATAGGATTTCCGCCATCGCATAGATGTACAAAGGATACTTTTGTAAATGGACATCTGATACCAAATAATACTTTAATACTACCATTCTTTTGGGGTTCAAATATGGATGAAAAATATTTCAAAGATCCTTTTACTTTTAACCCAAACAGATTCATTGATAGTGAAGGTAATTTTAAAGTTGAACATGAACATATGAGTTTCGGTAAAGGAAAAAGAATATGTGCTGGTAAAAGTTTAGCTGATGCTGAATTGTTCTTAATCTTTACATCACTTCTACAAAAATATAAATTTACTTGTCCTAATGGACCCGTTGATTTATCATCTGATTTTGGTGTTATCATTATCCCTAAACCATATAAATGTAAAATTGAAAAAAGATAAAAATTTTTACTTAAATAAAAACATTCTAAGTTCTTATTGTTTAACTTCTCATCTAGTACAAATTTAAAATAATATTTTTAAAAATGAGTTGTTGAATTTTTAAAATTAAAATTATTTTTAAAAATTGTTAAACATTGGTTGAAGATCGAACACTCAATAATATAAATTGTTAAGATTTAGTGAGAAAAATCCAAGAATTAACAATGTTATTTATAATAATAAAAAACTTTTTGTCAAAAAATTTGTCCATTAAAAAATTGTATTTTAAAATAAGACAAAAGAGTAAGTATTAATAAAATAAATGCATACTAAGCAAATATTGATAAATAAGAAATGACATTTTGTTACTAAATTAATTTAATACCATGCAATTGAGAGTTTAAAAATGATTACGTATCTTGTGAAGGACTTTGCGATAAAATAAAATTTTTTTTATAAATTTTTGTTCTTAAAAAGAATGAAATTAAAACGCTATCATTGACACATTTGAATGACAAGAAGATTAAGTAAGTTTTAAAAAGCAATGTTCATAAAAATATATATTTCAATGTCTTGTATAAATAAAACTTACGATGTGATATATAATTGATTGAAATTCTATAACTCTTATCACTACAATGTTAGGCGCAGCACTATTGCTATTTGTTATAATTTATTTTTTTGTTTTCTACAAAAAAGTAAGATCATTACCACCGGGGCCGATGCCATTTCCTGTCATAGGAAATTTATTATCTTTCAATTTCAAACAAATGCACTTATGGATTTATAATCAAAAAAAAGTTTATGGAAACGTTTTTACAATCTGGATACCAACACCACACATTGTCTTTGCTGATTATGATTCAATAAATGAGGCTCTTGTAACAAATGGTGATAATTTTCTTGGTAGAAATGTCAATAGCTATCCAGAAAAACTTATCAGTGATAAGCCAAATACTGGAATTATCTTTTCCGAAGGAGAAGAATGGAGAGATCAAAGAAGATTGTCTTTACACATATTAAGAAACTTTGGCATGAGTAGAACAATAATGCAGGATAAGATTCATCTTGTTGTTCAAGATTTCTATGAATATGTTGACAGTTTAAAAGATAAAGATAATGTTGATATTGAAAAAATACTTCAACTATCTGTTGGTAACGTAATTAATCTAATTTTATTTGGTTTTATGTATTCCCATACTGATAACGAAAAATATTTTGAATTTATCGAAGCACATGAAAATTTTATAAAATCTGCGGGTTGTTTGGAAATTAAGCTTTTATCTTTAATTCCATTTATAGATAAAATCTCATTTTTAAGAAATTTTTTATGTAGAAGAGTAATGGGATTTTTAAACAAGGTGAAAGAAATGACTAACTATCAAATAGAAGAATGCAAAAAGTCCTATAATCCCGATGATGAACCTCCTAATTTTATTCACGCTTTTATAAAAGAGATACAATCGGTTGATTCTAAATATAGCTACCTAAATTCAGATCATCTCGAAGCTATTGTATTCAACTTTTGGTTAGATGGAAGAGAAACTATAGCTACAACCTTAAAATGGTTTGTACTCTTTATAATGAAACATTTAGATATTCAGAAAAAATTACAAGATGAAATTGACAATGTCATTGGAAAAGACCGGCTAGTACAATTGAGTGACAAAGCAAAAATGCCATATATGAATGCATTTATAGCAGAAGGTCAACGCTATGCTAACATTTTAGGGTTTGCGCCTCCACATAGATGTACAAAAGATACAGTTATTAACGGTCATTTTATTCCAAATAATACCATTATACAACCATTTTATTGGGGTGCAAATATGGATGAAAAATATTTCAAAGATCCTTTCACTTTTAACCCAAACAGATTCATTGATAGTGAAGGTAATTTTAAAGTTGAACATGAACATATGAGTTTCGGTAAAGGAAAGAGAATATGTGCTGGTAAAAGTTTAGCTGATGCTGAATTATTTTTATTTTTTACCTCATTCCTTCAAAAATATAAATTTACACATCCATATGGACCAGTTGACTTAACTTCTGATACTGCTATTGCTTTTATTCCAAGACCATTCAAATGTAAAATTGAAAAGCGATAAAATTATTTACTTTATATATTTTAAGTTTTATCAACATGAATTTTTATATATTTTCTACTATGTACATTGTACTTCTATCACTTCAATTATAATGGTGTATGATAACAAAAAAATTATATCTTAAAAAAAAAATTAATATATAATGTTGGACAGGTATTTTATCATATTACATAGAAAATAAAATTTTTTTTATAGAATTTTGTTAAAGAACATTGTACTATAAGATCACACAAATGAAACAATGGAAAACACAATATTATAATATTTATCTCTAAAAAACTTATCATTTAATATGTTTATTTAATTAATTATTCGAAAAAATCTTATAAATATGAATTCAAAAGTTATTATTAAATGAATAATAATTTTACAGTATAAAACGATAAGTAAGTAGGCTATTATTATGATTGGAGTACTACTTTTATCATTAATAATACTATATTTTTTTGACTTTTATAAAAAAAATTAAGGTATTACATTCGGGGCCTACACAGAAAAAAAAAACACAAATTTGCAAAAAGTGTAAAAAATTTTTCCAACCAAATAAAATTCAAATTTTCTTTATTTGCGACTAATTTCGTCGCATTATTTCGCATATGATAACAACATAGAGTATTTAAAAATTATTAAACATTAATTATTTAATATAATTCCAATATTTTTAAAAGAACTTTCTTGTAGAGATAAAAAAATACAATATTTGTTAAATTACAGCAACATTTATATCTTATTTATTAGATAATAAATATAGTAAAAATTAACATAATTATACTATATTTAAGCTTTAGTTATTTATTTGAAAATAAAGATCATTAAATAAGTTGCTTTTTAGATTTACAGATATTGATACCGTTTTTCATTAACGTATAATTACTTTTTTAACCATTAATTATTTTCTAAAACAAATATTTGATATTGGTGAAAACAATGGGTTTAAGTCTTTATATAAGGTTAAAAAAATTGCCATACTCGTCATTTAAAGTTTATTTTTTCCTAAATATTGGTTTATAGAAATCATATATTTTATTTTATAATAACACATAAAAATATCTTCTATACATGGTTTACTGAAAAAATATTATTTATAAACATTCAATTAAAAATAATAGAAAAAAATCAACATCAAAATTTATTCCAGTAAATCAAAGGAGTAGGTTTAAATATTCTTTATAAACTAGAAAATTAAATGTCTATTTCATATAAAATTTAAAACAAATATTTCTCAGAAATTAAATAGAATATTTTTTTTCAATCGCATGGTTCACTAGCTTTTCTCAACATTAGAAGAAAAATTCTTTATCAGTTTTTTTGTTTATATAGAGTCGTCAAACCAAATAAATTTATTATTATTTTATTTAATATTATAAAAACTCTAACAATTATTCTAAATGTGAAATACCATGAAAATGGGCTATCATTTTTTTAAATAATATATCTTTGTTCTTTATTTTTGGGAACATTTTTAAAAAATGAGTTATATTATTTTTAAAAACTAAATTGTTTTTATTATATATACATTTTATATATTGTAAACACAATTACAATCAAAATGATAGTTTTAAATGTTGGTTTTATTCATGTATCCTTTAATATCACAAATATGATTGAAATAAAGAATATGAAATTTTCTCCAATGAATTTTAAAGTTTTTAAAAGAATATTGCTTACCCTTTGTTTTACATTTAAATAGGGGGTAAACAATTACTTTTAAAAATCTATCATCTGCATATTTATGCATATCTCTTAGATGATCCAAATATCTTGATTTTTCAACTTTTTTTTTACAAAATTGACAGTCAACATTTGAACTTTATTTATTCATTTTTGGACACTATAAATAATAAAATAAAAAACATTTAATTTAAAACTTTATTATTAAATTATAATACAAAAAATTATACAATTGTTATATATTAATTATTAAATTAATTTTTAGTATTTGATAGTGTTCGTAATATCATTATTTTACGTTCTTCGCGATGAAATGTCGTCGCTTTATTCTTTAAAGTTTGAATAAATTTGAACATTTTAAAATGGTGGGACATTTTTTTGCATTTCAGATAGATTTGTCAAAATTTGCTTTTTTTTGGTGTGTATTCCTTTACCAATTATCGGAAACTTATTATCCTTTGATTTCAATAGAATATTTTTATGGATATATGATCAGAAGAAAATTTATGGTAACATATTTACTATATGGATACCAACAGCACAGGTTGTCTTTGCAGATTATGATTTTAAAATGAGGCTCTTGTAACAAATGGTGATAATTTTCTTGGAAAGAATCTTAACGGTTTTCTAAGTAGAATATTTCTAGAAAAAGTCAATATTGGAGTTGTCCTGTCAGAGGGAGAAGAATGGAGAAATCAAGAAGATTATCAATGCAAATTTTAAGAAATTTCTGCATGAGTAGAACAGTAATTCAAGATAAAATTCATTCCGTAATCCATGAATCTTAGGAAATAAACACATAACCTAAAAGATAAGGACAATGTTTATCTTTATGAGATAATTGAATTATCTGTTGGATAATTAATTAATCACATTATGTTTGTCTTCATGTACACTCAAAAAAAATAAAGAAGAATTACTTAACTTTATCAAGATACAGGAAAAAACTGTCGAGTTATTTTCTACTTGGGAAATCGGAGTTTCAAATTTATTTGTTTCAATTGATAAAATTCCAATAATTAGAAATGTTTTATTAAAAAGGATGAGAGAGAATATTGCAAAAGTAGGAGGAATGATTAAATATCAAATAGATGAATGTAAAAAAAGTTATAACCCTAATGATGAGCCATCTAACTTTGTCCATGCCTTCATGAAAGAGACTGAATCAATTGATTCTAAATACAGCTACCTAAATTCAAATCATTTTGAAGGAATAATAGTAGATTTTTGGAGAGTAGGCAGGGAAACAATAGTGATTACCTTAAAATGGTTCATACTTTTTATAATAAAACATTTAGATATTCAAGAAAAATTACAAAACAAAATTGATGAAATAATAGGTATAATTCCGTTGGTACAGTTAAAAGATAAAACAAAAATACCATATTCATATATAAATGCATTTATTACAGAAGCCTAACGCTATGCTAACATTATAAGATTTGTGCCATCATATAGATATACAAAAGATACAGTTGTTAACGGACATCTGATACCAAATAATACCATAATACAACCATTTTATTGGGGTGCAAACATGGATAAAAAATATTTCAAAGATTCTTTCACTTTTAACTTAAACAAATTCATTGATAGTGTAGGTAATTTTAAAGTTGAACATGAACATATGAGTTTCGGTAAAGGAAAAAGAATATGTGCAGGAAAAAGTCTAGCTGATGCTGAATTTTTCTTAATCTTTACATCACTCCTACAAAAATATAAACTTACACATCCATATGGACCAATTTATATTTCATCTGATTCACCTCTTGGCAATATTCCTAAACCATGTAAATGTAAAATTGAAAAAAGATAGAAAATTTTTATTCAAATAAACAAGTTGTAGGATCTGATTGTTTAACTTCTTATCAAGTACAAATTTAAAATAATATTTTTAAAAGTGAATTGTTAAATTTAAAAATTAAAATTATTTTTAAAAATTATCAAACTTTAGTTAGAGAACGAAGACCTTTATGATATAAAAAGGTAAGAGTTAGTGAAAAAAATACGAGAATTAACAAAGTTAATGTCAATAAAAAAATGTTTTTAAATAAATTTGTCCATTAAAAGGTTATATTTTAAAATAGAATAAAAGAATAAGTATTAGTAAAATAAAGGTTTACTAAACAAATATTGATAAATAAGAAATGACATTTTGTTAGTAACAACTTTTTTTACTATACCATTGAGCGTCAGAAAATTATCACGTGTCTTGTGAAGGTCTCTGTGAAAAAGTAAAATTTTCTATAGACTTTTGTACTCAAAAGGATGAAACTATAAGTTTACCATAGTACATTTGAATAGCGCACTGAATATTTATATTTCAAAGAACAATATCCATAAAAACATATATTTCAAGGGCTAGTATAAAAAAATTACAATATCATATAAAGTTGAAGAAATTTTGAAACTTTTTACATTACAATGTTAGGTGCATTACTATTGTTATTTGTTATATTTTATTTATTTAACTTCTACAAAAAAGTAAGGTCATTACCACCGGGCCCGATGCCATTTCCTATCATTGGAAACTTATTTTCGTTTGATTTCAAACAAGTACATCAATGGGTATACGATCAAAAGAAAATTTATGGTAGCGTTTTCACTATTTGGATACCACTACCAAGAGTTGTCTTTGTTGATTATGATTCAATAAATGAAGCTCTTATAACAAACGGCGATCATTTTATTGGAAGAAATGTTAATGGTTATCCAGATAAAACAGTCCATGAAAAAACCAATATTGGAGTTATGTTTTCTGAAGGAGAAGTGTGGAGAGATCAAAGAAGATTATCATTGCATATATTAAGGGATTTCGGTATGAGTAGAACAATAATTCAGGATAAAGTTTACATAGTAATTCAAGATTTATATGATTATATAGATAACTCTGAGAATAAAGATGATGTTAAGCTAGATAAAATGATCCAATTATCTGTGGGGAATGTCATTAATCTAATATTATTTGGCACCATGTATTCTAACACAGAAGATAGTGAATTTTTTGAATTTACTGAAGCACGTGCTGAATTTCAAAAATCGGCACGCTCTTTAGAATATAAACTTTTACTTTTTTTTCCTACCATCGATAAAATACCAATTCTAAATAACTATTTATACAAAAGAATAACAAGAAGACTAAAAAAGATGCGAGAAATTAGTAAGACTCTGGTAGAGAGGTGTAAGAAAAATTACAATCCAGACGACGAACCTCCTAATTTTATTCACGCTTTTATGAAAGAAACTCAGTCAACTGATTCTAAATACAACTACCTGAATTCAGATCATCTTGAAGCAATTGTTTTAGATTTTTGGTCAGCTGGTATTGGAACTGCAACAACTACCTTAAGATGGTTCGTGCTCTTTGTTATGAAGTATTTAGACATTCAAGAGAAGTTACAAGATGAAATTGATAATGTAATTGGAAGAGATCGATTGGTACAATTGAGTGATAAAAACAAGATGCCGTATATGAATGCTTTTATTTATGAAGGCCAACGTTATGCAAATATTGTACCCTTTCCACCGTCACATAAATGTACAAAGGATACTATTATTTATGGACATTTAATACCAAAAGATACAATAGTATCGCCATTCTATTGGGGAGCTAATTTAGATGAAAAATATTTCAAAGATCCTTCAGTCTTCAATCCTAATAGATTCCTCGATGATGAGGGTAATTTTAAAGTTGAACATGAACATATGAGTTTTGGTAAAGGAAAAAGAATATGTGCTGGAAAAAGCTTAGCAGAAGCTGAAATATTCTTAATTTTTACATCATTAATTCAGAAATATAAATTTACGCATCCAAATGGACCAGTTGATTTAACTTCTGATATTGGTGGTGCTCAACAACCAAAGCCATATACTTGTAAAATTGAAAAACGTTAAAATTTATTATTTTTAAAATATTTAACTTTCTCTTATAAACAAACTATTATGATATATTTTTAGAAATGAAAATACTCTTATGTTACTTAAAATAAACTAAAAAATAATTCAACCTTATCTAACAACTTTTCCTTGATTAAAAGTTGAAATAATAACATCAGTATCATTTTAAAATACCTATCAAATTAATTATTCAATTTAAATGTAACACTTTAAAACAATGATAAACATAATAAGCATTGATAATGATATATTCATATTAAAAGAATATTTAAAAACTAAAAATCATCTTTTGTAACTAAGAAGAACTTTCATATCATAACATTTACGTTTAACGAATAATTGATAATTTTATACTTAAAAAATCTGCAAAAGTAAATTAATTAACGAATAATCAACTATTCATATGTATGACGTTAAAAATTTTATATAAAGGTAAGTAAATATGTGGAAAAATTTATAAAAATTTGCAGACAATTTTATTTACAATGATCGGAATACTTCTATTATTATTTACTACATACTATGTATTTAATTTTTATAAAAAGGTAAAATCTCTACCACCGGGACCGATACCATTCCCTATTATAGGAAATTTGTTCTCATTCAACTTCAAAAAGATGCATTTATGGATACATGAACAAAAGAAAACCTACGGTAACGTATTTACTGTTTGGCTTCCAGCACCTCAAGTTATCTTAGCTGATTATGATTCAATAATTGAGGCTCTCGTAAAAAATGATGATAATTTTATTGGGAGAAATGTCAATGGTTTTCCTGATAAAGCATTCCACGAAAAACTCAATGTTGGAGTTATATTTTCAGAGGGTGAGGAATGGAGAGATCAAAGGAGATTATCCTTACATATATTGAGGGATTTTGGTATGAGTAGAACAATAATTCAAGATAAGATTTACCTTGTGATTCAAGATATTTATGACCACATAGAAAACTTGGAAAATCAAAATAATGTTAACATTGATAAAATACTCCAATTATCTGTAGGAAATGTAATTAATCTAATTTTATTCGGCTCCATGTACTACAGTACAAAAGATAATGAATTTTTTAAATTCGCTGAGGCACTTGAAGATTTTGCTAAAGGAGCTTCAAAATGGGAATTTAGAGTATTACTTTTATTTCCTTCCATAGATAAAATACCAATTCTAAATAATTATCTATATAAAAGAATAACAAGAACACAAAGGAAAATGAGAGAGTTGGCTAAGATTCAGGTAGAGAAATGTAAGAAAACTTATAAGCCCGATGATGAACCTCCTAATTTCATTCATGCTTTTTTAAAAGAAACCCAATTAGTTGATTCTAAATACAGTTACTTAAATTCAGATCACCTTGAAGCAATCGTATTAGATTTTTGGACTGGTGGTGTTGAAACTACATATACTGCATTGAGATGGTTCATACTTCTTATTATGAAGCATTTAGATATTCAAAAAAAGTTACAAGATGAAATTGATGAAGTTATCGGAAAAGATCGGTTGGTACAATTGAGTGATAAAAATAAATTGCATTATATGAATGCTTTCATAAATGAAGGTCAACGTTATACAAATATTGTGGCGTTTGTACCCAAGCACAAATGCACAAAAGATACCGTTATTAATGGACATCTAATACCAAAAGATACAATAATAGATCCTTTCTATTGGGGCGCCAATATGGATGAAAAATATTTCAAAGATCCTTCAGTCTTCAATCCAAATAGATTCCTTGATGATGAAGGTAACCTTAAAAACAAACATGAACATATGAGTTTTGGAAAAGGAAAAAGAATATGTGCTGGAAAAAGTTTAGCTGAATCTGAAATATTTTTGATTTTTACTTCATTACTTCAAAAGTATAAATTCACACATCCAAATGGACCAGTGGATTTAAGCTTTGATTTTAGTGGTGTCCTACAACCAAAACTTTATACTTGTAAAATTGAAAAACGGTGAAACTATTCGTCTTATATTTTTTAAAATTTTCAAGCGTAATTTTGAATAAAATTGCGATTGATAATTTGTGTTTTGGTCTCTAAGATTATATTAACATATAGCCAAAATTAAGTTATATCTTATAAAAATAATTGACAAACAATATTGACGGAAGTTTTATGACGTTAAATGAAGAAATTTTCAACTTTATATCATATTATTAATTCTTAAAATTTTTAACATCACATAATATTGCGAAATTAGTTCAATGACAAATTACAAAGTCAAAAAATTATATTATATCATTTTTCTTATCAAAAGATGTAATCATTAAACTTATTTTCCAATCAAAAGATTAGTAGAGATTGTAAAAACGAACTTTAAAATTATACTATAAATATTGATAAATAAATAGAAAATATTTAATTGTTAAAAATTATTATTATGATTGAGATAATATTAATAGCTATTATTATAATATATTTAATCAGTTTCTATGGAAAGGTTAAATCTTTACCACCAGGACCAATGCCATTTCCTATCATAGGAAATTTGTTAACATTTGATTTCAGTAAAAATGCATCTATGGATTAGAGATCAAAAAAAAATATATGGTACAATGTATTTACTATTTGGATGCCAACACCATTGGTTATCCTTGCTGATAATGATTCAATAAAGGAAGCTCTTGTTGAAAATGATGACAATTTTCTTGGAAGAAATGTTGATGGGTATCCTGATAAAACATTTCACGAAAAACCAAATGTTGGAGTTATATTTTCAGAGGGTGAGGAATGGAGAGATCAACGAAGATTATCCTTACATATATTGAGAGATTTTGGCATGAGTAGAACAATAATGCAAGATAAAATCCATCTCGTTGTTCAAGATATTTACGATAATATAGATAAATTAGAAAATAAAGATGATGTTAAGATTGATAAAATACTCCAATTATCCGTTGGAAATGTAATTAATCAAATTTTATTTGGTAATATGTACTATAATTCAGAAGATAATGAATTCTTTGAATTTGCTGAAGCACTTGAAGAGTTTGTTAAAGGAACTCAAAGTTGGGAATTTAGAATTTTGCTTTTTTTTCCTTTTATTGATCAAATACCAATTCTAAATAATTACTTATACAAAAGAATAACGCGAAAACAAAGAAAGATGATAAAACTTGCTGAGATTCAGGTAGAGAGAAGTAGGAAAACTTATAATCCTGATGATGAACCTCCAAATTTTATTCATGCTGTTCTTAAGGAAATTCAATCAACCGACTCTAAATACAGCTACCTTAATTCAGATCACCTTGAAGGTATGGTACTAGATTTTTGGATAGGTGGTATTGAAACTACGTATACTACGTTGAAATGGTTCTTACTTATTATTATGAAGCATTTAGATGTTCAAAAGAAGTTACAAGATGAAATCGATGAGGTAATCGGGAAAGATCGTTTGGTGCAATTGAGTGATAAAGCTAAATCTGCCATACATGAATGCAGTTATAAATGAAAGCCAACGTTATGCAAACATATTTGCATTTTCACCAAGACACAAATGTACAAAAGATACCGTTATTAATGGACATCTAATACCAAAAGATACATTAGTAGAACCTTTCTATTGGGGTGCAAATATGGATGAAAAGTATTTCAAGGACCCTGTCACTTTTAACCCAGAAAGATTCCTTGATAGTGAAGGTAATCTAAAGATCAATCATGAGCATATGAGTTTCGGTAAGGGAAAACGAATATGTGCTGGAAAAAGTTTAGCTGAAGCTGAAATATTTTTATTTTTTACTTCCTTACTTCAGAAATATAAATTTACACACCCAAATGGACCAGTGGATTTAAGCTTTAATTTTAGTGGTATAGTACAACCAAAACCTTTTACTTGTAGGATTGAAAATAGATAAATTATTTGTTTTATAATTCTGAAACTTTTTTATGCATTATTTTCAATAAAATTGTAATTATTTATTTTTGTTTTAATATCTGTAATTATATTGCCATATATGTAAAAATAAGTTACATCTTATAAAAATAATTGACAGACAATATTGAGGGAAGTTGTATCACGTTGTATGAAGAAATTTTATACTTTATATCATATTATTGATTCTTATAATTTTGGACATCAGGTATTATTGTGAAATTATATTTAATAACAAAATTACACAGTCAAAAAATTATATGATAACATTTTTCTTAACAAAAGAAATCATTAAAAATACTTTCCTATCAAAAGATTAATAAAGGTTATAAAAAATGAACTTTAAAATCATTCTATAAATACTAGTAAATTAACAGAAAATATTAAAAAAGTTAATAAGTTTCTATAATGATTGGTATAATATTAATTACTATTATTCTAATATATTTAATTAATTTCTATAGAAAAGTTAAATCACTACCACCAGGTCCGATGCCATTTCCTATCATAGGAAATTTGTTTACATTTGACTTCAGAAAAATGCATCAATGGATTATTGATCAAAAAAAAATTTATGGTAATGTATTTACTATTTATTTTCCAGGACCGTTAATTGTCTTAGCTGATTGTGATTCAATAAATGAAGCTCTTGTTGAAAATGGCGACAATTTTCTTGGAAGAAATGTTAATGCATATCCTGATAAAGCATTCCACGAAAAACTTAATGTTGGAGTTGTATTTTCTGAAGGTGAAGAATGGAGAGATCAAAGGAGATTATCCTTACATATATTAAGAGATTTCGGTATGAGTAGAACAATAATCCAAGATAAGATTCATCTTGTTGTTCAAGATATTTACGATCAAATAGATAGCTTTGAAAGCAAAGATAATGTTAATATTGATAAAATAATTCAATTATCCGTTGGAAATGTGATTAATCTAATTTTATTTGGCATAATGTATTCTAATACACGAGATAATGAATTTTTTAAATTCACCCAAGCAATTGAAGAGTTTTTTAAAGGAAGCCAAAGATGGGAATTTAGATTATTAATTTTATTCCCTTTCATTGATCGAATACCAATTCTAAATAAATACCTATATAAAAGAATAACAAGATCACAAAGAAAAATGAGAAAGTTAGCTAAGATTCAAGTTAAAAATAGTAGGAAAACTTTTAATCCTGACAATGAACCTCCAAATTTTATTCATGCTGTTTTGAAGGAGATCCAATCAACCGACTCTAAATACAGTTACCTTAATTCAGATCACCTTGAGGGAATGGTACTAGATTTTTGGATTGGTGGTGTTGAAACTTCATATACTACATTGAAATGGTTCATACTTATTATTATGAAACACTTAGATATTCAAAAGAAGTTACAAGATGAAATTGATGAGGTAATTGGGAAAGATCGCTTGGTGCAATTGAGTGATAAATCCAAATTGCCATATATTAATGCGTTCATTAATGAAAGCCAACGTTTTGCAAACATTATAGCATTTGCACCAAAGCACAAATGTACAAAAGATACTGTTATTAATGGACATCTAATACCAAAAAATACAATAGTAGAACCATTCTATTGGGGTGCAAATATGGATGGAAAATATTTCAAAGATCCTTCAGTCTTCAATCCAAATAGATTCCTTGATGATGAAGGTAACCTAAAAATTGAACATGAACATATGAGCTTCGGAAAAGGAAAAAGAATTTGTGCTGGAAAAAGTTTAGCTGAATCTGAAATATTTTTAATTTTCACTTCATTAGTCCAGAGATATAAATTCACACATCCAAATGGACCAGTAGATTTAAGCGTTGATTTCAGTGGTGTATTACAACCAAAACCTTTTACTTGTATGATTGAAAGTAGATAAATTCATTGTTTTATAATTTTTAAATTTTTTTAACTTATTTTTCAATAAAATTGCAATTAGCAAATTATTTTTTGATCTCTATAATTAATGTGATACATGTGCAAAAATAAGTTTCATCTTATAACAATAATTAGCAAATTAATTTTCTTAGAAGTTTTACCACTCTCGATGAAGAAATTTTTAACTTTATACCATATTGTTGGTTTTTAATCATTTTAGAGTCACATATTCTGTGAAATTAAGTTTAATAACAAATTTAAACAGTCAAAAGGCTATATGATAACATATTTCTTAACTGTGGTAGCATTAAATTTGTTCGCTCATCAAAAAATTTATGAAGGTTATAAGAACTAAGTTGAAAATTATTTACTTTAGATTGATAAATAAACAGAAAATATTTTAAAAGTTAATTAGTTATTATTATGATTGGGATAATATTTATAGCTATTATTTTAGTATATTTGATTAATTTTTATAAAAACGTTAAGTCTCTACCACCAGGACCAATGCCATTTCCTATCATAGGAAATTTATTCACATTTGATTTTAGAAAATTTCATTTATGGATTTTTGATCAAAAAAAAATTTATGGTAATGTATTTACTATCTGGGCTCCAGCACCATTGGTTATCCTTGCTGATTATGATTCAATAAATGAAGCACTTGTTGAAAACGATGATAATTTTCTTGGGAGAAATGTTGATGGGTATCCTGATAAAACATTCCACGATAAACCAAATGTTGGAGTTATATTTTCTGAAGGTGAAGAATGGAGAGATCAGCGAAGATTATCTTTACATATATTGAGAGATTTCGGTATGAGTAGAACAATAATCCAAGACAAAATTCATCTTGTTGTTCAAGATATATACGATCATATAGATAGCATAGAGAATAAAAATAATGTTAACATTGATAAAATACTCCAATTATCTGTCGGAAATATTATAAATCAAATTTTATTTGACATCATGTATTCTAGTGCAGAAGAATAATGAAGAATTCTTTGAATTTGCTTGAAGCACTTGAAGGATTTGTTAAAGGAACTCAAAGTTGGGAGTTTAGACTTCTGCTTTTTTTCCCTTCTATTGATAAAATACCAATTCTAGAAATGATTATTTATATAAAAGAATAACAAAGAATCAAAGAAAGATGAGAGAACTTTTGTAAGCTTCAAGTAGATAACAGTAAGAATACTTTTAGTCCTGACGATGAACCTCCAAATTTCATCCATGCTGTTTTGAAGGAGATCCAATCACCAGATTCTAAATACAGTTACCTGAATTCAGATCACCTTGAGGGAATGGTACTAGATTTTTGGATAGGTGGTGTTGAAACAACGTATACTACATTGAAATGGTTCATACTTATTATTATGAAACATTTAGATATTCAAAAGAAGTTACAAGATGAAATTGATGAGGTAATTGGGAAAGATCGCTTGGTACAATTGAGTGATAAAATCAAAATGCCATACATGAATGCATTTATTCGTTATGGTTGCATAGAAGTGTAGCGGTGGATTTAATAAAAAATGTTTTATTTGGAATACATAAACATAATTATAAAAATATAAGGGTAATTAATACATATCACTTAGGTTAGTCAATCTTGGGGTGAATCTTCAAGATTAGAAAAACTAGTCTCGAGTCAAATTTCCTCTGCTTTTATACTAACTTTTCTCCCAGGGGCGTTGATATATTTGATACCAATTCGCCCTCAATATATATATTTTATATTTAGGTATATATATATTTATATATATAATCAGAAATCAACTTTACGATTCTATTTCTTTATAATTTCAGTTCATTTCATTCGTTTGATCTCGTATTTATGAAGGCCAACGTTATGCTAACATTGGAGGATTTTTTGCAAAACATAGATGTACAAAAGATACTGTTATTAATGGACATCTAATACCAAAAAATACAATAGTAGAACCATTCTATTGGGGTGCAAATATGGATGAAAAATATTTCAAAGATCCTTCAGTCTTCAATCCAAATAGATTTCTTGATGATGAAGGTAATCTAAAAATTGAACATGAACATATGAGCTTCGGGAAAGGAAAAAGAATTTGTGCTGGAAAAAGTTTAGCTGAATCTGAAATATTTTTAATTTTTACTTCATTAGTCCAGAGATATAAATTCACACATCCAAATGGACCAGTGGATTTAAGCTTTGATTTCAGTGGTATATTACAACCAAAACCTTTTACTTGTAGGATTGAAAATAGATAAAATTAATGGTTTCATACTTTTTAAATAAAGTGAACGGTATAATTATAAGAAATAAACGAGATACCAAAAGGAGTTATAATTAAGTAATCAAAATATAAATAACATTATTTTTGTATAAGGAATTAACTAATATTTAATTATTATAAATTCCAAGGTTTTTTTGTACAATTTGTTTTATTTGGTATTCTAAATAAAGTATAAGTAAGCTATCCACTTGCCACCAAGATCTAAAAATTTACTATAATTAAAAAATAATTTTTTAATAAAGTTGTTATGTTAAACTTTGTCCTTTGACCTAACTAATTATAGTGGTGTGTGATTACAAAAAAGGTTATGTTTAAAATAAATATTGGTAAATAAATATCGAAAGAAGTTTTATCAATGTTAATTAAAGAAAGTTTAACATACTACCACTTTAGAAATTTCTAAAAATTTTGAAATATGTTATTATTGCGAAATAGTATATTTTAAAATTATATTATACAATCAAAGATGATATATTAACCTTTTCTAAAATATTTTACCATTAAATCTAATTTTTTTTAGTAAAGCAAATAAAAATAATAAGGAGGAATTTTAAAATTGCCTATAAAAGAACGATAAACTGATAATAATTAATTTAATAGTTAAGAACTATAATAATGATTGTTACACTATTGTTAATTATTACCATACTTTATCTAGTACATTTCTATAAAAAAGTCAAGTCATTTCCACCTGGACCAACACCATATCCTATTGTAGGAAATTTATTTTCAATTGACTTCAAAAAAATACACGAATGGTTATATGATCAAAAAAAAATTTATGGTTCTATGTATACTGTCTGGGCTCCAGTACCACTAGTAGTCTTTACAGATTACGATTCAATTAATGAAGCTCTTGTTGAAAATGATGATTATTTTGTTGGAAGAAATGTTTATGGTTTACCTGAAAAAACATTCTATGATAGACCCAATGTTGGAGTTATCTTTTCCGAAGGAGAGGAATGGAGAGATCAAAGAAGATTATCTTTACATATATTGAGGGATTTTGGTATGAGTAGAACGATAATTCAAGATAAGATTTATCTTGTAATTCAAGATTTGTGTGATTATATAGAAAGTTTGAAGAATAAAGATAACGTTAATATTGATAAAATACTTAAATTATCTGTTGGTAATGTAATCAATCAGATTCTGTTTGGCATCATGTATTCTAATACAGAAAATAATGAATTTTTTGAATTCGCTGAAGCATTTGAAGAGTTCGTTAAAGGAACTAGAGGTTGGGAATTTAGAATTTTATTTTTATTCCCTATAATTGATAATATTCCAATAATAAATACATATTTGTATAAGAGAATAACAAGGAAAACAAAGAAAAATGAGAGAAATAAGTAAGATTCAAGTAGAAAAATGTAAAATGACTTATAAACCCGATGATGAACCTCCTAATTTCATCCATGCTTTTATGAAAGAAACTCAACCAAATGATTCTAAATACAACTACTTGGATTCATATCATCTAGATGCAATGGTATTGGATTTCTGGTTAGCTGGCTTCGAAACAACATATATTACATTAAGGTGGTTCATAGCTATTGTTCTGAAGTATCCAGAAATTCAGGAGAAGTTACAAGGTGAAATTGACAAAGTAATTGGAAAAGATCGACTGATACAATTGAGTGACAAAGCAAATATGCCGTATATGAATGCATTCATAAATGAAGGCAACGTTTTGCAAACATTATAGCATTTGCACCAAAACACAAATGTACAAAAGATATTGTTATTAATGGATATCTAATACCAAAAGATACTTTAATAGAGCCATTATATTGGGGTGGTAATAGAGATGAAAAATATTTCAAAGATCCTTTCACTTTCAACATCAACAGATTCCTTGATAGTGAAGGAAATTTCAAGATAGAACATGATCATATGAGTTTTGGTAGAGGAAAAAGAGTATGTGCTGGAAAAAGTTTAGCGGATGCTGAAATATTCTTGATCTTTACATCATTACTTCAAAAGTATAAGTTTACAGATTCAAATGGGCTTGTTGATTTAAATTCTAATTTTAGTGGATTCTTACAACCGAAAACCATATTCTTTTAAAATTGAAAATCGTTGAATTCATTTTTCTTATTTTTGTTTATACTTTTTTAAATAAAATTTTTTAATAAAGTTGTTATTTTAAATTTATGTTTTAATCTCATTGATTAAATTAATGTTTGATTATAAAAAAATGTTTCGAGTTATAAAAATGATTCGTAAATAAATATTGAGAGAAGTTTCATAACGTTAAACCAAAGAAATTTCCAACTTTATACAATATTATTTATTTTCGAAAGTTTAAAAATCACGTATTATTACAAAATTATGCTTAATGACAGAAGTACACAATCAAAAGATTATATGATGACATTTTTCACAACAAAAGCTATCATTAAACTTGCTTTTTTATCAAAAATTAATGAAGATTATAAGAACAAAGTTGAATATTATTCAATAAAGATTGACGAATCAATAGAAAATATTTTTAAAGTTAATTAGTTATTATTATGATTGGAATAATATTAATAACGATTATTTTACTATATTTAATTAATTTCTATAGGAAAGTCAAGTCATTACCACCAGGACCTATACCAGTACCCATCTTTGGAAATTTATTTTCATGTGACTTCAAAAAAGTGCATCACTGGATATATGATCAAAAAAAAATTTATGGTAATGTTTTTACTTTATGGATACCAACACCGAAAATTGTCTTAGCTGATTGCGATTCAATAAATGAAGCTCTTGTAACAAATGGTGATAATTTTCTTGGAAGGAATCTTAATGGTTATCCAGATAAAGCATTCCATGAAAAGACTAACGTTGGAGTTATATTTTCCGAAGGAGAAGAGTGGAGAGATCAAAGGAGATTATCAATACATATATTAAGGGATTTTGGTATGAGTAGAACAATTATAGAAGACAGGATTCATCTTGTAATTCAGGATTTATATGATTATTTAGATAAGTTAGAAGATAAAGATAATGTTAAATTAGATAAAATAATTGAATTATCCGTTGGAAATGTAATAAATCAGATTTTATTTGGCATTATGTATTCTAGTGCAGAGGATAATGAATTTTTTAAATTTTCTAAAGCAATAGAAGATTTTAATAAATCAGTGCTCACTTGGGAATTTAAACTATTACTTTTATTTCCTTCGTTTGATCAAATACCAATTTTAAACAACTATCTGTACAAAAGAATAACAAGAACACTAAGGAAAATGAGAGAATTAGCTAAGATCCAGGTAGAGAAATGTAAGAAATCTTATAATCCCGATGATGAACCTCCTAATTTTATTCACGCTGTTATGAAAGAGATACAATCAGTTGATTCTAAATATAGTTACTTAAATTCAGACCATCTTGAAGGGTTAGTATTAGATTTCTGGATGGCAGGTATGGAAACTTCAACAACAACCTTAAAATGGTTCATTCTTTTTATAATTAAACATTTAGACATTCAAAAGAAGTTACAAGACGAAATTGATAATGTAATCGGAAGGGATCAATTGGTGCACTTGAGTGATAAAGTGAAAATGCCATTTATGAATGCATTTATCAATGAAAGCCAACGTTATGCAAATATTGTACTATTTCCATCATCTCGTAGATGTACAAAAGATACAGTTATTAATGGTCATCTAGTACCAAATAATGCGATAGTACTACCATATTATTGGGGTGCAAATATGGATGAAAAATACTTTGAAGATCCTTTTACTTTTAATCCCAACCGATTCCTTGATAGTGGGGGTAATTTCAAGATCGAACATGAACAAATGAGTTTCGGGAAAGGAAAGAGAATATGTGCTGGAAAAAGTTTAGCTGAAGCTGAAATATTCTTAATCTTTACATCATTACTTCAAAAATATAAATTTACACACCCAAGTGGACCTGTTGATTTAACAGGTGAAATTGGTGGAACTCTACATCCAAAACATTATACATGTAAAATTGAAAAACGTTAAAATTGTTATTCCATAGTTTGTGTCTTGATTTTCAGTTATAATGATTTATGATCATATAAAAAGGTTTATATTTTAAAACAATGATTGACAAACAATAGTTGATAGAAATTTTATCTTCATAGATAGGAAACAAAAATACAAAAATTTTCTTTTCTAAATCATATTATTGACTCTGATAAACACAAATTGTTATTAAATTATACTTAATAATACATTATGTAATCAGAAAATTTTACTATGTCATTTCTTTTAAAAGAAAGTTATCATTAAATCTGCTTCTTCATCGAAAAACAAATAAAGATAATAAGGGTAAACATTTAAATTACTCTATAAATAAGGACAAATAAATTAAAGGTTATCCAATTCTTATTATGATTGGGATACTCTTATTATCTATTATTACAATTTATCTAATAAATTTCTATAGAAAAGTTAAATCGTTGCCTCCAGGACCGATGCCACTGCCTATTCTTGGAAATTTATTATCTTTCGACTTCAAAAAAACACATTTATGGATATATAATCAAAAAAAAGTTTATGGGAACGTTTTTACAATCTGGATACCAACACCACACATTGTCTTTGCTGATTATGATTCAATAAATGAAGCTCTTGTAAGGAACGATGATAATTTTCTTGGTAGAAATGTCAATGGCTATCCAGAAAAACTAATCAGTATTAAGCCTAATACTGGAGTTATCTTTTCCGAAGGAGAAGAATGGAGAGATCAAAGAAGATTATCCTTACATATACTAAGAAATTTTGGCATGAGTAGAACAATAATGCAAGATAAGATTCATCTTGTTGTTCAAGATTTCTATGAATATGTTGACAGTTTAAAAGATAAAGATAATGTTGATATTGAAAAAATACTTCAACTATCTGTTGGTAACGTAATTAATCTAATTTTATTTGGTTTTATGTATTCCCATACTGATAGCGAAGAATATTTTGAATTTATTGAAGCACATGAAAATTTGTTAAAATTAATGACTTCTTGGGAAATCAAACTTTTATCTTTGATTCCATTTATAGATAAAATCTTATTTTTAAGAAATTTTTTATGTAGAAGAGTAATGGGACTCTTAAGAAAGATCAAAGGAATGACTAACTATCAAATAGAAGAATGCAAAAAGTCCTATAATCCCGATGATGAACCTCCTAATTTTATTCACGCTGTTATGAAAGAGATACAATCAGTTGAATCTAAATATAGCTATCTAAATTCAGATCATCTCGAAGCTATTGTACTCAACTTTTGGTTAGCTGGAAGAGAAACTACAGCTACAACTTTAAAATGGTTTGTACTCTTTATAATGAAACATTTAGATATTCAGAAAAAATTACAAGATGAAATTGACAATGTCATTGGAAAAGATCGACTGGTACAATTGAGTGACAAAGCAAAAATGCCATATATGAATGCGTTTATAGCAGAAGGTCAACGCTATGCTAACATTATAGGATTTGCGCCTTCACATAGATGTACAAAAGATACAGTTATTAACGGTCATTTAATTCAAAATAATGCCATAATACAACCATTTTATTGGGGTGCAAACATGGATGAAAAATACTTTAAAGATCCTTTTACTTTTAACCCAAACAGATTCATTGATAGTGAAGGTAATTTTAAAGTTGAACATGAACATATGAGTTTCGGTAAAGGAAAAAGAATATGTGCTGGTAAAAGTTTAGCTGATGCTGAATTATTTTTATTTTTTACCTCTTTCCTTCAGAAGTATAAATTCTCACATCCATATGGACCAGTTGACTTAACTTCTGAGTCTGGTATTGCTCTTATTCCAAGACCTTTCAAATGCAAAATTGAAAAACGTTAAATTACTCGTATTACCCTGCTTAAATGTTTTTTTTAAATAAATTTTTAATAGAACTACTATTTACGATTTGTACTTTGATCTTTTATTTATATTGGTGTATAATTATAAAAGAGTTGCATCTTAAAATGATGATTGACAAATAACTGTTGACAGAAATTTTTACTGCTATATAATATTATTGATTCTTAAACGTAAATAAAATTATAAATTGTTTTAAATTTATGTTGGATAGCAAAAATATATAATCAAGGATTGTATTATAATAGTTTTTCAAAAGAAAGCTGTCATTAAATATTTTTCTAAAAACAAACATAAATTCATCTATAAAGAAAGACGAGTTAATAAAAAATTATTCAGCTATTACTATGATTGGGATACTATTATTAACTATAATTGCAATCTATTTAATAAATTTTTATAGAAAAGTTAAGACGTTACCTCCAGGACCTATACCATTACCAATAATCGGAAACTTATTATCTTTTAATTTTAAAAAAATACATTTCTGGATATATGATCAGAAAAAAAACTATGGTAACATATTTACTGTCTGGGTACCAACGCCACAAGTCGTCTTTGCTGATTATGATGCAATAATTGAGGCTTTTGTAACAAATGGTGAAAATTTTATTGGAAGAGATGTAAACGGTTTTCCAGAGAGAATAATTCAAGAAAAAGTTAATACTGGAATTGCCTTTTCTGAAGGTGAAGAGTGGAGAGATCAGAGAAGATTATCAATGCATATTTTAAGAGATTTCGGCATGAGTAGAACAATTATCCAAGATAAAATCCATCCCGTAATACATGATTTTTGGGAGTATATAGATGATTTGAAAGAAAAAGATAGCGTTGATATTAATGAGATTATCGCATTTTCTGTAGGAAATATAATTAATCACATTATGTTTGGCTTCATGTATACTCAAAAAAATAAAGAAGAATTACTTAAATTTATCAAAATACAGGAAAAAACTGTTGAGTTATTTTCTACTTGGGAAATCGGAGTTTTAAATTTATTTCCTTCAATTGATAAAATTCCAGTAATAAGAAATGTTTTATTAAAAAGGATGAGAGAGAATATTGCAAAAGTAGGAGGAATGATTAAATATCAAATAAATGAATGTAAAAAAAGTTATAACCCTAATGATGAGCCATCTAACTTTGTTCATGCCTTCATGAAAGAGACTGAATCAATTGATTCTAAATACAGCTATCTAAATTCAGATCATCTTGAAGGAATAGTAGTAGATTTTTGGGGAGCAGGCAGGGAAACAATAGTAATTACCTTAAAATGGTTCATACTCTTTATAATGAAACATTTAGATATTCAGGAAAAATTACAAAAGGAAATTGATGAAGTAATTGGAAGAGATCAATTGGTACAGTTGAGTGATAAAGCAAGGATGCCATATATGAATGCATTTATTGCAGAAAGTCACCGTTATGCTAACATTGGAGGATTTTCCGCAAAACATAGATGTACAAAAGATACGTTTGTTAACGGCCTTCTAATACCAAACAATACAATAATACAACCATTTTATTGGGGTGCAAATATGGACGAAAAATATTTCCAAGATCCTTTTACTTTTAACCCAAACAGATTCATTAATAACGAAGGTAATTTTAAAGTTAAACATGAGCATATGACTTTCGGTAGGGGAAAAAGAATGTGTGCTGGAAAAAGTTTAGCTGATGATGAATTGTTCTTAATCTTCACATCACTCCTTCAAAAATATAAATTTACACATCCTCATGGGCCAGTTGACTTAACTTCTGATTCTGGTGTTATCATTATTCCTAAACCTTATAAATGTAAAATCGAAAAACGATAAGATTGTTAGTTATATATTTTTTAATATTTTTAAAAATAATTGTCTAATAAATTTACTATTATTATTTTGTTTTGATATTTTAATTATAGTTATTTATGATCATAAAAGGGTTATATTTTAAAACAATGAATGACAAGTAAATTTTGACAGCAATTTTTATCATTATAAATTAAAAACAAAAATATAGAAATTTTTATAGTTATATCAAAATATTGACTCTTATAAGTTTTTAAAATTAGAAATTGTTATTAAATTATGGACGGT
The DNA here is from genome assembly GCA_963280985.1 of Strongyloides venezuelensis. Lineage (NCBI taxonomy): Eukaryota > Metazoa > Nematoda > Chromadorea > Rhabditida > Strongyloididae > Strongyloides > Strongyloides venezuelensis. Next base: position 22,594,142 of record CAUJLX010000001.1, on the reverse strand, counting down.
AAAACAAATACATATTTAAAACACCATATTTTATTATTTTTTCTAAATTTATCATTAATCTGCCTCTTTATCAAAAACCAAATAGAGATAATAAAGACGAACATTTAAGTTACTATACGAAGAATGATAAATTTATGGAAAGTTATTTATCTATTCTTATAATTGGGATATTATTATTAATTATTACAAGCAGCAACTCGCTTCACTTGTCGTTACTTGCCGCAGGGCCTATTCTTTTGAATATTTAGAATTTTTAAATTTAACAAACCTTCTAAAACTTTCGTTTTATAAAAAACACATAAAGTAATATTCTAATAAATAGTTTCGTACTTTTATAGTATTTATAATTATTATTAAAATTTTTTAGTTTTTTTATTGTTTGAAACTTATAAAACACATTGCATTGAAATTGTTTTATTACATATTTTCATGATTTTAAACTTATTTGATACTCTAAGTTTGAATAATTTTTAACAAATTCCCAATAAATGAAAAATTTAAATTTGATGTAATTAAAAAAGATAGAAACTTAAAATATAGATTTAGTTTTAAGATTGACTATTTTTTAAATATTAACAATATGAAAGGTTGATCATAAATATTTTATAATTGCTTAATCTAAAATAATCCAATTTGGGCAATTATTATTTTATCATTTCGAATTTTTGTAAAATAATAAAGAATACTTTTACAAATTTAATGTATACTTGTTAAAATATATTATGAAAAATAAAATACAATTTTTTAATATATTTAAAATGATAGAAATATTTTTCTAAGTTGATAACATTAAAAATAAATCAAAACAATTACTTGGACATTTTACGTACTGAATAAATTTATATAGACTTTAAAAAGCTACAAATATATTTAAATCAAAGTATTAGCGTTTTTTTTTTAAAAATATTAAAAAGTTTATTTTTAAAATGTTTTAGTGAATAGTTTCGACTTAGAAATTTGATAATTTTTTTTGCAATTCTTTTGAAGCATAACAAAACTTTTAGATATTTCAACATTTTTTTTAAAATTAGTGTTTGCATCGCCATATTATAAATTTTTTAAACTTATAATATGCATAACTAGTTGCAGTAGTTTAAAAAATTTAGTATAGATTATTTTAACATTGAAAGATTTGGAGTGAAAAATCTAATTTCTTATAGAATTTACTGATACTAAATGAAAATTTTCTTAAATTTTAAGAAGCCAAATATAATTTCCTTTTATATTTTTCATTATTTCTTAATAATTGTAGTATACTGCACTAATTTTAAATATATTTAATCGGCACAAAAACTACATATATCAGTTAAAAACTAATTTTTTCACCTATCTAACCTACTACATTTTTAGGAATATAAATTAATATTTTAAATTGTTTAAAACAATTGGCTTAATGACTTCTATGAATTATTGTTTTTAAAATTTTTAAGAAAATCAGTTGTTCTTGTAGTTTTTTATTTTATATGGTTACAAATTTTAAGATCATTCCTATTTTAATAGATACATATATAGAACTAAATTCAAATGGAGGTACTATTTACTTTATTATTCAGCATATTAAAATGCATTTTTTATTTTAGTAGAAGAAAAGATATAAAATAAAAATCATTTTTGAGGGGTAAACTTTTAAGATAAAGGAAATTTTCGATGACTTACTATTTTGGGGATCGAATTTCTTTGGTAAATTTTATTGTTTTCATGTAATAAACATTAAAATTTACATCTATTTGTGGAATTTCAAATAAAAAAATCACAATTTGAAGGAAAAATAGAGTTGCTAAATCTTAGAACTTAGTACTTAATGTGATGCATCTCGAAACGGATAATAAGATTAAGACGGTCTAGATGTCATGGAAAGAAAATTAAATTCCATATATATTTTGTAAACATTTCATATTAAAAAGTTTCATCTTTGCATACTTTTTTTTATAAACTTAAAAATTAAAAAAAAATTGACTAATTTGTTTTTTGATTAACTCAATAATGAAAAGAGTTAATTAACGGTTAATATCTTAAAATGTTTGCAACAAATTTCTCTAGCGGGAAATTCAAAACATTTTGAAAAAATGGACGAATCGAAATTTTTTCTTTTTATCTTCAGAACGACAAAATGTATTAGTACGATATATATGTCATTCAATAGAGAAATTAATTCTACAAAAAAGTTGTGAAAACACCTTATTTTAAAACTTTCATCTTGACATATTTTTTTCAAAAATGCAAAAAATTTTGACCACACATTTATGGTACTTAAAGTTTTCCGATTTTCTTGAGATTATACTTAAAATGTAAGTTAAAGTAAAACTTAGATTTTTTTTTTCAATTTCCTTTTCTGAATCTTGATATATCGTCCTAGAATGTAGGAATTTAGGTTTTTTTTTGTAATTTTCGAAAAAGTTAAAAATCACAAGAATGACACTTGAAATTTCAACTTTTTTATTTTTATATTATTAGCATCTAAAACTATATATACCTGTAAAATTTCAGATAAAACGAATAACTCTAAGGGGATCAAGAAAAATAAACCAAAACACCTTTAAATAGTTGCATCTCAAGAATAGGGCTTCAGATTAAGATAATATTGCGTTTTTGAAATCGACACGTAAAATTACATATATTAAGATATAAAAAAGGTTCAATATCGAAAATAATTTACACATCCTCGTTACTTCTATATAAAACCTTAGGATAGTTTATTAAACAATTAACTATGATATTATAGGATATGAATGATTAGATAAATAAATAAATTCTAAATTAGCTTAATATCTTTATTTATCAAATAAAATACGATTTCCCAAATAATTACTTTTACTTTTGATTTTGAAACTTTATTATGAAAAATTCAACATAACTAAATTTTTATGCACAATTCAAGGAAAAAAAAATTTCTTCCCTTCAAAGTGTTATAAAAATGCATCTTGATCTGTTTACTCATGGATATTTATTATTAAGCTGTTATTTCGCCTCTAAAAAAATAACATAAATAGCGATTTGATAAAAGACCTTCATATTCTAAACACGCTCTTTCCCCACTAAAATTTTTACAATGATCTCGTCACGAAGAAAAAATGCAAAATGGCTTTTAGTGAACTAACGTGCCCCCATATAAACCTTCAAATTATTATATAAGGAATAATCAATGGTTGATCTTTAGAATAGTGGACGCATTTTATATATCGTTAAATAAGCTATTTTTTGAGCGATAAAACATATTTTTTGATGAATATACATAAAAAACATATTTAGGTACATTTTGCAACTATTAAAGTAAAAAAATTTTTTTGTTACATTAAATTTTTTGAATTAATGGTTTAATTTTATAGTTGGTGACACCTTCTAATTTTTAACCATTTTTTGCCTCTATATGCAGTTTTCTAGCTAAACATGCTTTTTTGCAGTAAGCTATTATACTATAATGATTTTCGAACTTTTTATAAAACTTTTTCTCCAAAATATCTTAATATATTAACAAAAATACTAACATTTATTCTAGTTTTAATTACTAATTTCTTATGGTTTTTTCAAAGAAAGGTTTTAATCATTTTTTGATAACGCTAAAGCATTACATTCTTATTATGGGGCATTGCCATCATTAGACACGCCGTGTAAGAATTAGATACAAAAATTCTTCAAAATTAATTCATTAACACAATTTTGTTATGTTTACTAAATAACTGAAAGTTTTTTAGTGAATCTGTAGTTTATTGGAGATGTATTGACACCGTTTCCATTTATTTTTCTGAGCAAAAAAAATAATTTCTAATGTTCCTATTTTAGTTTAAAAAAATGCCTTTGAAAACATTTTAAAAACTTTAAATTTTTTTGAAATAATTTCTATTTCATTCGAATATACTTTTCCTATATAAAAATTATTTTTACAACATTTGATACTTTAAAATTTAGTACAAAAGGTGTCACCAACTATAAATAATCTAATTTTTTAAAATATACTAAATTTGTTAAAAACATTATTAAATATCATATACACTTTAAATATGTATATTAAGTAGATTAAATACATTTAAAATGCAAAAAATTGATGTGTCCACTATTCTAAAGGTAATCCCAATAAATTAAAAGTAAATAAGGAAGAAGTTATTAAGCTACTACTATGATTGGAATACTTCTATTATCGTTAATAATAATTTATTTGTTAAACTTCTATAAAAAAGTTAAGGCATTACCTCCAGGACCTATGCCATTACCAATTGTCGGAAACTTTTTATCCTTTGATTTTAATAAAATATATTTATGGATATATGATCAAAAAAAAACCTATGGTAGCATATTTACCATATGGATACCAACACCACAGGTTGTCTTTGCTGATTATGATTCTATAAATGAGGCTCTTGTAACAAACGGTGACAATTTTCTTGGAAGGAATCTTAACGGTTTTCCAGAAAATTTATTTCAAGATAGACCTAATGCTGGAGTTGTCTTTTCTGAAGGAGAGAATTGGAGAGATCAAAGAAGGTTATCAATGCATATTTTAAGAGATTTCGGTATGAGCAGAACCGTAATTCAAGATAAAATCCATCTCGTAATCCAAGATTTTTGGGAGTATATAGATAATCTAGAAGATAAAGATAATGTTGATCTTAATGAGATAATTGATTTATCTGTTGGAAATATAATTAATCACATTTTATTTGGTTTCATGTACACTCAAGAAAATAAAGAAGAATTATTTGAATTTACCAAGGTAAATGAAAAATTGTTTGAGTTAATATCTTCATGGGTGATCGGGATTTTAAATTTAGTTCCTTCAATTACTAAAATTCCAGGTTTAAAAAAAAGTTTTGTATAAAAGAATGAACGATAATTTGAATAAATTTATGGAAATAATTAAGTGTCAAATAGATGAATGTAAAAAAAGCTATAACCCTAATGATGAGCCATCTAATTTTGTTCATGCCGTCATGAGAGAAATTGAATCGATTGATTCCAAATACAGCTTCCTAAATTCAGATCATCTTGAAGGAATGATATTAGATTTTTGGTCAGCTGGTATTGGAACTACATCAGTTACCTTAAGATGGTTCATACTTTTTGTTATGAAACACATTGACATTCAGAAAAAGTTACAAGACGAAATTGATGAAGTAATAGGTAGAGATCAATTGGTACAATTGAGTGATAAAATCAAAATGCCATACATGAATGCATTTATAACAGAAAGTAATCGTTATGCTAATATTGGAGGACTTTCACTATCACGCAGGTGTACCAAAGATACGTTTATCAATGGATATTTAATATCCAAAAATACCATAATCCAACCATTCTTTTGGGGTGCAAATATGGATGAAAAATATTTCAAAGATCCTTTTACTTTTAATCCAAACAGATTTCTTGATAGTGAAGGAAATTTTAAAGTTGAACATGAACCTATGACTTTCGGTAAGGGAAAAAGAATATGTGCAGGAAAAAGTTTAGCTGATGCTGAATTGTTCTTAATCTTTACATCACTTCTACAAAAATATAAATTTACACATCCATATGGACCCATTGATTTCTCATCCGATTCTGGTGTTATCATTATTCCTAGACCTTACAAATGTAAAATCGAAAAACGATAAGATTGTTAGTTATATATTTTTTAATATTTTTAAAAATAATTGTTTAATAAATTTACTAATAATTTTTTTGTTTTGATATTTTAATTATAGTTATTTATGATCATAAAAGGGGTTATATTTTAAAACAATGATTGACAAGTAAATTTTGACAGAAATTTTTATTATTATATATTAAAAACAAAAACACAGAAATTTTAATAGTTATATAAAAATATTGACTCTTATAAGTTTTTAAAATTAGAAATTGTTATTAAATTATGGACGGTAAAACAAATACATATTCAAAAGACCATATTTTATCATTTTTTCAACATTTACTATTAATATACCTCTTCATAAAAACCAATAAGAGATAATAAAGACGAACATTTAAGTTATTATACAAGGAATAGTAAATTAATTGGAAAGTTATTTATCTATTCTTATGATTGGGATACTATTATTAATTATTATTACAATTTATCTAATAAATTTCTATAGGAAGGTTAAATCATTGCCACCAGGTCCGTTACCGTTACCTATTCTTGGAAATTTGTTATCTTTCGATTTCAAAAAAACGCATTTATGGATTTATAATCAAAAAAAAGTTTATGGGAACGTTTTTACAATCTGGATACCAACACCACACATTGTCTTTGCTGATTATGATTCAATAAATGAAGCTCTTGTAACGAATGATGATAATTTTCTTGGTAGAAATGTTAATGGTTATCCAGAAAAACTATTCAGTGATAAGCCTAATGTTGGAGTTGTCTTTTCCGAAGGAGAAGAATGGAGAGATCAAAGAAGATTATCCTTACATATACTAAGAAACTTTGGCATGAGTAGAACAATAATGCAGGATAAGATTCATCTTGTTGTTCAAGATTTCTATGAATATGTTGACAGTTTAAAAGATAAAGATAATGTTGATATTGAAAAGATACTTCAATTATCTGTTGGTAATGTAATTAATCTAATTTTATTTGGTTTTATGTATTCGCATACTGATAACGATGAATATTTTGAACTTATCGAAGCACATGAAAATTTAATAAAACTAGCGGGTTCTTGGGAAATAAAGCTTTTATCTTTGATTCCATTTATAGATAAAATATCATTTTTAAGAAATTTTTTATGTAGAAGAGTAATGGGATTTTTAAACAAAGTAAAAGGAATGACTAATTATCAAATAGAAGAATGCAAAAAGTTCTATAATCCCGATGATGAACCTCCTAATTTTATTCACGCTGTTATGAAAGAAATACAATCAGTTGATTCTAAATATAGCTATTTAAATTCAGATCATCTCGAAGCTATTGTACTCAACTTTTGGTTAGCTGGAAGAGAAACTACAGCTACAACTTTAAAATGGTTTGTACTCTTTATAATGAAACATTTAGATATTCAGAAAAAATTACATGATGAAATTGACAATGTCATTGGAAAAGATCGACTAGTACAATTGAGTGACAAAGCAAAAATGCCATACATGAATGCATTTGTAGCAGAAGGTCAACGTTTTGCTAACATTATAGGGTTTGCGCCTTCACATAGATGTACAAAAGATACAGTTGTTAACGGACATCTGATACCAAATAATACCATAATACAACCATTTTATTGGGGTGCAAACATGGATGAAAAATATTTCAAAGATCCTTTCACTTTTAACCCAAACAGATTCATTGATAGTGAAGGTAATTTTAAAGTTGAACATGAACATATGAGTTTCGGTAAAGGAAAAAGAATATGTGCTGGTAAAAGTTTAGCTGATGCTGAATTATTTTTATTTTTTACCTCATTCCTTCAAAAATATAAATTTACACATCCATATGGTCCAGTTGACTTAACTTCTGATTCTGGTCTTGCACTTATACCAAGAACATTCAAATGTAAAATTGAAAAACGATAAGATTATTCGTTTATATATTTTAAATATTTTTAAAAGTAAATTCCTAACAAATTTATTATTTATGATTTGTGTTTTGATCTTTAAAATGTCTAATTATAATCACATACACTGAGAGAAATATATTATACAGATTTTTGCAGTTGATAGAAATTTCCACTTATTTAAATTGATATTTTTGTGGATATTTTGCTTATAAGTAAATAGTATTTAATTTTACAACAAAATTATAGTAATTTGGGGTTACAAAATTTTTGTCGTTTACTATTTGTGATTATAAACCGCAAAATGTTTGCATTTTGTAGCCGCAAAAAATTTCTAAGTGTATGATGACAAAACGATTTATATCTTAAAACAATATTCAAAAATGAAAATTGTCGTTTTGACATATGCTATAGTACCTTCCAATGTAGTGGTAAAAAAATAAAATATTCATTTAATTTATTAATAAATGTTAGTGATATTAAATTTTCTTAAATACTCAATTTAAAAATTAATATATCAATTAGTATAAATGTCAAATCATTTAATAACATAATGATGTATTATTTTCTATAAATTCATATACTTTTATCCATTATTGCTTATGAATTTTTTCAGAAAATGCATTGTATATTTTTAAAAACAAATATATATATTGTTTTGACTGTGTATAACGTTGAAACGACTTACATATTTGTTATATTAATTTATCATGTTTTTCTTATACAAATATATACACATTTCTTTTAAAATGTAGCATATCTTGCTAAAACTACATTACCTATACATTTTTTATAGGCATGTACATACATTTCTTATAACTTATCTTACATTTTGTTAAAAGCGAATAGTTATATTAACATAAATGTATGATCATTCTTAAAAATTAGACTTCATTTTTTTTGTAATTTAACTACACAAAAAGGTGCTTTTATACAAATTAAAACGACTAGCTCAAAAAAATAAGCCAAAAATCCAACATTATAACAGAAATTGTTGATTTTTTTATATTTTTTGTAAAATATACGAAAAAACGTAAATTATAAATACTAAAATAGTAAATTTACATGTAATAATTATGTTTTTACAATTAATACTGTCTTCAAGTAATTTTTTAAATAATACTGCACTTTTTTATATTTATTTAATCTATTTCTAAAAAAATATTTATAAATTTAACAAAATTAAAGAACATGAGTAATTTTTAGAAATTTAAAATAATTAAAAAGTAACTTTTTAAAACAATAAGTATTTTTTTTGTTATTTTAATAATTATAAATATTTTCAAATAACTATTATTTGCAATTTTATTAAATTAAAGTATGCAAATCACAAAAAAAAATAATTTAAAAAATTATACATAAGTTTAAAATATTTATATTTTACCACTTTTGATGTGTAATTATCGTTTTTAATAAGCATAATTAATAAATTTTATCTATATAAAATTTTTATAGTAGTTAAGGTTCACAATTATAATATTATTCTTCCACTTTGAATCTTTTCTCAAGTCATTCTCAAAAATCATAGTGTTTTACTTTATCACTAATAGTTTTAAAAAAATTAATGTACATTTTTATAAAAATTATATATCAATCCACAAAAAAAACTATGTATTTTGCATTGGTTATACATGATCTTATATTTAAAAACAACCTTACAATTTCAAAAAATGTTTAATAAATTATAAAAAAAGTATGTATGTCGTTTCGACTGTATGTACATTCTAAATAAAAATGCTACAAATTTTTAAAAATTATCAGTACTTTTTTTAAGAAATGTATATTCATTTTATATAAAAATATATAAAAAATAATAAAAAAAGTATGTTTGTCATTTTGACTGTATATACTTCTCTTTAAAAAACATGCCGTTTACAAAAAATGTATCAATTTTCAAGGAAAATCTCATACATATTTTATGTTTATTATGTGGGCACAATTAAAAATAAATTAATTGGTAGTCGAAATGTCGAAAGCTTCTATACTACCTATGATTGCACAATGTCTATAAAAACAACAGTTTTATATTTGGGGTAAATGATTGATAAATAAATGCTGACAGAAATTTTCTCTTTATAAATAAGAAACGAAGATACAAAAATTTTCATTTTTATAATCACAAATTGTTGTTAAATTATTGACGAAAAGGCAAATACATAATCAAAGATTGTATTATTAAATTTTTTCTATTAAAAGTTATCATTAAATGTGTTTATTTAACAAATTAACCAAATAAAAATTATAGATAAAAACCTTCAATTTATTATATAGGGAACAATAAAATAAAAATAAATAAGGAAAAAGTTATTAAGCTACTATTATGATTGAAATACTTCTATTATCGTTAATAATACTTTATTTGTTTAACTTCTACAAAAAAGTTAAGGCATTACCTCCAGGACCTATCCCATTACCAATAATCGGAAACTTATTATCTTTTGACTTTAGAAAAATACATTTCTGGATATATGATCAAAAAAAAACTTATGGTAGCATATTTACTATATGGATACCAACACCACAGGTTGTCTTTGCTGATTATGATTCTATAAATGAGGCTCTTGTAACAAATGATGATAATTTCCTTGGAAGGAATATTAACGGTTTTCCAGAGAAATTATTTCAAGATAAACCTAATGTTGGAGTTTTCTTCTCTGAAGGAGAGGAATGGAGAGATCAAAGAAAGTTATCAATGCATATTTTAAGAGATTTTGGTATGAGTAGAACTGTAATCCAAGATAAAATCCATCTCGTAATCCAAGATTTTTGGGAGTATATAGATAATCTAGAAGATAAGGATAATGTTGATCTTAATGAGATAATTGATTTATCTGTTGGAAATATAATTAATCACATTTTATTTGGTTTCATGTACACTCAAGAAAATAAAGAAGAATTATTTGAATTTACCAAGGCAAATGAAAAATTGTTTGAGTTAATATCTACATGGGAGATCTGGATTTTAAATTTAATTCCTTCAATTGCTAAAATTTCAAGTATAAAATATGTTTTGTATAAAAGAATGAACGATAATTTGAATAAATTTATGGAAATAATTAAGTGTCAAATAGATGAATGTAAAAAAAGCTATAACCCTAATGATGAGCCATCTAATTTTGTTCATGCCGTCATGAGAGAAATTGAATCGATTGATTCCAAATACAGCTTCCTAAATTCAGATCATCTTGAAGGAATGATATTAGATTTTTGGTCAGCTGGTGTTGGAACTACATCTGTTACCTTAAGATGGTTCATACTTTTTGTTATGAAGCACATAGACATTCAAAAGAAGTTACAAGACGAAATTGATGAAGTAATAGGTAGTGATCAATTGGTACAATTGAGTGATAAAATCAAAATGCCATACATGAATGCATTTATAACAGAGGGTAATCGTTATGCTAACATTGGAGGACTTACACTATCACGCAGGTGTACCAAAGATACGTTTATCAATGGATATTTAATATCCAAAAATACCCTAATACAACCATTCTTTTGGGGTGCAAATATGGATGAAAAATACTTCAAAGATCCTTTTACTTTTAATCCAAACAGATTTCTTGATAGTGAAGGAAATTTTAAAGTTGAACATGAACCTATGAGTTTTGGTAAGGGAAAAAGAATATGTGCAGGAAAAAGTCTAGCTGATGCTGAATTGTTCTTAATCTTTACATCACTTCTACAAAAATATAAATTTACTCATCCATATGGACCTATTGATTTATCATCTGATTCTGGTGTTAACATTATTCCTAGACCTTACAAATGTAAAATCGAAAAACGATAAGATTGTTAGTTATATATTTTTAATATTTTTAAAAATAATTTTTTAAAAAATTTACTAATATTAATTTGTTTTGATATTTTAATTATATTATTTATGATTATAAAAAGGGTTATAATTTAAAACAATGATTGACAAGTAAATTTTGACAGAAATTTTTATTATTATAAATTAAAAACAAAAATACAGAAATTTTAATAGTTATATCAAAATATTGACTCTTATAAGTTTTTAAAATTAGAAATTGTTATTAAATTATGGACGGTAAAACAAATACATATTAAAAAGACCATATTTTATCATTTTTTCTACATTTACTATTAATCTACCTCTTTATTAAAACCAAATAGAGATAATAAAGACGAACATTTAAGTTATTATACAAAGAATGGTAAATTTATGGAAAGTTACTTATCTATTCTTATGATTGGGATATTATTATTAATTATTATTACAATTTATCTAATAAATTTCTATAGAAAAGTTAAATCGTTGCCTCCAGGACCGATGCCACTACCTATTCTTGGAAATTTGTTATTTTTCGATTTCAAAAAAACGCATTTATGGATTTATAATCAAAAAAAAGTTTATGGGAACGTTTTTACAATCTGGATACCAACACCACACATTGTCTTTGCTGATTATGATTCAATAAATGAAGCTCTTGTAACGAATGATGATAATTTTCTTGGTAGAAATGTTAATGGTTATCCAGAAAAACTATTCAGTGATAAGCCTAATGTTGGAGTTGTCTTTTCCGAAGGAGAAGAATGGAGAGATCAAAGAAGATTATCCTTACATATACTAAGAAACTTTGGCATGAGTAGAACAATAATGCAGGATAAGATTCATCTTGTTGTTCAAGATTTCTATGAATATGTTGACAGTTTAAAAGATAAAGATAATGTTGATATTGAAAAGATATTTCAATTATCTGTTGGTAATGTAATTAATCTAATTTTATTTGGTTTTATGTATTCGCATACTGATAACAATGAATATTTCGAACTTATCGAAGCACATGAAAATTTAATAAAACTAGCGGGTTCTTGGGAAATAAAGCTTTTATCTTTGATTCCATTTATAGATAAAATCTCATTTTTAAGAAATTTTTTATGTAGAAGAGTAATGGAATTTTTAAACAAGGTGAAAGAAATGACTAACTATCAAATAGAAGAATGCAAAAAGTTCTATAATCCCGATGATGAACCTCCTAATTTTATTCACGCTGTTATGAAAGAGATACAATCAGTTGATTCTAAATATAGCTACCTCAATTCAGATCATCTCGTGGCTATTGTGTTCAACTTTTGGTTAGCTGGAAGAGAAACTACAGCTACAACTTTAAAATGGTTTGTACTCTTTATAATGAAACATTTAGATATTCAGAAAAAATTACAAGATGAAATTGACAATGTCATTGGAAAAGATCGACTGGTACAAATGAGTGACAAAGCAAAAATGCCATACATGAATGCATTTGTAGCAGAAGGTCAACGCTTTGCTAACATTTTAGGGTTTGCGCCTTCACATAGATGTACAAAAGATACAGTTGTTAACGGACATCTGATACCAAATAATACCATAGTACAACCATTTTATTGGGGTGCAAACATGGATGAAAAATATTTCAAAGATGCTTTCACTTTTAACCCAAACAGATTCATTGATAGTGAAGGTAATTTTAAAGTTGAACATGAACATATGAGTTTCGTTAAAGGAAAAAGAATTTATGCTGGAAAAAGTCTAGCTGATGCTGAATTGTTCTTATTTTTTACATCACTTCTACAAAAATATAAATTTATACATCCATATGGACCAATTTATATTTTATCTGATTCACATCTTGGCATTCCTATATCATATAAATGTAAAATTGGAAAAAGATAAAAATTTTTATTTTAATAAAACATTCTAAGTTCTTATTGTTTAACTTCTCATCTAGTACAAATTTAAAATAATATTTTTAAAAATGAGTATTTAAATTTTAAAAATTAAAATTATCTTTAAAAATTGTTTAACATCGGTTAAAGATAGAACACTCAATAGTATAAATCGTTAAAAATTAGTGAGAAAAATCCAAGAATTAACAAAATTATTATCAATAAAAAAATTTTTGTCAAAAAAATTTGTCCATTAAAAGGTTATATTTTAAAATAAGATAAAAGAATAAATATTAATAAAATAAATGCATACTAAACAAATATTGATAAATAAGAAATGACATTTTGTTAGTAAATTATTTTAATACCATGCAATTGAGAGTTAAAAAATGATTACGTATCTTGTGAATGACTTTGCGATAAAATAAAAATTTCAACAAATTTTTATTCTTAAAAAGAATGAAATTATAACGTTACCATTGACCCATTTGAATGACAAGAGGAATACGTAAGTTTCAAAGAGCAATGTTCATAAAAATATATATTTCAATGTCTTGTATAAATAAAACTTACGATATGATATATAATTGATGAAATTTTAAAACTCTTATCACTACAATGTTAGGTGCAGCACTATTGTTATTTTTTATATTTTATTTATTTATTTTCTACAAAAAAGTAAGATCATTACCACCGGGACCGATGCCATTTCCTGTCATAGGAAATATATTTTCGTTTGATTTCCGAAAAATACATCAATGGGTATATGATCAAAAAAAGATCTATGGTAATGTTTTTACTATTTGGTTACCACTACCTAGAATTGTCTTTGTTGATTATGACTCAATAAATGAAGCTCTTATAACAAACGGCGATCATTTTATTGGAAGAAATGTAAATGGCTATCCAGATAAAGCATTTCATGAAAAAGTTAACACCGGAGTTCTATTTTCTGAAGGAGAAGAGTGGAAAGATCAAAGGAGATTATCAATGCATATATTAAGAGATTTTGGTATGAGTAGAACAATAATTCAAGATAAGATTTATCTTGTAATTCAAGATTTATACGATCAAATAGATGGCTTAGAGAATAAAGACGATGTTAAACTGGATAAAACAATCCAACTATCCGTAGGAAATGTAATTAATCTAATTTTATTTGGCATCATGTACTCCAATACGGAAGACAGTGAATTTTTTGAATTCACAGAGGCACTTGAAGATTTTCAAAAATCAGCGCGTACATTAGAATTTACACTTTTACTACTATTTCCTTCCATTGATAAAATACCAATTTTAAATAATTTCCTATATAAAAGAATAACAAGAACACAAAGGAAGATGCGAGAACTTGGTAAACTTCAATTAGAGAAATGTAAGAAAACTTATAATCCCGATGACGAACCTCCTAATTTTATTCATGCTTTTATGAAAGAAACTCAGTCAACTGATTCTAAATACAGCTACCTGAATTCAGATCATCTTGAAGGAATAGTTTTAGATTTTTGGACGGCTGGTATTGGAACTACAGCAATTACCTTAAGATGGTTCGTACTCTTTATTATGAAGCATTTAGATATTCAAAAGAAGTTACAAGATGAAGTTGACAACGTAATTGGAAGAGATAGGTTGGTACAATTGAGTGATAAAGTCAAGATGCCGTATATGAATGCATTTATTAATGAGGGCCAACGTTATGCAAATATTGTACCATTTCCACCATCACATAAATGTACAAAGGATTCTGTTATCAATGGACATTTAATACCAAAAGACATGATAGTATTACCATTCTATTGGGGTGCTAATATAGATGAAAAATATTTCAAAGATCCTTCCGTCTTCAATCCTGATAGATTCCTCGACGACGAGGGCAATTTTAAAGTTGAACACGAGCATATGAGTTTTGGTAAAGGAAAAAGAATGTGTGCTGGAAGAAGTTTAGCAGAAGCTGAAATATTTTTAATCTTTACATCATTAATTCAGAAATATAAATTTACCTATCCAAATGGACCAGTTGACTTAACTCCTGATATTGGTGGGGCTCAACAACCAAAACCATATACTTGTAAAATTGAAAAACGTTAAAATTTCATTCTATTTTTTATTTTAAATACTTAACTTTTTAATAAACAGACTTTTAATGTATATTTTTATAAATGATAGAATTCTTTTATTAGTCAAAATAATTTCAAGAATAGTTCAACTTTAACACGTAGTCGTTTATGATAAAAAGTTAAACTATTACAGATAGTATCAATTTAAAAGCACTTATCTAATTAATTATTCAATTTAAGTTAGAAAATTAAAACAATGATAAACAAAATATGTTTTAGTAAAAATATTGATAAGTTAAAGATCACATTAGTTTCTAAAGAGAACTTTATATCACATAATTTTGTCTTTAATACATAATTGATAACTTTATAGAAACAAAAATTGCAAAATTAGATCGCTCAAAAATAATCAATTTTTCGTGGGTATGACGTTAAAGATATAATATAAAAGTGATTAAAAAAGCGAAAAAAATTTATAACCATTTTCAGACTATTTTATTTACAATGATCGGAATACTAATTTTAATTTTTGTTATATTTTATTTATTTAATTTTTACAAAAAGGTTAAATCACTACCACCAGGGCCAATGCCAATTCCTATCTTAGGGAATTTACTATCAAGAGACATAAGTGATATGAACAAGATCTATCTTTGGATACATGAACAGAAAAAAATTTACGGTAACGTTTTCACTGTTTGGCTTCCAACACCACAAGTCGTCTTTGCTGATTATGATTCAATAAATGAAGCTCTTATAACACATGGAGATCACTTCATTGGAAGAAATGTTGACGGTTACCCTGATAAAGCATTCCATGATAAAGTTAACACTGGAGTTATCCATTCTGAGGGTGAAGAATGGAGAGATCAACGAAGATTGTCATTACAAATATTAAGAAATTTTGGTATGAGTAAAACGATAATGCAAGATAAGATTCATCTTGTAATTCAAGACTTTCATGACTATTTAGATAATCTAGAAGATAAAGACAATGTTGATATTGCAAAAAGTGATTCAATTATCCGTTGGTAATATAATTAATCTAATTTTATTTGGTTTCATGTACACTCACTCAAACTGTGAGAAAATGTTTGAATTCGTAAAAGAACTTGAAGCTTCTTTTAAAAGTTTCAATACGTTGGAGTTCAGACTTGTAATGTTAATTCCTGCAATTGATAAGATTCCAATTTTAAAGGATATTATTTATAATAGGTTAATGAAAAAACAACAAAAAGTAATAGAACTTACTAAAATTCAAATAGATGAATGTGTGAAGAGTTACAATCCTGAAGATGAACCTCCTAATTTTATTCATGCTGTTATGAAAGAAATTCAATTAATTGATTCTAAATATAGTTACTTAAATTCAGATCATCTTGAAGGTATGGTACAAGATTTCTGGATAGCAGGTATGGAAACTTCGGCAACAACTCTTAAATGGTTCATCCTTCTTGTCATGAAACATTTAGATATTCAGAAGAAGTTACAAGATGAAATTGATGAAGTGATTGGAAAAGATCAATTGGTACAATTGACAGATAAAGCAAAAATGCCATATATGAATGCATTCATTAATGAGGGCCAACGTTACATAAATATTGTACCATTTGCTCCAATGCATAGATGTACAAAGGATTCTGTTATCAATGGACACCTAATAGCAAAAGGTACATTAACACAACCATTCTATTGGGGCGCAAATATGGATGAAAAATATTTCAAAGATCCTCATGTTTTTAATCCAGATAGATTCCTTGATAATGAAGGTAGATTTAAAGTTGCTAATGATCATATGAGCTTTGGAAAAGGAAAAAGAATTTGTGCTGGAAAAAGTTTAGCTGATGCTGAAATATTTCTATTTATCACTTCATTACTTCAAAAATATAATTTCACTCATCCAAATGGACCAATTGATACAACCCCTGTTTTTTCTGGTGTATTAGTTCCAAAGCATTATAAATGTAAAATAGAAATGCGATAGAATTATTTGTATTATATATTTTAAACTTTTTAAAACATGATCTATAAATAAATTGCTTGTGCAAATTGCGTTTTGATCTTTTAATTATTGTAATTTATTGTTATAAGATATATCATGAAGGAATGATTGACAAATAAATGTTGACAGAAATTTTATTTTTATACATAAAAAAGTAAAATATATAAATTTTAATCTTTCTGTTATATTATTGATTCTTAAAAGTTTTTAAAACTATAAATTATTTATTTATATATAGATGATAGAACAATTACATAGTCAAAAGATTGTATTATACTATTTTTTTAAAATAAAGTTATTATTAGATCTGCTTCTTCATCAAGAAATAAATAAAGAAAATAAAAAAGAGCATATGAATTACTTTAAAATAACATCAAATTAAATTAAAAAGTTTTTGGACTATTAATATTATTGAAATACTATTATCAATTATAACTACAACTTATTAAGTAAATTTCAATGTGAAAATTAAATAATTGCCTTTTAACCGATAAAATTACCTACCACCAGAAATTTTTTCTCATTTAAGTAATTATTTATAATTCATAACAGTCTGGTAAAGATTTCTTCTTTATTGTGTATTTAATTATTCTAAAAAATAAAAATAATAACGCTATTTTCAATTTAAACATTGAATTGACAACTGAATACTGATAATAAATGTATTCACTGTAGGCACGCCCATTGGCAAAGCCTCATATAAATACTGAGATATCACATAGATATCTCAGTCTTAATTTTAGTCTCATTCCCAGTCACATTTACCTTGTATTTTATTATGCCATTATAAATAAACTCTTATCTATAAATTATCTATTTATTTAATATTAACTGTCAAGTTAGCACACATGAAAATAATAAAATAATGAAATTCATACTATACACAGAAAAATATTGATTTTATGTTATAATGGAAATTATTTTGTTCACTACAAAAACACTTGTATATCAGATTTGCAATAAAATCCAAAATGTATCAATTAGTAAACATTATAATCACAAAACTAAATTTATCAGTGGAAATAAAATACTACAAACTTAATTTTTAAAATAATATATAAAAGAGAAAAAATCAGAAAGATAATTTAAAAATTTATAAATTATATTAATTTTAACTACGATTTTCTTTGGTTTAAACAATATTAGTATTCTTCTATGTTATTCAATTATTACAAAAAAATTAAAGACCTATCCCCACGCCTCATTTCAATACCTGTCATTTTAAACTTATTATCATTTAATAGCAGAGGATATGCATCTTTGAATGTATAAACAGAAGAAAATCTACGTTAATGTATTTACTATTCGGATTCCATGACCACCAGTTGTTTTTGCTGATTATGACTCATTAACTGCAGTTTTCGTAATAAATAAGGATAATTTTATTCGGAAGAAATGTAAATAGTTATCCAGATAAAGCATTCCATGAAAAGATTAACGTTGGAGTTATATTTTCCGAAGGAGAAGAGTGGAGAGATCAAAGAAGATTATCAATACATATATTAAGGGATTTTGGTATGAATAGAACAATTATAGAAGACAGGATTCATCTTGTAATTCAGGATTTATATGATTATTTAGATAAGTTAGAAGATAAAGATAATGTTAAATAAGATAAAATAATTGAATTATCCGTTGGAAATGTAATTAATCTAATTTTATTTGGCATTATGTATTCTAGTGCAGAGGATAATGAATTTTTTAAATTTTCTGAAGCAATGGAAGATTTTAATAAATCAGTGTTCACTTGGGAATTTAAACTATTACTTTTATTTTCTTCGTTTGATCAAATACCAATTCTAAACAGCTATCTGTTCAAAAGAATAACAATAACACTAAGGAAAATGAGAGAATTAGCTGAGATCCAGGTAAAAAAATGTAAGAAAACTTAAAAACCCAAGATGAGCCTCTTAATTTTATCCATGCTTTCATAAAACAAACTCAATCATTTGATTCCAAATAAAGCTACCTAAATTCAGACTATTTTAAAGGAATGGTATTAGATTATTGGATAGCGGGTCTGGAAACTTCAACAGCAACTTTAAATTGGTTTCATTCTCCTTATAATGAAACACTTGGATATTCAAGAAAAGTTACAAGATAAAATTGATGATGTAATCGGAAGAAATCAATGGGTACAATTGAATGATAGAGCAAAAATGTCGTAAATGTCAGCATTTATCACTGAGGGCCAAAGATATGTAAACATGATTCCAATTGTACCAACACATAAGTGCACTAAAAATACAGTTATCAACGGACATCTAATACCGGAAAAATACCCTAACGCAACCATCCTTTTGGGGTGTAAACATGGATGAAAAGTATTTTAAAAATCATTCAACATTTAATCCAGATAGGTTCCTTTGATAATGAAGGTAAAATAAAGATCAAATACCATCATATGAGTTTTGGTAAGGGAAAAGAGCATGTGCTGAAAAAAGTTTAGCATAATATGAATTATTGTTATTCTTTACTGCCCTCCTTCAAGGATATAAATTCATCCATTCAAATGGTCCAGTAGATTTATCTTATGATTTCGCTGATGTATTATTACCAAGACCCTATACTTGTAAAATTGAAAAGCGTGTAAATTATTTTATCTTGAATATTTAAGTTCCTAATAAATAAACTTTTATTATACATTTTTTGAAAAGTAAACATTATTATATCAGTAAAAATATGTCCATGAATAATTTAATTTTATCGCATAATTTCTTATCATAAAAAGTTGAATAATAAAAGATAACATCAATTTAAAAATACTTATCAAATTAATTATTCTTTTTTAAGGAAAACACTTTAAACAATGATAAATAAAATAAGCCTTATTAAAGATATGTTTTTATTAAAAAAATATTGATAAACTAAAAATCACATTTTGTTACAAAGTGAAACAAAATATTATATTATTTTGTGCTTTAGATATAATTGGCAATTTTAAAGATAAATTTTAAAAACTTGATCAAACAGTAAATAATCATTTATTCGTGGGTATAACGTTAAAAATAGTAAATAAAGGTGAGTAAACTAGGAGATAAAATTATTTCAAAAAACAGACCATTTTACTTTATAATAATAAGAATATTGTTATTATAATTCATTTTACTTTATATATTAAATTTTTATAAGTAAGTAAAATCATTAACTTTGGGATCGATGCCAATTCCGGTCCTTGGAAATATATTGACATTTAACTTTGAAAAAATGCATTTATGGATACATGACCAAAAGAAAATCTACGGCAATGTGTATACTATCTGGACACCAGTACCACAAGTAGTCTTTGCTGATTTTGATGTAATAAATGAAGTTCTTATAACACAAGGAGATCTTTTCAATGGGAGAAATGTTGACGGTTACCCTGATAAAGCATTCCAATGAAAAGGTTAACACTGGAGTTATCTTTTCCGAAAGAAAAGAATGGAGAGATCAGAGAAGGCTATCAATGCATATTTTAAGAAACTTCGGAATGAGTAGAACAATAATGCAAGATAAGATTCACCTTGTGATTCAAGATTTCTATGAACATCTAGATAATCTAGAAGATAAAGATAATGTCAATATTTCAAAAGTAATCCAATTATCTGTTGGTAATGTTATTAATTTAATTTTATTTGGTTTCATGTACACTCATACTGATAACGATGACTTTTTTGAATTTGCCAAAACACTTGAATGTTCTTTAAAAGAAACTGTTAATATTTTAGGGATCAAACTATTAACAATGTTTCCTGTACTTGATAATATTCCAATCTTAAGTGATTTTTTACATAAGAGAATAATAGAAAAGAAATATAAAATGAGAGAACTAACGAGGATTCAATTTGATAAACGTATGGAAAGTTTTAATCCTTATGATGAACCCGCCAATTTAATTTATGTTGTCATGAAGGAAATTCAAACAATTGACTCTAAATATAGTTACTTAAATTCATATCATCTTCAAGGAATGGTACAAGATTTCTGGATAGCAGGTCTGGAAACTTCGTCAACAACATTAAAATGGTACATTCTTCTTTAAATGAAACACTTTAACGTTCATAAGAAACTACAACACGAAATTGATGATGTTATCGGAAGAGATCAATTAGTGCAGTTAAGTGATAAAACAAAAATGCCATATATGAGTATATTTATCATGGAGGGTCAACGATACACAAACATTTTTTCAATTGTTCCAATACATAAATGTACCGAAGACATTGTTGTGAATGGAAAGCTTGTACCCAAAAATACCCTAACTCAACCATTCTTTTGGGGTGTAAACATGGATGAAAAGTGTTTTAAAAATCCATTCAACATTCAATCCAGATAGGTTCCTTGATAATGAAGGTAAAATAAAGATCAAATATCATCATTTGAGTTTTGGTAAGGGAAAAAGAGCATGTGCTGGAAAAAGTTTAGCATAAGATGAATTATTCTTGTCCTTCACTGCCCTCCTTCAAAAATATAAATTCACACATCCAAATGGTCTAGTAGATTTATCTCCTCATTTTGCTGATGTATTATTACCAAAACCCTTTACATGTTAAGTAGAAAGACGTTAACAATTATTATATTTTATATCTCAAGTATTAATTTTCTACTAAATAAACTTTTATTATATATTTTCAATAATTTTAACCTCAATATATGAATAAAAATATTATTAAGAATATTTAAAATTTATCGAACAATTTATTTGTGATAAGAAATGACAGTAATAATATTATTATAAAATTAAAATACTTATCAACTTAATTATTAGTTTTTAAGCAGTAACTTTTCAAACAATGATAAACAAGATAAGTATTAATAACGATATATTCATATTAAAAAAGTTATTGATAAACTAAAAATCACACTCTAATACGATATAAAACTTTATATCACACATTTTCGTTTTTCATGCGTATTTGATAATTTTAAAGAAACTAAAAACGTAAAGATAAATCAATCAACAAATAAACAACTATAAGTGGGTATGGCGTTAAAAAATAATATAAAAAGGAGACTAAATAAGTGAATAATTAAGAAAATGCCAGACTAATTTATTTAAAATGATCGGAATACTTATCATAATATTAATCACATTCTATGTATTTAATTTCTATAAGAAAGTAAAATCATTACCACCGGGCCCGATGCCAATTCCTATTTTGGGAAATTTATTATCTATTGATTTAAAAAAAATGCATTTATGGATACATGACCAAAAGAAAATCTACGGCAATGTATTTACTATCTGGACAACAGTACCACAAGTAGTCTTTGCTGATTATGATGTAATAAATGAAGCCCTTGTAACAAATGGAGATCTTTTCATTGGAAGAAATGTTGACGGTTACCCTGATAAAGTATTCCATGAAAAGGTTAACACTGGAGTTATCTTTTCCGAAGGAGAAGAATGGAGAGATCAAAGAAGGCTATCAATGCATATTTTAAGAAACTTCGGAATGAGTAGGACAATAATGCAAGATAAGATTCATCTTGTGATTCAAGATTTCTATGAATATCTAGATAATCTAGAGGATAAAGATAATGTCAATATTTCAAAAGTAATCCAATTATCTGTTGGTAATGTTATTAATTTAATTTTATTTGGTTTCATGTACACTCATACTGATAACGATGACTTTTTTGAATTTGCCAATGCACTCGATAATAGTATAAAAACTGTTTATACTCTTGAATTTAGACTAATAATGTTGATTCCTTCAATTGATAAAATTCCAATTTTGAAAGATTTTTTGTATAAAAGAATAACACAAAAACAAATTAAAATGAGAGAACTCACTAAGATTCAAATTGATAAATGTAGAGAAAGTTATAATATTGATAATGAACCTCAAAATTTTATTCATTCTGTTATGAAGGAGATTCAATCAATTGACTCCAAATACAGTTACTTAAACTCAGATAATCTTGAAGGGATGGTATTAGATTTCTGGATAGCAGGCATGGAAACCTCAACGACAACCCTAAAATGGTTTATTCTTCTTATAATGAAGCACTTGGATATTCAAGAAAAATTACAAGAAGAAATTGATAATGTAATTGGGAGAGATCAATTGGTACAATTGAGTGATAGAGCAAAAATGCCGTATATGTCAGCATTTATCACTGAGGGCCAACGTTATGTAAACATGGTTCCAATAGTACCACCACATAAATGTACCAAAGATACTGTTGTTAATGGAAAGCTTATACCCAAAAATACTCTAACACAACCATTCTTTTGGGGTGCAAATATGGATGAAAAATATTTCAAAGATCCTTTCACTTTTAACCCAAACAGATTCCTTGACAATGAAAGGTAATTTCAGAATCGAGCAAGAGCACATGAGTTTCGGTAAAGGAAAAAGAATTTGTGCTGGAAAAAGTTTAGCTGATGCCGAATTATTCCTATTCTTCACTGCCCTCCTTCAAAGGTATAAATTCACTCATCCAAATGGTCCAGTTGATTTATCTTGTGATTTTGCTAGTGTATTACTTCCAAGACCCTTTACTTGTAAAATTGAAAAACGTTAAAAATTTTATTATATATATTTGATTTTCCAATAAACAAACTTTGATTATATATTTTCAATAATTTTAACCTCAATATATGAATAAAAATATTATTAAGAATATTTAAAATTTATCGAACAATTTATTTGTGATAATAAATTATAGTAATAACATTATTATAAAATTAAAAATACTTATCAAATTAATTATTCGGTTTATAGGCAATATACTAAAAAAATGATAAAAGAAATAAGTATTAAATAAAGGTTATTTTTGTCAAAAAAGTTATTGATAAACTAAAAATCACACTCTAATACGATATAAAACTTTATATCACACATTTTCGTTTTTCATGCGTATTTGATAATTTTAAAGAAACTAAAAACGTAAAGATAAATCAATCAACAAATAAACAACTATAAGTGGGTATGGCGTTAAAAAATAATATAAAAAGGAGACTAAATAAGTGGAGCATTTTAGAAATTACCAGACTAATTTATTTACAATGATCGGAATATTACTATTATTATTTTTTATATATTATGTATTTAATTTTTATAAGAAAGTTAGATCATTACCACCAGGCCCGATGCCAGTTCCTATTTTGGGAAATTTATTATCTATCGATTTAAAAAAAATGCATTTATGGATACATGACCAAAAGAAAATCTACGGCAATGTATTTACTGTCTGGATACCAACACCACAAGTAGTCTTTGCTGATTATGATGTAATAAATGAAGCCCTTGTAACAAATGGAGATTATTTCATTGGAAGAAATGTTGACGGTTACCCTGATAAAGCATTCCATGAAAAGGTTAACACTGGAGTTATCTTTTCCGAAGGAGAAGAATGGAGAGATCAAAGAAGGTTATCAATGCATATTTTAAGAAACTTCGGAATGAGTAGAACAATAATGCAAGATAAGATTCACCTTGTGATTCAAGATTTCTATGAATATCTAGATAATCTAGAGGATAAAGATAATGTCAATATTTCAAAAGTAATCCAATTATCTGTTGGTAATGTTATTAATTTAATTTTATTTGGTTTCATGTACACTCATACTGATAACGATGACTTTTTTGAATTTGCCAATGCACTCGATAATAGCATAAAAACTGGTAATACTATTGAATTTAGACTAATAATGTTGATTCCTTCAATTGATAAAATTCCAATTTTGAAAGATATTTTGTATAAAAGAATAACACAAAAACAAATTAAAATGAGAGAACTCACTAAGATTCAAATTGATAAATGTAGAGAAAGTTATAATATTGATAATGAACCTCAAAATTTTATTCATTCTGTTATGAAGGAGATTCAATCAATTGACTCCAAATACAGTTACTTAAACTCAGATCATCTTGAAGGGATGGTATTAGATTTCTGGGTAGCAGGCATGGAAACCTCAACGACAACCCTAAAATGGTTTACTCTTCTTATAATGAAGCACTTGGATATTCAAGAAAAATTACAAGAAGAAATTGATAATGTAATCGGGAGAGATCAATTGGTACAATTGAGTGATAGAACAAAAATGCCGTATATGTCAGCATTTATCACTGAGGGCCAACGTTATGTAAACATGGTTCCAATGGTACCACCGCATAAATGTACCCAAGATACTGTTGTAAATAAACATCTAATACCCAAAGATACTCTAACACAACCATTCTTTTGGGGTGCAAATATGGATGAAAAATACTTTGAAAATCCTTTAGTCTTCAATCCAGATAGATTCCTTGACACTGAAGGTAATTTCAGGATCGAGCAAGAACATATGGCTTTTGGAAAAGGAAAAAGAGTATGTGCTGGAAAAAGTTTAGCTGATGCTGAATTATTCCTATTCTTCACTGCCCTCCTTCAAAGGTATAAATTCACTCATCCAAATGGTACAGTTGATTTATCTTGTGATTTTGCTGGAGTATTACTTCCAAGACCCTTCACTTGTAAAATAGAAAAGCGTTAAAATTTAATGTATATAATATCTCAAATATTAAGTTTTCAATAAACAAACTTTTATTTTATATTTTTAGCAAATATAACATTAGTATCAATTTAAAAATACTTATCAAATCAATGTTCTAGTTTAAAGGTTTAAATTTAAAACATTGATAAGCAAAGTAAGTATGAATAACGATAATTCATGTTAAAAAAATATTGATAAATTAAAAATTACACTTTGTTTGTAAATAATCTTGTATACCATGCAATTTTATGCTCGATGCATTATTGATAATTTTGTAAAAATAGAAATTTACAAAACTAGATTACTCAACGAATAATCAACTATCCTTGAGTATGACGGTAAAAGTTTTAAATAAAGGTGAGTAAATAAAAGGAAAAAATTTATCAGACTATTACAATTTACAATGATAGGAATTCTACTTTTATTATTTAATATATATTATAGTATTTAATCGTTATATGAAAGTAAAATTGTTTCCATCGGGACCGATCGTAGTACTTATCTTGGTGAATAAAATATCAATTGATATAATAAATGCATTTATGGATACATGGTCAAAAGAAAATCTATGGCAATGTATTTATTGTCTGGATACCAACACCACAAGTTGTCTTCGCTGATTATGATGTAATAAATGAAACTCTGGTAACACAATGAAGATTATTTCATTAGAAGAAAATTCGAAGATTATCCTGATAAAATATTTAATATGAAAGCTAATACTGGAGTTATCTTTTGAGAAGGAGAAGAATGGAGAGAACAAAGAATGCTATTAATGTATATTTTAAAATACAGAATAAGATTCACCTTGTTATTCAAGTTTCTTTTGATTTTTTAGATAATTTAGAGGATACAGATAATGTAATATTGGAAAAGTAATTCAATTATCAGTTGTTTACGTAATAAATTTGGTCTTATTCGTCTTCATGTATACTCATACTGATAACGATCTATTTTTCCGAATTTGCTAAACATTTGAAACTTCCATTAGAGAAAATAATACTATAGAGTTTAAAATTATAGTGTTGATTTCTGCAATTGATAACATCCCAATTATAAATGATTTCTTGTATAAAAAAATAATGAAAAAAATCTAAAGTAACAAAACTTACTAAGATTCAAATTTATAACACTTGGACATTGAAGAAAAATTACAAAATGAAATAGATGACATAATTGGAAGTGATCAATGGTTGCAGTTGAGTGATAAAACGAATATGCCATATATAAGTGCATTTATTACAGAAGACCAGATTTATGTAACATGATCCTAATTATACCAAACCATAAATGTGCCAATAACATTGCTATCAATGGACATCAAATACCCAAAAATACCTTAACACAACCATTCTTTTTAGGTCCAAATATGGATGAAAAATACTTCAAAGGTCTATTAGTTTTCAATCCAAATAGATTCCTTGCTAATAAAGGTATATTTAAATTTGATCACGAGCACATCAGTTCTGGTAAAGGAAAAAGAATTTGTGTCGGAAAAAGTTTGGCCGATACTGAATTATTCCTATTCTTTATTGACCTCCTTCAAAGATACAAATTTACACATCCAAATGGTCCAGTTGATTTATCTTGCAATTTGCCTTCCCTATTACTCCCAAAACTTTATATTTGTAAAACTAAAAGACGCTAGCATAATTTTTCTAATAATATTTTAATATATCTTATTAAAAAATTTTTAACATTTTTCATGGTACTTTCTTTTGTTTAAATAAGCTCCAATCACATTTAAAAATATAATTTCCAAAACTTACTTTATTATTATGTTAAATTACAATCTTTAAAGAATGCAAAGGACATCCAAATTGTCTACACACCAAAACACCATCCATTACCCCATCTATAATACACAATTTCTTTTATCAATGATACACATAGCTAACAGTATGTAATACATAAAATTAATACTTTGATATTAGATTAATTTCTTCTTCGATAAAGACTAATGATTATGCAAAATATCCTTTATCATTACCTAATACTGTGAATAGAAATTCTTTATAAAAATTTCCTATTACATAATCAATGAAAGATTAAGTATTATCTTTTAATTTATTTTAAAACTATAAAAACACTTTTTTTATTTTAACTTTAATTAATCTTAGGAAGATGCAAAAGAAAAAAGATTTCTACTTTGATTTTAAGTTTATTAAGGCTCTCTTCAAATTGGCTCCATCCTTTTTTCTTAAAGGTAATTGGTACTCAGAATGTATGATTGCTATCGCACTTGTCTTAAGTGTTTTAAGTAAGTTTATTCTTAAGATTATATTTTACCTTTGAACCATATATTTAAGACGAATGGGTTGGTTACAAAATAGGTATGATTCCAGGAAAGATGTACTCAGCTCTAATCAGTGGAGACAACGATAAATTCTGGCACATCATGCTTACCGGATCACTAATGTACATCGGAAAATGTGCTCTCATAGCACTTGTTAGCTTCTCGTGCTGGTGTGTATACTTAGCATTCAGAAAAAATATCACAAATGCTCTCCATAATTCATACTTTGATGGAATGACAGCTTATAAATTGATGTTCATCTCCCAAAACAACATCGATAACCCCGATCAAAGAATTACACAGGATGTTGATAAAATGTGTAAAGATTTAGCATTAACTATCATTCCAGCTGCTTTGATATGCCCATTTGTCATTGCATATTATACCTACGATACATATAATACTGCCGGGATATATGGTTGTGGTATGGTTTATGCATACTTCGTACTCGGTACAATTGTAAATAGAATCTTGATCTCACCATTAGCCAAATGGACAAATAGAGTAGAGAAGTACGAAGGAAATTTCAGATATAAAGAAGTTTCAATAAGAGATAACTGTGAACAGGTAGCACTTTACAGAGGACAAAACTTTGAAAAAGAACAATCAAATAAACTTCTTGATATGTTACTAAAGAATCAACTCCTCTTATGTATTTGGAGATTCCCAAATTCATTCTGGCAAAATTTCTTTGACTACTATGGAGGATTACTCTCATATGGTATCCAATACATCCCAATATTCTTAATGCATACCTATAAAGATACTGATCCAAAAGATTTACCACAAATCATATCAAATAATGCTTTTGTTTACATTTATTTGGTTAATTCTTTTACAAGATTGACAGATGTTGCTTTGACATCAGGTGAGATGGCTGGTGTCCTTCAACGTGTATATGAATTGTTAAGAGAATGTAAGGTGATGGGAGGAACAAGATATGTGAACACTGAAATGATAAATAAAAATGATCCAAGTACATATCGTTTTGATAAGGTATCTATCAATACACCTAATGGCAAGCTTATAGTTAAAGATTTATCAATGGTAATTGATAGATGTGACAATTTACTTGTTCGTGGTCCATCAGGAACTGGTAAAACTTCTATAGTCAGGATTCTTTCAGGATTGTGGAAAAATTCTTCAGGAAAGATATTGGCAAAATACACTTTTAATGATATTGAAATAGTACCGCAAAAACCTTATCTTCCTGTTGGAAAATTATCACTTTACAATCTTATAATGTTCCCCTCAGTGAATGTTGATGATGAATTCGAGGCTGATAAAAGAAGTGAAGACATCTTTGTACTCCTTGAAAGATTAAAGTTGAAATCTATATTAGATAAAATTGGAAATATCTACGATGAGTTACCAGTTGAATTTAGCAATACACTTACACCTGGAGAGATTCAAAGATTAGTATTTATAAGAGGTATTATTAAGAATCCAAAAATCATGATATTGGATGAGTCAACTAATTCTATTGACTCGGAGACAGAGCATATCATGTACAGTATTATGAATGAGAAGAATATTCAATATATTTCTATTGGACATAGAGATACATTGAGAAAATACCATAATAAATGTCTTAATTTATTGGGACAAGGTAATTATACAATTGAAGATTTATAATAATGAATTTGTATTTTAACTTATTAGTTATCAATTGTTAGACTTCTTAATTGTTTAAAATCAACTAATAAACGTAATATTGTTAAAAAATATACATTTGTCGAATGAAATAATCCAATTATCTACACATAAAAAATTACTAGTATTTCAACAAAAATATCACAATATAGAAGTTATAAATTTTAAGAATGTCACTAAAAATGTCCTACAAAATGTATTACTAACACAAATTACACTAATTTTTTATCATCAAATTAATAGTTGAAAAAATATTTCCAACCAAATCATTTAAACATATTCACAAAGTAAAATTAATCATTAATTACTAAAATAAATCAAAACAACTAATACGATGTAAAATATCATCTATTTATAATCCAAATTAAAACGCTAATTAAGAGTGTAAACAAAGTTAACCTAAGATAATTACAAAGTTGATTAAACGATTACCATCAACAAAATGCTCGTACAATTTTTTCCAAATCATCAAAATTACACATCACATTTTTGAAATACCATAAAAAGGTGTTGTAAATATGTTATCTTAAATTGTAACTTTTAATTTAATGGAATTTACCACTATCCATTGTGATTATATCTCTATCACAGATACAAATATTCATTTCAGATATCATTTCTCTACATTTATTATCTGTTAAAATTTATTTCAACAACTATAGATACTACTAAATTGTGCTTTGGGGATTGACGTCACATATACTACTAACGTATATTATTAAGAATTTAGACCCCTCTTCAGAAAGTAAAAACAATGTAACGCCTCATTTATTAAATATATAAATCAAATTGACACTAGATAAATATATTATAATTTCTTTAATTCTACATATTTCTTAATATGTTTTGGAAAATTTTTTACTTACTAATTGTTGTTTTTTACCTATCAAGTGGTGTTGAAGGATCTCTGGGTTTTGCTTCAGCTGCCGTTGGTGAGACGTTTGAATTTGATTTCGGTGAGGAGGCTAAGGATTTAAGAATAAATCGTAATAGTGCTGAGGAAATACTATATGCTGGAAAACAAGGAAAGTATCCTAATGTAAAATTATCCGACAAAGGAACCCTTACAATATCCCCAGTCACCGAGAACGACTTCGGAATGTATTCAGCAACCTACAAAATAGAAAAACGAGTTGACGATTCAATAATGGGAGTTGCCCCACCAGCAATAGTCCTCGTAAAAAAAGAATAACCCATCATTAACAAAACATTCTAATTAAACTATTATTTTGTTTTCTTCCAAAGTCATACCCTCTTCCAAAGTGTAAATTGTAGTATTATTAATAAACAAACTTACAAAAACACCATCAAAGTCATTATTAAACAAATAATAGATAGAAAAATAAAAAATACTTGATCAATAGTAACAACCATCTTCCATATATAATTCACATTTTCTTCTCTATTTAAGGCACATCCATTAATAAATAAAATAATTTTCACATCATATTCATCAATTTCATAATCAGTCTTTTGTTGGTTTATCAGGATAACAAAAATACATTTCCAGTTATTGATAATATTGATAATTGATTCATAATAGATTTGTGTTATTCAAGATATTATTGCCCTGGTACATTTTATTGTTAAAGATAATTTTGTTATATTTTTAAATGTGATGTTTATCACTCTTGTTTTGATACAGAATTTTTTTATTCATTTTTGTTTTTTTGATATCTTCTTACAATTTTTCATTATAACTTAGCGGTTTTGTATGTATTTTTTGATATGGGTGGTCCTAGTTATTTGATATTAATTTGTTCAGCTATATAAACTTTGTCTATTTATCCCCTTTGATCCATAATATTTTTCAGTCTCACACAATAATTCTTTTAAACTTGAAGCTTAGCTAAATCCACTTTTTGATTTCATAATTTTTAATCATTTGATATCATAAAGGAAAAAATATTAATATTAACACCTTCCCAAATCCTACTAACATAACAATGATATGTACATCACTTTCCAAACTTTAAGCAAAAGTACAACAATCTTTTCAAAGCCATTCCAATTATCAATCCCATAAACATTTTTAATCATCTCTACCTCCATTTTTATACGTTTTTGACCTCTATAAAATTTAAATTTTAACTATTAATAATAAACAAAATTTTTCAGAATCCATCTAAAACGATTACAAAAGAAAAATCAAGAAGTTATACTATGTCTTCTGGGATTCCTCTAAACATACCTTCAAAAAACAGTGATACACCGGAGAAGTCAGACACCGAGAAAGGAAAAATGTCTTTTGTTAATGTTTTACTCTCTGGTGATGATACATCATCTAAAGGAACCATTGTTTACTCATCCTCTACCTCAAAGAATGAAAAACCTCCAACAGATACTGATTCCTCCACAACTCCTCATGAGAAAGGTCCTAAAGATAGATTTAATAATAAAAAAAGGAATACTAGAAGGAATGATGGTAGGAATAGGAGTGATCACAAGATATTTAATGTAGATGATAAGGTCATTCAATCGATAGATGGTTGTAGTGATGAAGTTTTTGTTGATTGTGATGGAAGTATTGTGTCACCTGTTTTAATATCTAATGAAAATTCTTCTTTTAATAGGAAAAGTAAGTTTATTCTTGAGTGAATTATTAAAAGAGGTTTTTAGAAATATATAAAAGAAATTCAAACATTGAAAATGAGGTAAAACGTCACGGAACATCTGAAAGTGATTGTGGCTTTAACTCTTCTACAGGAGTATCAGGTTCCGTCAAAAACGCGGATAAAAAAGTTGGAGAAACCACGGGCACGGAAAGAAAAAATATTAAACACTCTCAGGAGGAACAAAAAACACCACAGCATCAGGAGAGGAGAGACTTTGATGAAAATCAAAACGAACAACTACCTCCAAATGAGAGCAATGATACCAATTCTTCATCAACAAACATTAGAAACAGTGAAATTTCAAGTAACTTTTCCAACGACACCGGAGATAACAATCAACCAAATAATGACAGATATCGTAAGAAGGTTTATAGTAAGAGTATTAAAAAACATCATACACTATATAATGATGGAAATAAAAGGGATGATAACCATAAAAATTCGAGGTCCAGTAAAGGTAGTACCTATTCATTGCGAAATAAAAATATCAACTCACCAGGATCGGCAGTTTTTCGGGATTATTTAAATTTTAATGAGATATCAATTGAAGATCAAGGAAATGGAGGTAATCGTTACTCTGGAAAACGTAATAAATCCTATAAAGGACCTAAATCTAGAGAGTTTAGTCATAATGAATCTGATACTCATAATGTTGGTAAACAAGCAAATCCTTATAAGGAGCGCGGACCATTACCGTCGTGGGATGAGGCAGATGCCTATGCTGGTAACGGAACAGAAGATGGTGAAGATTACATGGGTGTACTTGAAAAGGGATTCAAAAACTTGGTACCATATTACACAGTTCCATTGTTTGATGAGGCAAAAGCAACTGAAGATCCTTCAATAACTTATGTATCTGGTGAATCTCATGTCCTATCAGAGAAACCCCTTCTACCATATCGACAAGTTACTATTTCAAAAAGTATTGATACGTACAAGAAATCTCATTCTTTAACTCCTACAACAATATCATCAATTAATAATTTTACCTTCTTCCCACTGTCTCCGCCAGATAATGGAATACCACATTATGGATGTCCCATGAGTGTGGAACAGATTAAGAATTGTATCTTACGCCAAATTGAGTATTACCTTTCTGAGGAGAATCTTGTTAAAGATGCATTTACATTAAGCAAGATTAGTGAAGATGGATTCATTTCACTACCACTTCTGGCTGGATTTCCAAAAGTAAAAAAGTTGACTGCTGATTATAATCTCGTCGTTGAGGCAATGAAATCCAGTACCATACTGGAGTTGTCAATGGATTGCCAGTCTATAAGACCAAGAAACTACAAAAATTATTGGTTCATTAAAGATAAAACAATTATTAGGCCAGGAAAGATGGAAAATGTTACTGTGAAAGTATAAATTTACACTGTTAATTATTGTATATAGCTCCAATAACTATAATTGTATTTTTTTTATCGTGTTTATATGTAATCTTATAATCTTTTTATTGTTTAATATTTGAGAATTTGCTTTTCTCTATTATGTAAATGGGTAATTTTTTTACCCGATGACTTTTTTGCTAGGTTTGTATTTTAACTTTTATATAATTTGTTAATATTTAATAAATATCATATTTATACTTGCTCTTTGGTTCATGCAGACAAAAAATGCAACTTTCTTATGATGTAAGTATTAATCATTAATTCTTAAAGGATTCCAGAAGTATTTTTAGAGAAAGAATGTGATTACTTATTATTTTAACTCTCATAAATCGTAACCTTAACTGAGTATCATTTTAAAATTCGTATTATTCATTTGTAATGATGAATTCCATTCAAGAAGTAGATATTAGATCGTGTAAATAAAGATATTTCTAAAGTTTACAAGATCATTTTAAAAATAAAAATACGATTATGTGTATTCTAGAAAAGTAACAAATATTAAGAACAGAAAAAAACGGAAAATAAATTTCCTTGATGTACTCTAGAATAATTGTAAGTAGATGCCCTCTTTCCTATTGACCTAAAACTTCTTAGCATGTAAACATTAATCTAAAAGAATTTAACAAGAATTTAGTTAAACAAACAACATCCTTGAGAACAAAAAACATACACAAAAGTCAACTTTATTACATCAAAAAAAAAAAACTAATATAAAAACATGTATTTTATTGGTGGCCCTAAAGAGGGCCTTTGGGATAAAAAAAGTATTTATTCAAGGAGTACACTTAAGCACGTTCTCCACGGATTCTTCTGGCCAATTGGATGTCCTTTGGCATGATGGTGACACGTTTAGCGTGGATGGCGCAAAGGTTGGTGTCTTCAAAAAGTCCAACAAGGTAAGCTTCAGCAGATTCTTGAAGAGCCATGACAGCGGAAGATTGGAAACGGAGATCGGTCTTGAAGTCTTGGGCGATTTCACGAACAAGGCGTTGGAATGGCATTCTACGGATCAAGAGTTCAGTTGATTTTTGGTATTTTCTGATTTCACGAAGAGCGACAGTTCCTGGACGGTATCTGTGTGGTTTCTTAACTCCTCCAGTTGCTGGGGCTGATTTACGGGCAGCCTTGGTAGCAAGTTGTTTTCTTGGGGCTTTTCCTCCAGTGGATTTACGGGCAGTTTGTTTTGTACGAGCCATAGTAGCGAATAAAGTTTTTACTCAAAGAGTGGTGAAGATACATACAAATGAGCCACTTTTATATTGTTGAAAGATGCGTACACGCCTATTGTACACAATTTTTGTTACGCGCCAAACAAAATCACGCCTTCGATACACAAGGTCAAACTAAAGGCTATAAAAGCAGTAACCAATCTACGGAAATTTATCAGTCGTTTGACTACCCTATACATACTTAATCGTTAATCAATCATGTCTGGCCGTGGAAAAGGAGGAAAAGGTCTCGGTAAAGGTGGTGCTAAGCGCCATCGTAAAGTCCTTCGTGATAACATCCAAGGAATCACAAAACCAGCCATCCGCCGTCTTGCTCGCAGAGGAGGTGTAAAGCGTATCTCTGGACTCATTTATGAAGAAACCCGTACTGTTCTTAAATCTTTCTTGGAGAACGTTATCCGTGATGCCGTTACATACTGTGAACATGCTAAAAGAAAAACTGTCACTGCTATGGATGTCGTCTACGCTCTTAAGAGACAAGGAAGAACCCTTTACGGATTCGGAGGTTAATTCTTTTCCTTGCGTTAATGTGCTTTTAACTTTATTTTTAATCCCAAAGGCCCTCTTTAGGGCCACTAAAATTATTTTTTTTATCGTTTTGTGTGTATTTTTAAATAAATGATTGAATGCATCTTTATCTTTTAAATTTAATACGTTCATGCAAGAAATTATGGTTTTTAGTATTCTCAAGTGCATTCTTTAAATTATATTACTTATCAAATTAATAATTTTGAGATGGTCCCTCAAAAAGTTAAGCACTTTTTTCATCAAAAATGATGTTCTAAATACTTCCCCGCGTCATCCTTTATTAAGTGACCTTACTTTGTTACATGCAAAACAAAGCGGTAAAATAATATTGAATTTTTTTACATAAATGTTAAGGGTAATTGCGGGAAATTGAGCATTCAAATCATTCTAAGAATGAATTTCAGAGACATGAGAACAGGAAAAGTAACATTAAACCTTTATTTCGTTAACATATAACGGATGAATGGATATAATTTAGTAATCTGAAATATTGTCATTGAAACAAGATATATTTTTTTTTCGGTGAAACATTTACTTGGAATTTATGTGCTTAATAATAAGGTATTTGACTAATTTTCCTGTAAGAATGAATTTTGCATAAATTAAAATTTATCGAGATAGGGAAGTGGACTTTTTGTTGGAATAGGAAAAATTTAATGTCTTATTATCAATTCCTTGAAAAATACTTATAATTGTTACGGATTTTGAAAAGATTTAAATACCATAGTGACAATGTATTTCTAAGAAAATTCAATTTATCAAAAACCTAATTTTAGTATGGTCCCCCGAAAGGTTTATCATTTTCCAACTAATTATACGTTAGATAATTTTCCTATACCATTATTTGTTAGAATGACCTTACAGTGGCGCGTAAAAAAATGCGGTAAAATAGTGTTGCATTTTTTCATAACTGTATGAGGTTTAATGCAAAAATCTGACCACACACCAGGAGGTATGTTAAACAATGTTATCATTCTAAAGATAAAATTCAAAAATAAAAGAGCGGGAAAAAATATCACTTAACTTTTAATCCAACGTTATGTACGCTTTTAAGGCAGAATATCTACACTTCTAAGGTAGAATATTTATTCGAAATGGTGTAATAGATTACATATTCAATTCCTTTTAGAAACAATATGTTTATTTAATTCTTCAGGAATGATAAATCTAACGGAAATTTGATTTTCTTAAGATGAAGTACTAGACTTTTTATTGTTAAAGGCAAGCTTTAGTGTTTCACCAGTAATTTTTCAAGAACATATATAATATATATGGTCTCTGAAGACATTCTTCTGTCTTTCTGGGCTTTTTAGTGACACAATAAATGAAATTCCCTTCTTCTTTTCAGATTATATTAAATATTTTATATCCATAGATTAATATTTCTTGTGTATTAAGTTCCACTTATGCTCACTAGTATACTTTACATGCTCAACCTTTTTTTTTTAAGATGGTCCCTTAAACAACTTATTATTTTATCATCAGAAATTTTATTACAAAGTATGTTTTGCATCAAAAGCTGTTGTTATGACCTCATCTTACCGCTCAAAAAAAAAAAATGCAGCCAACATTTCTCCAAGATTGCTTAAGCAACCATACAAATATTAAACTATGACATACGATAGATGGCGTTCACCATTTCAAGAGTAAAGTTCAAAGACAAATGAACAAATAAAAAAATATAAAACTTTTATTTTAAAATTAAAAAAGAAATGAGTATCATTGAGTGGCCCTAAAGAGGGCCGTTGGGATGAAATATTTACATTTTTCAAAGTAAAATGTTTACTTGGAACTGGTGTATTTGGTAACAGCTTTAGTTCCTTCTGAAACAGCGTGCTTGGCCAATTCTCCTGGAAGGATGAGTCTAACAGAAGTTTGGATTTCCCGGGAAGAGATGGTGGATTTTTTGTTGTAGTGGGCAAGCTTTGATGCTTCACCAGCGATTCTTTCAAAGACGTCATTGACGAAGGAGTTCATGATAGACATGGCTTTTGAGGAGATTCCAGTATCTGGGTGGACTTGTTTTAAGACACGGTAGATGTAGATGGAATAAGTTTCCTTTCTGGCCTTTCTTCTTCCTTTTTTGTCAGTTGGACGGACGGCTTTTTGGCTTTTGACGGCCTTCTTTCCTTTTGAAGCAGTTGGTGGAGCCATAGTAAAAACGCAGTGAATTCAGTAAACGTGCAAACACGAGTGATGTGTCTTTAAAATTGTGAACTTATATACACATTATTTGTGTATTAGGGGTGGGGTTTTTGTTATTTTGCGCGCGTATGTCATGTTACAAAAAAGTTTTTTAAGATTTGACCTACTTTTTAGTTCCGCCTAACACACACATCTTATGTGTATATAAGGGCCGTATTCCAGTGGGTAGTTACCGAGTTTTTACTCATTCGCATCGTTGCGTTTTACTTTCAAAGAAATTAACTATGTCTGGACGTGGAAAAGGTGGAAAAGCTAAGACTTCAGGAAAGGCTAAGAGTCGTTCTAGCCGTGCTGGACTTCAATTCCCAGTTGGTCGTCTTCATCGTATGCTCCGCAAAGGAAACTACGCTGAACGTGTCGGAGCTGGTGCACCAGTTTACCTTGCAGCTGTCCTTGAATACCTCGCTGCTGAAGTTCTTGAGTTAGCTGGTAACGCTGCCCGTGACAACAAGAAGACCAGAATCAACCCAAGACATTTACAATTAGCCATCAGAAATGACGAAGAGTTGAACAAACTCCTTAGTGGAGTCACAATTGCTCAAGGAGGTGTACTTCCAAACATTCCTTCATCTCTCGTTCCAAAGAAGGCTGCCGCCGATGATGGTGCCGAGTAAATTTGAATGATCTCGTATTTTTTTTGAAAAAAATTCATTTTATCCCAACGGCCCTCTTTAGGGCCACCAATATACTTGTGTTTTTAGTATTAAAGATTTTTTTGTATACGTTTTTTGAATAAATTGTTGATGAGCATTTTTTTGTTTACTGTTGAGGTCGTTTTAAAGCATAAACTTGACGCGCCAAATATGACCACTGTTATGATAAATGTATGGCCGTGTTACTGTGTGATACAGAAGATTATTTAGCTTCTTTATTTTTTATCGGAGTGTTGATATGTGGATACGATCGTTGTGAATCTAACTAGGTAGGGTACTGGTATGTCTAAAAAGTGTAGTTTCATCATGCTTTTATATTTACTTTTGATCCTTAAATTTCAATAATCAACTCACATACAAGCGAAAATTAGAATTGTTAAATAGGTCTAAGTTTAAAGCTGATTAAAATAAAAATTTTTAAAAGAAAAATTGTCGATACGTGTGAAAATCAAATTTAACATAATTATTCAAATTAGTATTTTAATTAAAATATCTCTGTCGGAGTTTAAATTTAACGAAATGTCATATTAAGAGATAAACGGTTTTGTTTAAAAAATTTTAATTTTTCTCAAATTTATGATAAGCCGTTTACAAATAAACATGATCTTGCCTTAGAAGAATATAAAAGGAGAAGTTTTCTAACTTCAAGCATAAGCTATTGTATAATGCAAAAGTTACTTGTTCTATCTATTTTGGCCTTAACCATCTCAACAATCTACTGTGGTAGCGGTAGTGGAAGTGGCAGTGGTTCCTCTGAATCTAGTGAAGCCAAGGATTTGAAAAAGAAAAAGGAGTGTGCTGGAGATGTTGTTGACGAGACTGGAAGTTCTGGAAAACCACTTTTGATTGAAGCTTTATTCAATGTTTCCATAACTTTCACTGGAGAAGACAAAATTATTTTTGAAGAATTCATCATTGAACTTGAAGGATTATTCGCTTCTGAGAATTACACTTCTCTTGAAATTGTCATGTATTCATCATTTAAACTTAAAAAATTCTTCTTGAAATACCCAGTATTCTATAAACAATGTAAATTCTTGTCTATTGGATCATGGGGAACATTCTACGATCTTTTCCAAGTTGGAGTTTACCTCTCTGCCGACAAATTCAATGGATGTTTAATTGTTAATGAATCCGGTAAATTCGACCTCATCGAAGCTTTCTTACAATTCAAATCAAAATGCTCTAATCCAGCTGCTTTTGAAGTTTACATTTCACAATTAACTCTTATCTTGGAATCAACTGAATACTCTGAATCTGAGAAATATGGTCTTATCTATGAATTGATCCTTGAAATATCTGCTGAATTCCCAGACTTAAAAGAAGAATTCCTTGAACTTGAAATCGGAACCTTTGGATCAATCTATATGCTCCAAGAAATCTCTGTTCAATACTACAGAATGAAAGAAATCAAGAAACTTTTCAAAGGAAAACCAAAATGTGAATTTGTTTCCGCTTTATACTCATGCTTATCTGATTCAAAATATCAACTTTCTATGTCCAACAAAGCATACTTGAATATTTTCTTTGAGAAATTCTCAGTTATCATTGCCAATGATACTCTTACATATGCTGAACAAATCAAAGCTATCGCTTATCAATACCGTCAATTTATCAAAACTTACTATTACTTAGAAGAAACAATCTTGTCATTCGAAATTTCTGCTGAATTCGGTACATTCGGAGATTTCCTTGCTATGTTTGCTTTTGCTGAATCTGAAGAGTGCTGGCCAGAAGATTTCCTTACTTTCCCAGAAGTCACTACCGAAGTTGCTACAACTGAAGCTGCTACAACAGAAGCCCCAACAACTGTTCCAGTTACTGGAGATTGTTCTACTGCCTCATCTGTTGTCCTTCAAGTTGTAGGAACTGAGTCAATCCTTTACACCTCTGCTTCAACTACCTGGTCAACATGGGCTGCCATCGAAAAAGCCAACTGGAAGACATTCTGTGGTAAAATTTACACCAACTACGTCATCTCAACAACAATGACTGAAGAAGCTAAAGTTACAGCTATAATCGCCGATATCAACGCTTATGTTGCCTTCTACTACTACAGAGAGGAACACGTTCACTCAATCCAACTTGGAACCTGGGGAACTGTTGGACAATTATGCTCATGCTAGGTATGGGAAAAATATCTTATTAAATAAATAATAAAATTTATTATTTTATTGGATAATAAAATTACAATAAATCATTTTTTTCATGTAAATGAACTGGATTGTTTTAAATTATAGTCATTTTTTGTTGTTTTTTAATGTTTTCCATTTATTCTTTCATATTCTTGTTTTGAAATTGGTTTATTATCTTTGCCAACATAGTAAGTAATAACTTCATCGCTATCATCATACTAAAAAATATTTTAGCTTAATTTTGATAAATACTTACTCCTTCAACTGAAGCAGCAGCAATAGTAAGAGCAAGAACAATAGCACTAAGGAATTTCATTTTCAGATTTTGATGATAATTTCAAATTCTAATCTCCTTATATAGCATTTCAATCAAAAGTTTTTTAGATTTAATAAATTTGTAGAAATGATAAAAAAAATACTTTATAGATTCAATTCGTTAATATAAACTATTTTTTTAAATATACAATTAATTACACAAACAGCTTTGTTAATTCATAATCATATGGATATATCAGTAAATATTGCATATCATTTTAATTATAACCATAAGCTACATTATGAAAAATCGGTTGAAGGAATAAAATATAATCATAACTTCAAGAGTTTATTCTAATCAAATAAAAAGTTTATTGTGATAGTTGTAAAAAATCTAAAAGATAAAGCTAATTTTTAATAATAAAATATATATTTTATGCAATAAATGTTTGTTAAAATATAAGTAATCATAATTTTTTATAAAAATAAATAATATAAAATTATTATAAAAGTAAAAGATTATTAATTTTTTAACATCTAGAAAGAAATGAACTTTCAAAGTGTATTTATTCTTTTAGTATCTATTTTATCCACTACTTTAGGATACAAAGTTGATTGTAATAATAGTAATGGAGGATGCTTAATTTGTATGACTCCAACGGAATCAACCTATCAAGACAAATTTTTAGATACAATTCCAGAACAAACTTTAGCTTTAGGTTTTAACATCGACAGTTACGATAGTGATGATTATGAATATAATACTATAAACAAACGAATTAAAGAAAATATTGATCAAACTATAATGGTAGGATATTCTTATATCATAATAATTTTTTTTAGAAACAATTTGTTGAAAAATTGGGAAAATTTACATATAAAAATCCAACAAATATCAAAGTAGTTTCTAATTTATCACAATGTAATGGACAATCCTATGATTAGTTATTATAAAATTTTACTAATTTTAAAGATGAATTTTACAGTTTGAAATAAACTTCTGTTATATTTTTAATAGTGTACAATTGCTGTATTTTTTTAGAGACATTTTAATTATCAAATTAATTTTAAATATACCAAATATAATATACAGAGTGTTTTATAAGTAACTTCTATGCTTGAGATTAATAATTTTTTACTTTCTTGAACTAAAAACGTGAAATTTTAGAACTTGGTAAATGGAAGAGATGATATTTTTTTTTCATCAAAAAGTTTGCTCTCATATGAATTTATGCAC
Source organism: Strongyloides venezuelensis (assembly GCA_963280985.1). Classification (NCBI taxonomy): domain Eukaryota; kingdom Metazoa; phylum Nematoda; class Chromadorea; order Rhabditida; family Strongyloididae; genus Strongyloides; species Strongyloides venezuelensis. Next base: position 22,552,289 of record CAUJLX010000001.1, on the reverse strand, counting down.
TTTTTCAAAAATGTATGTTTTTTTCCAAGTGTGTGTAACTTTTTTCTTATGAAAAGATATTGAGGTGGACCTTTTACAGGTTTAAAACTTATATTATTTTGTACTCTAATCCACAATATCATAAAAATAAAAGAACTTTTATTTTTTTATTTTTAATTAAATCAAAGAAAACCACGAGCTTAAGGAAACTTTTGTGGATTTTTCAAAATTAAGACCTATTTAATAGATTATCACAAATGTTTTATCGTCATTCTAGTAGAGTAAACGAAGATCTATCTATTATACATAGTTTCATAAAATACAAATACATGTGACAAAATTATGATTCGTTAAATATCACCAATTCCATACTTTGGAAAAAATATAAAATGAAACATTTTTTCCACATATTTGTTACCTAATAATATTATTTTCGTTAATAAAATATAATAATTTACAAAATATTTCTTATTTGTTTATTTGTGACCTAAAAACTTCAATAATTTGTATCATTTAAATTTATAAAAAAATTATTTTTTAAATATTTTTATTTATATTTCTTACTATTTTTTATAATTATTATCATATAAATGTATTTTTTCGCTTCATTCAAAATATTGTATGTGTGATCCCGTTTTTATAGGATTTATGTTATAAATTATAAACAGTTAATGATAAAAAATATAAGGTTAATTTAATAAACAAGTATTATCGGTGTAGAAAAATTTTAAAAAATAGTTTATTTTTTTATACTAAAAGAAATAAAAAAAAATTAGACTACTTTTAAATGTCTTAACTTTATTGTGACTTAGTTTAATTAAATGCAAGTGTATTCATTAGATAAAGTTTCGTTTACTCTACCAGAATAACGATAACACATTTTTTGATAATTTGTTAAAAAAGCTTCAATTTTGAAAAAATCATAAAATTTTTCCAAAAACAGTAGTTTTTTCTATTTAATTAAAAATAAAATAATGTTAAAGATTCTTAATATTTATGATATTTTGGATTCGAGTGCAAAAGAAGATAAATTTTCAATCCGTAAAAAAATCATGTTAATACCTTTCTATAACAAAAAATTACATGTACTTAAAGAAAAAAATATTTTTTTTAAGTGGTTCATTACAAATCGATGAGACAAAAATTCTTTAATAAAACAAAAAAATAAAAATATTGTCTTTTAGATGTACTAATTCCAAGAAATCTCACATTTTTAGTTCAAGAAAGAAAAAAGTTCTTTTTCTTCAAAGGTAGAGAGTTACGTATGGAACATTCTGTATATCCTATTTAAAAAAGCTTTTTTGTTTTCAAATATAGTTTTATCAAAATTTTTGAAACTCTGATAATATCTACATTTAATTTATGAATTTTTTGGAATGCATATAAAACTCTTTAATATGATAACATTATTTAGAAGATATGATAAATTTACATAAGATAATTTTTGAAACTTCTTAAAAAGTAGATGTATAAATAATTTAATAAAATTTATTCATTAAAAAATGAACAATGATAAAAGATGTTTTACTAGAAATCATATATTTTCATTACAATCAAGAAATTTAGTGAAAGAAATACTACAAATCACATGAGATTGAGATCAGTTTATAACATTAATGAATTCATAAGATCTAGAAAAAACATTTTTTCAACATTATTTAGTGTCTCAAAGATTTTAAACAATAGAATAAAACTATCTTTGAAGAGTATACCATTTGAAAGATTATTTAAATCTGTAAATTACATATCTCTTGAAACAATTATGAATTTTTTATTTATATTCAACATGGTTTACCATCAAAAGAACCAATTGGATGACAATCTGAAATAAGATTTACCCTAATTATTCATCTTAACAACAATGACTGAAAAAGCTAAATTTATACTATAATTGCTGATTTTAAAGCCTTTGTTGCATTCTAATACTAACAGAGAACAGCATACTCATGCTTTTCATCTTGGAGCAATGGAAAATATCAGAGAAATATATTCATGCTAAGTATGATAGACATATATCGTAAAATAATTATAAAAATTTATTTTTTTATTGAAAAAAAAATTACAATAAATCATTTTTTTCATGTAGATGAACTGAATTGGTTTAAATTATAGTTGTTAGTTGTTGTTTTTTTAGTGTCTTCCATTTACTCTTTCATAATCTCTTGCTGAAATTGGTTCGTTATTTTTGCCAACATAGTAAGTGGTAACTTCACCGCTATCATCATACTAAAAAGTATTTTAGTTTAATTTTAATTAATACTTACTCCTTTAACTGAAGCAGCAGCAATAGTAAGAGCAAGAACAATAGCAGTAAAGAATTTCATTTTCAGATTTTGATGATAATTTCAAATTCTAATCTCTTTATATAGCATTTTAATAAATGTTTTTTAGATTTAATAAATTTGTAGAAATTGTAAAAAATACTTTATAAATAATTTTTTTTTCAAAAACTGTTTTTTCAATGTTCAATTAGCTATATGAACAGCCTTGTTAATTCATAATTATGTTGATATTTTATTAAATATTATATACTGTTTTATTTGTAATATCAATGAAGTCATCTTTTTCTGTAACAATATTTAACTATAATGACGAATTTTTTAGAAAAAAATCAGATATCTTAAATTTAATACTACAATTTGTAGAATATTTGTCAATAAAATTTTTGTTGCAATTTATACATAACATTTTAACAAAAACATCTTTTTTGTTTAAAATTATATTTTAATTATCAGTTTAAAGTCTCTGATAATGTCTACATTTTATTTAAAAGTTTTTTAAATTGCGTATATTGCATTATTTAAAATGATAATTTTATTTAGAAAGTATAAAAAATTCTTATAACATAATGCTTGAAACCATTTAAAAATCAAATGAATATTAAATTTAATCATATTTATTTATTAATAAATAAGTAATGATAAGAATTTTTTTGTAGTAAATGACATATTCAATTTACAATCAAGAAATTAAAAAAAAACTCAAATCACTTGAATTTGAAATTAGCTAATGGAATTAATGAATTTAGATGCTCTAAAAGAACATTCTTTACTGGAAAATTATCTGTGTTTCTATGATTTTTAATAATACAATAAAATTATCTTTGAAAAATATACCATTTGAAAGACTTTTTTGTAATCTGAGAATTACACATCTCATGAAATAATTTTAGATTCTTTTTTCAAATTTAAAATGAGCTAGCATTGGAAAAACCGTCTGAAAAGCCACGTGTAGTAAGATTTACGTTAACTATGTCTTTTAACAACAATGACAGAAGAAGCTAAAATTCTGATATCAATGTTGTGTTATCTTCTACTACTAAAAGGAAAAACATGTTTTTGCTATTCAACTTGGCACATGAGGAACTGTTAGACAATTATGTTCATTCTAAGTATGAAGGATATATATCGTAAAATAATTATAAAAATTTATTTTTTTATTGAAAAAAAATTACAATAAATCATTTTTTTTTATGTAAATGAACTGGATTGTTTTAAATTATAGTCGTTTGTTGTTGTTTTTTTAGTGTTTTCCATTTACTCTTTCATAATCTTTTTTTGAAATTGGTTTATTATCTTTGCTAACATAATAAGTGGTATATTCACCGCTATCATCATACTAAAAATGACTTTAGCTTAATTTTAATTAATACTTACTCCTTTAACTGAAGCAGCAGCAATAGTAAGAGCAAGAACAATAGCACTAAAGAATTTCATTTTTAGATTTTGATGATAATTTCAAATTCTAATCTCCTTATATAGCATTTCAATCAAAAGTTTTTTAGATTTAATAAATTTGTAGAAATTATAAAAAATACTTTATAAATAATTTTTTTTTCAGAAACTGTTTTTTCAATGTTCAATTAGCTATATGAACAGCTTTGTTAATTCATAATCATGTTGATATTTTTTTAATAGTACATACTGTTTTATTTGTAATATTAATGAAGTCATTTTTTTCTATAACAATATTTAACTATAATTACATATTTTTTTAGAAAAAAATCGGATATCTTAAATTTATTACTACAATTTGTAGAATATTTGTCAGTAAAATTTTTGTTGCAATTTATGCATAGCATTTTAACAAAAACTTCCTTTTTGTTTGAAATGATAGTTTAATTATCAATTTAAAGTCTCTGATAATATCTACATTTACTTTTAAAGTTTTTTAAATTGCGTATAATGCATTATTTAAAATGATAATTTTATTTAGAAAGTATAAAAAATTCTTACAACATAATGCTTGAAACTATTTAAAAATCAAATGAATATTAAATTTAATCATATTTATTTATTAATAAATAAGTAATGATAAGAATTTTTGTGTTGTAAATAACATATTCAATTTACAATCAAGAAATAAAAAAAAAAAAAACTGAAATCACTTGAATTTGAAATTAGCTTCTGGAATTAATGAATTTAGATTCTCTGAAAGAACATTTTTTACTGGAAAATAGTCTGTGTTTCTAAGACATTAAAAAATGCAATAAAATTATCTTTGGAAAAATATACCATTTGAAAGATTTCTTTGTAATCTGAGAATTACACATCTCGTGAAATAATTTTAGATTCTTTTTTCAAATTTAAAATGAGCAGGCATTGGAAAAACCGTTTGAAAAGCCACGTGTAGTAAGATTTACGTTAACTATGTCATTTCAACAACAATGACAAAAGAAGCTAAAATTCTGATATCAATGATATGTCAAATTCTATTACTAAAAGGAAAAACATGTTTTTACTATTCAACTTGGCACATGAGGAACTGTCAGACAATTATGTTCATACTATGTATGAAAGATATATATCGTAAAATAATTATAAAAATTTATTTTTTTATTGAAAAAAAATTACAATAAATCAATTTTTTCATGTAAATGAACTGGATTGTTTTAAATTATAGTCGTTTGTTGTTGTTTTTTAGTGTTTTCCATTTACTCTTTCATAATCTCTTGCTGAAATTGGTTCGTTATTTTTGCCAACATAATAAGTGGTATATTCACCGCTATCATCATACTAAAAATGACTTTAGCTTAATTTTAATTAATACTTACTCCTTTAACTGAAGCAGCAGCAATAGTAAGAGCAAGAACAATAGCAGTAAAGAATTTCATTTTCAGCTTTTGATGATAATTTCAAATTCTAATCTCCTTATATAGCATTTCAATCAAAAGTTTTTTGATTTAATAAATTTGTAGAAATTATAAAAAATACTTTATAGATTCAATTCGTTAATATAAACTATTTTTTTAAATATACAATTAATTACACAAACAGCTTTGTTAATTCATAATCATATGGATATATCAGTAAATATTGCATATCATTTTACTTGTAACCATAAACTACATAATGAAAAATCGGTTGAAGGAATAAAATATGATCATAACTTCAAGAGTTTATTCTAATCAAATAAAAAGTTTATTGTGATAGTTGTAAAAAATCTAAAAGATAAAGCTAATTTTTAATAATAAAATATATGTTTTATGCAATAAATGTTTGTTAAAATATAAGTAATCATAATTTTTTTATAAAAATAAATAATACAAAATTATTATAAAAGTAAAGGATTATTAATTTTAAATATTTAGAAAGAAATGAACTTACAAAGTGTATTTATTCTTTTAGTATATCTATTCTATCCACTATTTTAGGATTCAAAGTTGATTGTAATAATAGTGATTCAGGATGCTTAATTTGTATGACTCCAAAAGAATCAACCTATCAAGACAAATTTTTAGGTACAATTCCAGAACAAACTTTAGCTTTAGGTTTTAACATCGACAGTTACGATAGTGATGATTATGAATATAATAATGTAAACCAACGAATTAAACAAAATATTGATCAAAATATAATGGTAGGATATTCTTATATCATAATAATTTCTTTTTTAGAAACAATTTGTTGAAAAATTGGGAAAATTCACATATAAAAATCCAACAAATATCAAAGTCGTTTCTAATTTATCACAATGTAATGGACAATCCTATGATTACACAGAAAAAAAAAAGGACACAAATTTGCAAAAAATGTAGTAAATTTGTCCCACCAAATAAAATTCAAATTTTCTTTATTTGCGACTAATTTCGTCGCATTATTTCGCATATGAGAAGAACATAGATAATTAAAAATTCATTAAACATGAATTATTTTATAAAAGTCCAATATTTTTAACAGAACTTTCTTGTAGAAATAAAAGAAAAAAAATACAATATTCGTTAAATTACAACAACAATTATATCTTATTTATTAAATAAAAAATATAGTATAAATTAGCAGAAGTATATTATATTTATGCTTTAGTTATTAATTTTGAAATAAAGATCATTAAAAAAGTAGCTTTTTGGATTTACAGAAATTTGTGCCATTTTAAAATAACGTAGAATAAATTTTTTGCCTTTTAATATTTTCTAAAACAAATATATAATATTAGTAAAAACAATGGGTTTAAGTTTTTATATAAAGTTAAAAAAATTGCCATACTCGTCATTAAAAGTTAATTTTTTTTCTAAACATTGGTTTATAAAAATCATTTATTTTATTTTATAATAACACATAAAAATATCTTCTAAACATGGTTTACTGAAAAAATATTATTAACAAATTCATTAAAAATAATAGAAAAAAATCAACACCAAAATTTTTTCCAGTAAATCAAAAGAGTGATTTAAATATTCTTTATAAACTAGAAAATTAAAGGTCTATTTTTTATAAAATTTAAAACAAATATTTCTCGAAATTAAATGGAATATTTTCTTTCAATCGCTTGGTTTACTAGCTTTTCTCAACATTAAAAGAAAAATTCTTTGTCAGTTTTTTCGTTTTTATAGAGTCGTCAAACCACATAAATTTATTATTATTTTATCTAATATTATAAAAATTCTAACAATTATCATAAATGTGAAATCGCATAAAAATGAGCTATCAATTTTTGTAAATAATATATCTTTGTTCTTTATTTTTGTGAACATTTTTAGGAAATGAGTTATAATATTTTTAGAAATAAAAATTGTTTTTACTATATATACATTTTATATATTGTAAACACAATTACAATTAAAAAGTTATTTATAAATTTTGATTTTATTCACGTACCTTTTATTATCACATCTATGATTGAAATGAAAAACATGAAATTTTTTTTAATTAATTTAAAAGTTTTTAAAAAGAATATTGCATACCTTTAGTTTAACATTCAAATACGGGGCAAACAATTACTTTTAAAAATCTATCATCTACATATTCATGCGTATCTCTTAGATGATTCAAATATCTTGATTTTTCAACTTTTTTATTACAATATTGACAGTCAACATTTGAACTTAATTTATCCATTTTTAGACTCTATAAATAATAAAATAAAGAAACATTTAATTAAAAACTTTATTAAATTATAATACAAAAAATTATACAATTGTTATATATCAATTTTTTAATTAATTTTTAATATTTGATAGTGTTCGTAATATCATTATTTTACGTTCTTCGCGGAGTAATGTCGTTGCTTAATTCTTTAAAATTTGGATAAATTTTGACATTTTAAAATGGTGGGACATTTTTTTGCATTTCAGATAGATTTGTCAAAATTTGTCCTTTTTTTGTGTGTAGTTATTATAAAATTTTACTAATTTTAAAGATGAATTTTACAGTTTGAAATAAACTTCTGTTATATTTTTAATAGTGTACAATTGCTGTATTTTTTTAGAGACATTTTAATTATCAAATTAATTTTAAATATACCAAATATAATATACAGAGTGTTTTATAAGTAACTTCTATGCTTGAGATAAATAATTTATACTTTCTTGAACTAAAAACGTGAAATTTTAGAACTTGGTAAATCGAAGAGATAATATTTTTTTTTCATCGAAAAGTTTGCTCTCATCTGAATTTATGCCCTTTTTCAAGAAATGTGTGTTTTTTTCTCTCTAAGTGTATGTAACTTTTTTCTTATGAAAAGATATTGAGGTGGACCTTTTACAGGTTTAAAACTTATATTATTTTGTACTCTAATCCACAAAATCATAAATATAAAAGAACTTTTATTTTTTTATTTTTAAATAAATCAAAGAAAACCACGAGCTTAAGGGAACTTTTGTGGATTTTTCGATATTAAGAATTAATAGATTATCACAAATGTTTTATCGTCATTCTAGTAGAGTAAACGAAGATCTATCTATTATACATAGTTTCATAAAATACAAATACATGTGACAAAATTATGATTCGTTGAATATCAACAATTCCATACTTTGGAAAAAATATAAAATGAAACATTTTTTCCACATATTTGTTACCTAATAATATTATTATCGTTAATTAAATATAGTAATTTACAAAGTATTTCTTATTTGTTTATTTGTGACCTAAAAATTTTAATAATTTTTATCATTTAAATTTATTAAAAAATTATTTTTTTAAATACTTTTACTTATATTTCTTACTATTTTTAATAATTATTATCGTAAAAAATATATTTTTTCGCTTCATTCAAAATATTGTATGTTTGATCCCGTTTATATAATTTTTATGTTATAAATTATAAACAGTTAATGATAAAAAATATAAGGTTAATTTAATAAACAAGTATTGTCGGTGTAGAAAACTTTTACAAAATAGTTTATTTTTTTATACTAAAAGAAATAAAAAAATTAGACTACTTTTAAATGTCTTAACTTTATTGTGACTTAGTTTAATTAAATGCAAGTGTATTCATTAGATAAAGTTTCGTTTACTCTACCAGAATAATGATAACACATTTTCGATAATTTGTTAAAAAAGCTTCAATTTTGAAAAAATCATAAAATATTTCCAAAAACAGTAGTTTTTTTTATTTAATTAAAAATAAAATAATGTTAAAGATTCTTAATATTTATGATATTTTGGATTCGAGTGCAAAAGAAGATAAATTTTCAATCCGTAAAAAAATCATGTTAATACCTTTCTATAACAAAAAATTACATGTACTTAAAGAAAAAATGATATTTTTTTTAATGGCTCACTACAACCGATGAGACAAAAATTCTTTAATAAAACAAAAAGATAAAAATATTGTCTTTTAGATGTACTAATTCCAAGAAATCTCACATTTTTAGTTCAAGAAAGAAAAAAGTTATTTTTCTTCAAAGGTAGAGAGTTACGTATGGAACATTTTGTATATCCTATTTAAAAAAGCTTTTTTGTTTTCAAATATAGTTTTATCAAAATTTTTGAAACTCTGATAATATCTACATTTAATTTATAAATTTTTTGGAATGCATATAAAATTCTTTAATATGATAACATTATTTAGAAGATATGAGAAATTTACATAAGATAATTTTTTAAACTTCTTAAAAAGTAGATGTATAAATAATTTAATAAAATTTATTCATTGAAAAATTAACAATGATAAAAGATGTTTTACTAGAAATCATATATTTTTATTACAATCAAGAAATTTAGTGACAGAAATACTACAAATCACATGAGATTGTGATCAGTTTATAACATTAACCAATCCAGAAGATCTAGAAAAAACATTTTTTTTATATTAAATAAGAATATGTATATATCGTAATCTTAATTGTTTTTTTTACTAATTCTTTTATGTCATCCTTTTTATACTATATAAGTCTTATACCTAGTAATATTATTCAATGCTTAACGAATAGTTTACATTGTATAAGTAAGTTATAATATATCTATGTTCTTTAAAAAATTGTAAAATTTAAAGTGACCACTTTTAGCTATTATAGTTAGTAATAAACGCCAATCAAATATAATTATTACATTTTTAATATTTTACTATTATTAGTGTCTCAATGATTTTAAACAATAGAGTAAAATTTTCTTTGAAGAGTATACAATTTGAAAGATTATTTTAACCTAAAAATAACATATCTCTTGAAATAAATATGAATTTTTTATTTTTATCCAACATAATTTATCATCAAAAGGACCAGTTGGATGACAATCTGAAATAAAATTTACCCTGATTATTCATCTCAACAACAATGATTGAAGAAGCTAAAGTTATACTATAATTGCTGATATCAAAGACTATGTAGCATTCTACTACTAAAAGAGAAGAGCATACTCATGATATCCAACCTGGAGCATTGGGAACTGTCAAAGAAATATACTCATAATAAGTATAAAAGGTATATCGTAAAATAATTATAAAAATTTATTTTTTTATTGAAAAAAAATTACAATAAACCATTTTTTTATGTAAATGAACTGGATTGTTTTAAATTATAGTTTTTTTTGTTGTTATTTTAACGTTTTCCATTTTTTCTTTCATAATCGCTTGCTGAAATTGGTTCGTTATTTTTGCCAACATAATAAGTGGTATATTCACCGCTATCATCATACTAAAAATGACTTTAGCTTAATTTTAATTAATACTTACTCCTTCAACAGAAGCGGCAGCAATAGTAAGAGCAAGAACAATAGCAGTAAAGAATTTCATTTTCAGATTTTGATGATAATTTCAAATTCTAGTCTCTTTATATAGCATTTCAATCAAAAGTTTTTTAGATTTAATAAATTTGTAGAAATTATAAAAAATACTTTATAAATAATTTTTTTTTCAGAAACTTTTTTTTTCAATGTTCAATTATCTATATGAACAGCTTTGTCAATTTATAACCATGCTGATATAATATTAAATAGTACATACTGTTTTATTTGTAATCATAAGAAAGTCGTTTTTTTATGTCTTATTATATTTAAATATGGATTTTATAAAAAAATAACATAATATTTTTTTTATTTATCGTTGCAATTTTTAGAATATTTTATTTTATCCATGAATTTATTTACTACCATTTGTATATCGTTTTTTAGTATAAACCTTTTTTGTGTAAACTTTAAGTTTTTTAACAATTTAAAATCTCTGGTAATACCAACATTTAATTTATAAATTTTTACGGTATGGATATAATTTTCGTGAAAGTAATAATTTTAATAATTAATTATAAAAAATTCTTACACATGATCTCTGAAACTTCTTAAAACGTCAATCTTATATTTAGTAACATTTATTGATAAATAAACAGTAATATTTTATAAATAATATATTTTGATTGCAATCAAGAACTTTAATGAAAAAAATATTCTAGTCACATGAGAATTTAGTTAAATTAATAAATTAAAGAATCTAAAAGATCTGGAAAAACATTTTTTATTGAAGCATCATTAAATGCTTCTATGATTTTAAATAATGGAATAAAATTGTCTTTGAAAATATATCATTTGAAAGATTGTTCAAGTCAAAGAATTGGAAATCTCATGAGACAATTTTAGATTTTTTTATTCAAGTTTATAATGGGTTACCATCGAAAAGACCAACTGGAAGACAATCTGTAATAAGTTTTACCCCAATTATGTTATCTCAGCAGTAATGACTAAAGAAGCTTAAATTACATCTGTAAATGCTGTTATCAATGCATTTGTTGCCTTATAATATCACAGATAATAATACGTTTACTCAATCCAAATTGGAAACTGGGGTACTGTTAGAAAATTACGTTCATGCTAAGCATGAAAAATATATATTATTAAATAAAAATAAAAATTTATTTTCTTATTGGATAAAAAAATTATAATAAATCATCTTTTTAACGTAAATGAACTGGATTGTTATAAATTATAGTCATTTGTTATTATTCTATTTTAGTGTCCACTTCCTTTATATTTATTTGCTGGAATTGTTTCATTATTTGAGACAACACAGACAGTATTATACTTAGATTCATCATCAGAACAACCACCATAAAAAACAATACAAAAATTTTCTAACTGACACTTATACGATAAACTACATGTGAAGCAGCAGCAATCTTAAGAGCAAGAACAATAACACTAACGAATTTCATTTTTAACTTTTGATGGTGATTTCAAGTTCTATCGCTTTATAAACCATTTCAATCAAAATTTTTAGATTTAACAAATTTGTAGAGATTATAAAAAAAAATTCTTTATATATTCAATCTGTTTATACAAACTATTTTTTAAATATTCAACTAGCATTATGCACAGTTTCGTCAATTCATAATCAAATGAATGTAACATTAAATATTACATATTACTTTGTATATAGTCATAAGAAAGTCATTTTTTATCTCTAACAATATTTATCTGTGAGTTTTATAAAAGATAATTTGATATTTTGTGAATGTCATTAGAATTTTTAAAAAATTTATTCTATCTATGAATTTTTTAAAACTATTTATAAATCATATTTTAGTAGAAACAATATTTCTGATTTGAAATAATGGTAAAATGTACACTAGCCTCGTTGGAAGTGTTATTAGGAAAAGAATACAATATTCTAACGTGACCTGTGTACATTAACCCTTCATTCTATCCAACATGGAGTATGGGAAATTGTTAGAAATTTATATTTATGCTAGATATATTTCTTAACACTTTATTATATCCTCTTATGATATTAATTAATTTAAAATAAATACCATCCTCAATTCTATAAGGATTAAATTAGTTTTTGCTCCAATGTTATGACTTCAAAATTTATCTTTGTCTTAAAACGATTAATTTCCCTTGGACGAATGTAACCCCATTTTTAAATTAAAGTAATGTCTTCTGTCTTCGATGAAATAACCATTGATGAATCTATTGATGATGCAAGAAAGAAAACTCTTAGTTTCCTGAGGAATTTGTCTAATGCTAAAGTTTTACCACCAACGTTGAGGTCCCAGGTGGCAAATAAAGCCAGAAATCTCTCCAAGGTATTTAACTTTCTTATAAATTATTCTATCTTTTAGAATGTCTTCGGAACGCACAAGAATAGTGCAACAAAATTTCATTGTAGTAAATGTAATGTGATATTAGGCAGTGATATAGTAAAAGTAAAAATTACAAAGCGTAACAAGAAGAAACTATGTGAAATGGTATGCAAAGGATGTGGATCTGTATATTATTTTGACTTTAACGCAAGATCCAAGAGTAAGAAGTGTTCTGAAATTAAAATTGAAACAAAAAAAGATATGAAAATCACAATTCCAGAACCACCCAAACCTCAATTAGTTGCAAAACCAAAAGTTAGTAATACCAGATCAAAAGTCAATAATGTCAAGCCAAAAAAGAAACTAACAAAACTTCAGATGATGCTGCAACAACAGGTAGAGGATGATAGTTCTTCAAACTTATCAACATTTTTCGATTCATTTTCCTTGTAATTAACAAGGCTTGTTCATTTGTATATACAAATTATTAATTATATATTTTATTATAATTAAAAGTGGCGAAAAGTGTGAAATAATTATTCTTTTTATAAATACATTAAATTACTAATAAATTACATTTTATGTGAATTGATATTAGTCATCATGAAGACTAGAAGCCTTAATAAATTTATTCTCTCTTTTACCCCAAACATCCATACTTCTAAATACTGTTTTCCAGTAATAGCCCTTGATGCACGTTTTAACAATCTCCAAAACGATGAAAATGAGTACTGGACAGGTAACAATTATTAGTATATGAACAGAACTTGTCTCGACAGCTGCTATGACACCATCTTTATGGAATATTTCATCTTTGTAGTAGTCATGCTTGTCTGGATCAGCTGTAGCCATCATAGAGATACCGAAAAACATCGGGGAAATATATTTAAAAGATTTGAGCACTTTATCTCTTAATTGTACCCTGCCATTCATTTCTCTAAGATGCCCAAGGTATCTATCGACTCCATAAACATAAGCAATGATAAAGAATTGAATGAATAATATTCCTCCATCAATTTTCAAAAACTGAAGCATAAATTGAGTACCCATAAGAGAGTAGGATGTTGATTCCAACACAAATGTTGCAGATGAGTAGCAGAAAAAAACAACCACAAGTTTTGTAAAGAGATTGTAGTTGTAAAAGAAATTATAGAATTTCATTGATGTTGTCCTTATGTAGTCGTAGAAAATCTCTATAAGCATTGATAGGATGAAGCAACGTTGAATAATTGTACAAACAATATATGCGTTATTAACATATCGTTTGTTATTATTAATAAACAACTCAGGTAGCGCTATATATGGAAGTATATTAGATAACGAATATCTTGGTATCCTTCCATAACCAGAAGTATTTTTCATTATCAATTGTTTGAAGAATATTGTACTGGTGATATATATTGTTGTTGAGATAGAAATAACTATGATGATGGAGAGAATCACAAAAAATGATATGTGAATAGCCTTTACTTTTGATGATAAGGAGGCAGAAATTTTTGGTACCAAATCAATCATATTTAAGCTTCGAATTGTTATGTTTATAACAAGGATAGCTGTATTAAAGGATGGTACGAATTCCATATTTAGAAGCTGTTGGAATTCAATACTCCAGTTATTTCCTGAAAGAAGCACTAAACCATATAGTTGTCCAGATAGTATCGGTAAAGTGAGCAATGCTACAATCACAATACATTTTGCCTTTCCAAAATATAAGAAGAATGTTGTAAGGCATACAATTAAACCCGGTATAATTAGTGAAAATAAATAACTTTTTTCGTGTATTGGCTGAAACAAAAATTATTAAAAGAATAAGAAAAAAGAACATACCGTATTGAGCATTACAAACATATGTTGTGATGTTGAGATAGTCTTAATAATAGGATGTGGATCTATGTATTTATAAAAATTAACTTGATTTATCTTTCTACATTGTTCGTTATCTTTTACATCCTCTCCATACCCCGTGGAACATGGATGGATAAATCCTATATTAACACAACCATCTTGAGTTTCTAAACAGGAATCTAAATAGCTTCTGCCCGATTGGCTGGTTACATCGAGCATTGAAAGAGGCCCGGATGTGTACTGCAATTCTTGAAGAATCAGTAGAATTGAGCAAAACGTTCTTAGTAGTACAACATATTCCATGCCACGCCAAACCTTTTTTATTCTTGAGTATACGCGTGAAGAGTCAAGTCCTGAGTATTGTGATAATGATGTAACAAATACAAGTGCAGGATAGCATATGAATATGTAAGATATCAACAACCATTTGATGAAACCATAACCAAACTCATAAATTAAGAGTGGAATAATCATTGTTGTTTGGTGATTAATTAACGTGATGAGAAAGCAAACAACAG
Source organism: Strongyloides venezuelensis (assembly GCA_963280985.1). Classification (NCBI taxonomy): domain Eukaryota; kingdom Metazoa; phylum Nematoda; class Chromadorea; order Rhabditida; family Strongyloididae; genus Strongyloides; species Strongyloides venezuelensis. The sequence continues at coordinate 22,537,214 of CAUJLX010000001.1, read as the reverse complement.
CACTCCAGAATCCTTTGAACTCAACATTTTCTCTTCTCATAGCATTTTGAGCATGTATACCACTTGTTTCAATAAACAACTCCAGATAATTTTTTAATTTTAAGTTCGTACTTGCATCAGGACATTTTGGTTGAACTAAGTTTGCATATAAGATTGCTTCTTTATCCGTGTGTAATTTTGGTACTTCAGCAAATGGTAAAGGTGTCTTTTTTATAATTGAATCTTGAATACTTTCTACTGTAGGTGAATCTTGGATAATTTTCTTGATAGCTTCTAACTCCTTTACGTACTTTTCTCTGTCTTTGTCCGAAAAGATTTCAGTAGCCATATTGAAAAAAATATATATTCTTTAGTTGTAAAACAAGATGATTTTATAAAAATTTTGTATTTAAATTTTATTTTAGTGTAATATACAAAATTTTTTTAAATGATTTATTATTCAAAAAACATTAGTATTTTAATAAAATTAAAAGGTATTGAATTTTAGTTTGTATATTAAAAATATAATTATGTTTCATAGACTTTGAAAGCACATAAAAATTCGATTTATAAATAATTTAATCACATTTATTCATTAATATATAAACAATCTTATTTTATGGTCATATATTTTGATTACAATCAAGAACATTAATGAAAAAAATTACTCCAATCATTTGAATTTAAAAATAATTTATAACATTGGTGAATCCAGAACTCTGGAAGAACATTTTTAATTGAAGAATTTTTAAATGTTTCCAAAACTTTAAATAATGTAGTACATTATCTTTGAAGAATACACCAATTGAAAGATTATCTGATTCAGAGAATTGTATATCATGGAAAAATTATGAATTCTTTATTTAAACTTAACATGAACCATTATTGAAAAAACCACCGGTAAACATTTTGTTATTAGACTTGCGATATCAATGTCTTCTCAATACCAACGATTGAAGGATCTAAAGTTACTGATATAATTACTGATATCAATTCTTTGTGTTGCTGTCTATTACTACAGAGAAAACATGTTTATGCTATGTAACCTGGACATGTGGAATTGTTGGAGAATTATGTTCCTTATAAGTATGAAAGAAATATATCATCAAATAAATATAAAAATTTATTTTTTCTATTGAATAATAAAATTACAATAAATTATTTTTAAAATGTAAATTAAACTTGATTGTTGTAAATTACAATCATTTGTTATCGTTTTTTAATGACATTCATTCATTTTTAAATAATTCCTTACTGAAATTGGTCGATTATCTTTGTTAATTAATTTTCTGATAAATTATTCTATTCTTTAGAATGTCTTCAGTACACACACTAAGAGTGCAACAAAGTTTCATTGTGAAAAATATAAACACATATTAAATAGTGATACAATAAAAGATTACAAAAGCGTAACAAGAAGAAATTTTGTGAAATGGTATGCAAAGGATGTGGATCTGTATACTATTTTGACTTTAACGCAAGATCCAAGAGTAAGAAGTGTTCTGAAATTAAAATTGAAACAAAAAAAGATATGAAAATAACAATTCCAGAACCACTCAAGCCTCAAATGTTGCAAAACCAAAAGTTAATAATACCAGACCAAAAGTCAATAATGTCAAACCAAAAAAGAAACCAACAAAACTTCAAATGATGTTGCAGCAATAGGTAGAGGCTGATAGTTCTTCGAACTTATCAACATTTTTCGACTCATTTTCCTTGTAATTAACAAGGTTTGTTCATTTGTATATACAAATTATTAATTATATATTTTATTATAATTAAAAGTGGCGAAAAGTGTGAAATAATTATTCTTTTTATAAATACATTAAATTACTAATAAATTACATTTTATGTGAATTGATATTAGTCATCATGAAGACTAGAAACTTTAATAAACTTATTCTCCCTTTTACCCCAAACATCCATACTTCTAAATACTGTTTTCCAATAATAGCCTTTGATGCATGTCTTAACAACCTCTACAACAACAAAAATGAGTATTGGAGAGGTAACAATTGCAAATATATGAACCGAACTTGTCTCGAGAGCTGCTATGACACCATCTTTATGGAATATTTTATCTTTGTAGTAGTCATGCTTGTCTGGATCAGCTGTAGCCATCATAGAGATACCGAAAAACATCGGAGAAATATATTTAAAAGATTTGAGCACTTTATCTCTTAATTGTACCCTGCCATTCATTTCTCTAAGATGCCCAAGGTATCTATCGACTCCATAAACATAAGCAATGATGAAGAATTGAATGAATAATATTCCTCCATCAATTTTCAAAAACTGAAGCATAAATTGAGTACCCATAAGAGAGTAGGATGTTGATTCCAATACAAATGTTGCAGATGAGTAACAGAATAAAACAACTACAAATTTTGTTAGGAGGTTGAAGTTGTAAAAGAGGTTATAGAATTTCATTGATGTTGTCCTTATGTAGTCATAGAAAATCTCTATAAGCATTGATAAGATGAAGCAACGTTGAATGATTGTACAAACAATATATGCGTTATTAACATATCGTCTGTTATTATTAATAAACAACTCAGGTAATGATATATATTGAAGTAGATTTGATAAGGCATATCTTTGTATCCTCCCATAACCAGCAATATTTTTCATTAGCAATTGCTTGTAGAACATTGTACTGGTGATATATAATGTTGTTGAGATAGAAATAACTATGATGATGGAGAGAATCACAAAAAATGATATGTGAATAGCCTTTATTTTTGATGATAAGGAGGCAGAAATTTTTGGTACCAAATCAATCATATTTAGACTTCGAATTGTTATGTTTATAACAAGGATAGCTGTATTAAAGGATGGTACGAATTCCATATTTAGAAGCTGTTGGAATTCAATACTCCAGTTATTTCCTGAAAGGAGTGCCAAACCATATATTTGCCCAAAAAATATTGGTAAGGTAATCAGTGCTACAATAACAATACTTTTTGCCTTTCCAAAATATAAGAAAAGTGTTATAAGACATACAATTAAACTTGGTATAATAAGTGAAAATAAGTAGGTTTTTTGGTATATTGGCTGAAATAAGAATGATAAAATAGAATAAGAAAAAAAGAACATACCGTATTGAGAATTTTAAACATATGTTGTGATGTTGAGATTGTCTTTATAACGTCGTCTGGATCAATAAAATTTTCAAAATTAACTTGATTCAACCGTCGACATTGTTCATTATCTTCCACATCCTCTCCATACCCAGTGGAACATGGATGGATGAATCCTAAATTAATACAACCATCAGCACTTGTTAAACAGGAATCTAAATAGTTTTTGTCCCTCTGCTTGACTATATCGAGCATTGAAAGAGGTCCAGATGTGTACTGCAATTCTTGGAGAATTAGTAGAATTGAGTAAGAGATTCTTAGTAGTACAACATATTCCATGCCACACCAAACCTTTTTTATTCTTGAGTATACGCGTGAAGAGTCAAGTCCTGAGTATTGTGACATTGATATAACAAAGACAAGTGAAGGATAACACACAAATATATATGATATCAACAACCATTTGACGAAACCATAACCAAACTCATAAATCAAAAGTGGAATAATCATTGTTGTTTGGTGATTAATTAACGTAATGAGAAAGCAAACAACAGCACTCCAGAATCCTTTAAACTCAACATTTTCTCTTCTCATAGCATTTTGAGCATGTATACCACTTGTTTCAATAAACAGTTCCAGATAATTTTTTAATTTTAAGTTCGTACTTGCATCAGGACATTTTGGTTGAACTAAGTTTGCATATAAGATTGCTTCTTTATCCGTGTGTAATTTTGGTACTTCAGCAAATGGTAAAGATGTCTTTTTTATAATCGAATCTTGAATACTTTCTACTGTAGGTGAATCTTGGATAATTTTCTTGATAGCTTCTAACTCCTTTTACGTATTTTTCTCTGTCTTTGTCCGAGAAGATTTCAGTAGACATGTTAAAAAAAAATGTTCTTTAGTTGTAAAACAAAATCATTTTATAAAAGTTTAACATTTAAATTTTGTTAGTTTAAAATTAAAATTTTTATATGATTTTTCACAAATTTTACAATTTAAAAATAAATGTATTAAAATTAAGTTAAAAGACTTTTAATTATAATTGATAAATTAAGTATACAATCATGTTTCATATTCCTTGAAATTTTAAACCTCTGATTTAGTATTGATAAAGTTCAGTAAATGTATCATATTCACATTTTCCTTAATTTTTACTTCAACTTCTCCATCTCCGTCTTCCCCAATTGTAAGGAAAAAAGAGACAGAAATAGGAAACATTATAAAAGAATTGTCGATAAAAATAGAAAATTATATATTTTTTATTGATGATTTTGTAAATGTTTCTGGATATGAACAAAAAAAATAAAATTTATAGATACCACGAGTATTATCGTATTTTTTGGTAATCTTTAACTACTCTACTAATGTCTTACCTATAAAAATTTAATCCATCTATGTTAATCACTAACATAAAATAAATAAGGATTACTCTTCTTCGATAAAGTCCCTTCTTGATGTAAAAAAAAATCGCAAATACATAAGTAAAACCACTTGTCCATCTCCGATTCATCATAAAATAAATGTCACAAATATTAAGTTTTTTTTTTAACAATCAATCAAGTTTATTCTAAGATAACAATCACATTGTAACAATATCATTACTTCTCATGTTGTCTTTTTTTATCTATAAAAGTAAAAGTATTTGTAAAAATTTCTTATTTTTATCTCATTCACAAATGTTCCCTGCACCCAAGATTTACAGACGAGCAAGAAGAAGCACGACTGTTGGTCCTAGTCTAAAAATAGGGCGCACCGTACCCATTAATAGGTAATTTTTATTTTAATTAAATTAAGAAACAATTTTCAGATTACGCGATGTCAATAACCCTCCAAAGGATCATGGACGGCTTAGAGCTGGTGAGAGGCCCCGTGTTAATGTTTTACGGAGAATCGCTGGACAATTTGAAGAGATGATAGATGTTATCTCTGATGAAGTGAAACTCCACTCGTTGGAGAATCATGAGGGTAAAACCATCCAACTTCCACCTGAGAAGTTAGAGTTGGTAAACTCAATCCAGGCACAAATTATCAAAGAATCCCTGGACAGTGGACTTAGTTATAAAATTCCCGCAATAAGGAAATTAACACCAATGCTTAATATTGGGAAGAAGATTATTGATTTGGATACCCGAATTTCTGATGCAGTAGAGCTTAACTGGACACTGCATCAAAAAGCAGAGAAGCTGACTAATGAGGAAATGAAAAATGATAGTGACCTAAAACACTTACAAGCATGTAAGCATGCTATAGATAAGTTTATAAGAGAAGTGATCTATCCAACACTGGCCACGATTGAGAGTCAAAAGGAGCTCCTCAAAGCAGCTGACACAAAAATAGTAGAGATTGCTACAATGTTTGAGGGATTTGCTGGATATAAATTTTAAATTTTGTATTTAATTGTATAAATCTTTTGTATATATTTTTTAACATTAAATAAATACTTATACTAATGTTTTTGTTTTGTTTAAATGTGTTTCTTGAAAAGTTGAATGATTTTGAATATGTGGGACAAAAAAAATCTAAAGTCCGTTTTCATATCTTAGACAGTTTGTCTATGTGACGTATTAGCAAAAGTAATATATTAGTTACGTATCTCCAATCTTCGCGTTGTCATGACATCTGGATCTTTCGATCATGACCAAGTACCTCGAGAATTATTAATGTTTAAGTAAAAATTGGAATATATTTTTTTCTTTAAGACAGGAAATGTGCAGTTTCTTTTTGTGTGAATGGAAATTTGAATACACAATCAAAACTACAATTTCTAATATGAAAATTCAAATTAACAAACATTATAATACTTTTTTTGACATATTATAATAGAACTAGTGTAAGTAATTAATTTTTTTTCTCTTTTTAATATTTAATCGTATGTTTAATATTTTTAGTAATCAATCATTTGATCTCTTTCAGTCTGATTACGTTATGTTATGATCCTAAATTAAGTTTGATTAAATATTTGTTTTTATGTAATTAATTTAGCGGTTATCTTATCAATTGCTTTTAATAATTTGTACATGTTTTCGGAACTATTATTTAATTAAACTGATTAAATATATTTTTTTTGGTTAATGTGGCAACTAAAAAATATAATTTCTACACTATTGTTAATTTCTTAGAAGAATTATTACTTTCGGTGCAAAAAATGTTTAATTTTACATAAAAATAAATATAAAAACAATAGAAATGAAATATATGAGTGATTTAACCGTTAAAGAATTAGCCTTTGATCTTAGTTGATCATTGTTACACAACTTTGATCTACAACAACAAGCACTTCCTCTTCTGTTTTCGTTAACATCATTAACCTCAACACAATTTTTTTCCTAAAAGAAAAGTAAGAATTCATGAAAATTTTTTAACTTACACTGCAATTGGTGTTTGAATATATAAATAAAACTTCTGAAGTTGATTTACATCCCTCCCATAAAGATTCTTTGCCACCATTTTTACCGGTTATTGTAACACATTGGTCATTTTCTTCAGGACACGATATTGTATACCTCGGTACATCCTCATTCAGGTTAGGCCAATTTTTTACATGATAATTACAATGAAAGTATTTGTTATTTTTGCGAATAGGTGCATGATAATGTCTTTCATCAAACTCATGTAAAAGAAGTTCCCTTCTCAAATGGCGAAGTTTACGGGCTGAATCCCGTTTAACAGCACCCCGACATTTTATTTCCTTATTACAGCAACACAATAAGAATATTAACACCAATTTCAAATAGTGTGAATACATATTTTTATATTAATTATTCATAAAATGGTTATTATTTCAAAATCTTGACATTTATATACCCCTTATCAATATTATGATTCTTCCTTTTATTTTACAGGTAAGTGTCAATAATGTTAAGGATGGTAAACACATATCTAGAAAATTAAAATAAACTCATAAAAATATTTGGTAAAAAAGTTTGTCTTTTAATAATCTTGGAACATGCACTTGACAGTATTTTAACATTCTTATCACTTATATTTATGTAATTTTAAGTTTTGTTTACAATATAAGATGTATACATGTGATAAGGTTAAAATGTTTACATGATGTTGTAAAAAATGACTGTATCTGTGTTTTATTGATAAGTATAATATTAATCATAATTAAACTTATTTTAAATCTTTCGAAATTTATTTCATATAGTTAACTTCAAATTATGACTTTAATAATGTTCTTGAATATTTTTTTCATCTAGATATGCTAGTTTGTAGTATTAAAACAATTTACTAACTAAAACACCTTTTCAACAAACTGAACATTAAAGCATTTGAAAAAATTCACAACCACAATAACAAAATTGTTACAAAATATTTTCTCCAGGTTTATAAACATTAATAACTTTTTTTATATAAAATATTTACATTTTCAAGATTAATTACATTCCCCTGAATATTCCTTCAAACGTATTTAGTATCAGAAAAAAAGAAATGCAGTTATTCACACTTAATTTTACGTAATAATTAAAAAATGATGTCACAGGAAATAACATTTATCACATAACGATTATATTAATAAATTTATTCATTAAACAGTTTGAAAATTTATATTATTTTGCACTTTAAAATATATTAATAAATGATTCTTAACATTAAATGCAATAAATATTATTAATTTATGTATAAAGATTCAAAAATCTATTTACTTTAAATGATAAACCATTTAAATTCGAATTAACTAATATGTTGTCCTCATTATCGGCATTAAAAGTAAAATTGTTTATTAAAAGTTTAATAAAAGAATATCTTAAGACTTCTTGTGGATATTAACATATAACACCATCCAAAGAAGATTAGGAAAACAACTTCCTAAGAGAAGCAGAAAAATCCTTATCAAACGATGTAATGTATTCCCTGGAATGCTATCCTTGATTTATTATTCCAACATTTTATCATAACATACTATACGTAACGAACAGATAACAAAATGTATGTGTGAATTGCTATTCCAAAACCATATGTTGGCTTCTAATTTATCATACTATTTATTTTTAAACTTGTAAAAAAATTTAATTAAAAAATATGTTTAGTTTTATTGTATTTCTATTACAATGTAATGTTTATCAGAGAAAAAAAATTATTGGTATATTAAAATTCTAGCACTATCTTTGTTTACCATATTTTAGAGCAACAATTATAAAATTAAAAAAAAACGTCATTTCAACATTTTTTGTATTTTTAGATCAAATTTTTTTATCATTATTCTTTGATTTATTGTTATTATATATTTTAATTTCAAATCAATAAATTTAATGTTCTTAAAAAACGTTAATTATAGAAAATTCTTAGAAATAACTATTACTTCCTGATATAAACAATTATCTATGAATACTAAGCTTAGTAAAAGGACAAAACTTAATTTATTCTCCAGTGCCATATTTGACAACCTTCTTTTCCTCATGAAGTTAATTATAACTGACATTTAAAATATCCGAATTTATTTAAAAATTACCCACGGAACTATTGTTCAAAGACTATAATAATATTCTAAATATATTCCATTTAATTATTCCCTACAAATTTTATTTCATCTGCAGCAAATAGTCAATCTTTGCACACATCATACATAAACATATTTTTTACCCCTCCTGTAAATTGTATAAACGTCATAGAAGAAAATATTACTCCCATAACACATACATTATGATACTTTTTTACCTCTTACACAAACTACAAAATATATAGATATGTAATTTTAAAAAACTATTCATTGCTTATTTTTAGATAAATAATAAATTATATACTAAAGTCCATCTCTAATTATTTATAGTTTTTATCTAATTATGGAGAAACAATATTTTCATGAGTTACATCGTGTTCTATCACTGCAATATTATCATACTTTGCTAGGTGATATAACGTATGTTAATCAATCAAAGTGCTCACAAATTATTGAACATTTCACAGGAGCGATAGCCATTGTCAACAACGATAAAATAAAAATAAATATTTCACCTACACGTTTTTGTTCTATTGGATCATTCATCACCCAAATTATTCAATATCCAATACATATATCACTGAGAAGGAGTATCCTTGAATTTTATTTTTCCTTATACCAAGAGACATTGAAAACTTTTGATGTTTCCATTAACGATGTAGATATCCTTAAGATTATCTTCTTACATGTTTATGATAAAAGTTATGGTCTTAATATAAAAAACACATTAGAAGAAGATAACTACATTGAAGATTGCAAAATAAGAATATTTTCTCTTAAAATATGCCTACAGAATATTAATAGAAGTAACATGGAGGATATTTTTAACGAAGATGGTGTTTATGATAAAATTATTTACCTCTTCTACAAGAAAGCCGCATACTTCTTCCAATTTCTCATCGTTCCAAGCGTCTTTTGCAATCATAAAGAAGATGTTTACAACATCCTTAACACCTCTGCTTCTATGTTTGAATCATTAAAGTCATACTTCAACATCATGACACAACTGGACGACTTTTGTTTTGATGATAAGGTAACAAATGAATCGTTGGAAAAAATTTATAGAACAATAAAATTGATGTTTTCAACGATTTTAGGTGATTCTATTCACCATACACTTCTTATCTCTGATTATAATGATGGCGTCAGGTATAATCTTTATACCATTATAGCTCTTATATTGAAATTTACACATTTTATCAATAAAGAAAAGCATATAAAGATGTTTAAGGAACCAATAAAGAAGGTTACGAGGATTGTCTTGAAATTATGTTCTTTAGAAAACATCCCATCAACTTGTTTTGATTCCTCAACTTTTGATGATCATCGTTCTCAGTTAATTGAGATGAAAGAATTCCTGATTTCTATGCAGGGAAAATTTAATTTTTCAGTTGCTAATGAGAATACTCATTTGTATGAGATTGAGAATCACAAGATGGAGAGGGAGATTGTAAAAGCTTTTGATGTAATGGAGATTTGATATTTTAATTTCTTTAGTTTAATTTATGTATTATTTTAATATATTATGTTTTAATGTAGTTGGATTTTAATTAATATTTTATATGCTTTTTAATTTTAATAAAATTTAGTATTTATCGTAGTTAAACACGTGAATCCATTAATCACATGGAAGATTAATAGAATAAATTGTTATGAGAAGTGTAAAAATGATAAATACTTCTAAGTCAATCAAAAACCCACACCACATTATAATAACGCAACGGAAAATAGTGAATAACAGGTTGGAGGAAATTTTGAAACCCCCAAACACTTTATCAATTTCGGGATCTATCCAGATCCCACTCCAAAATTTGAAACTGAAGTACGAAACTCCAGAACCCAGGTATTTACCTCAAATTAGGGTTTTTAAACCGACCACTTTGTCATGATACCCGCCCTACACCTTTTTTATTTCATTCACTTAAAATGCTTATGTCACTTTGAACGATTTTACATGATCCCCTATAGATTTTTATTATCACAGTGTTGAAAAGTGTCATCCTATCAATGTAATTTTTTAACTAAAATTTCTTAGGCTAAGTTTCTTTAATTTGAAGGATTAATGATTCAAAAGAGTGTAAAACTTTCTAAGAACGTAAAGACTCTTATTAATGGATCTCTTCGATTATTTCCACATTCCTACTTTTATCATGAAAAGAAGTCATACTAAAAATGAAATCGGATTTGTATTATTCATATTCCTTCGTTATCACTCAACGAAATGTGATATTATTCCATCATTTTTATTTTCCCTTGCAAACATAAAATTCCTGGAGAAGTGATTAAACAAAAAAGAAATACATATTATATTTGTGTCATTTTCTTAAAAATACAAAAAGGAGATAACTATCAAACTTTCAATTTGATGGATTAAGTGTTTTCCGTTGTCAAAATTTGAAATTCCGTTTTTTTGAAAATATACAACAACGAAAACTTTTTATCTTCAAAAGTACAGAATTTTACCCTTTACGATGTGTTAGTAAAAACAAATGTTGAGAAATATGGAATCATTAGTACATTTTATTTGTCATTTTTGTTTTTATCAGTTGAAATAAGAGTTTTGATAGTTAAATTTTTATGAATCATTAGATTCTTTTCTTGTACAAGTTTGTAAATAGGAAAAAGTGCAAACATCATGCAGTGTTGTGAAATTAAAGGTTATAATCTCTGGCAAATTGTTTTACCTTATTTATCATTTCTTTAGCGCAAACTCGACACGAAACTGGCAAACAAAGTAACATCCAGACTTTAAAGGAAACTACTCCACTATATAATTGGAAAAGCAATTTAAAATTTTTTAAAAATTACTTTACGCAAGTTTAGTCCCACAAAAAAGCAAGATCTTTTATCTTATTTGTCTGCAAAAATAAAAAACACCAAAGTTTAAAGAATTTCCTCAACTCCCTTCCTTTATTCTTAAAATACTTTACATTATTTTTCAATGATTGCATATAAAGTTTTTATAAAAGGAAAATAATTTTATGTAAACAATGTATTGAATTCAGATTGAAAAAATGAAAGTACATGGAACAATTTGTAGTAGTGAGAAAATTTGATAATACTATAGATATACTTAACAAATCTCAAGATAACAATATATAGATGTTGTTATTAAGTGAGAAATGGAAAAACTTTCTTAATGAATAATACATTCTTAAGTTGTCTGAGAAATATTTACCAAATGTAATCTTTAAATTAAATATATAAATAATTAATAACAAACTTGAAATTTCAGATAAAAAAAATAAGTAGGAAAAACATTAAATTATCTCTAAAGCATGAGATAATATTTTTAAGAAATTATAATCATAAAAACTTTAATATAAATTTCATCGCTTCATCAAAAGAAATTTAATACATGACATAAAAAAGTTATAAATGATAAAATAAAGTATTAAAAGATCAAACAACTTCTATATAACAAATATCCCCAGAAATTGTTATATATTAATACAAATATATAGAATAATAATCTTAACAAAGATATATTTATTTTTCATGTATTTAATTATCAGTAAACAAAATCATTATTGCAGTACTTTTAATTAAAAAAATATTGGATTATAAATGAAAATATTTACAGGAAACATATATAATATTATACTTCTAACTTTTTTAAATAAAAGTATAATCTTTTCCTGATAATATTAAATATTTCCCCCTCTTTGTATGTGCATTTTAGAATTAATACCCAATTGATTTTTGTATTAACAAATGGAAACAAATTACTTTATAAATAGTATGTATTTTCAAGGACAACTTAATACATAATCGCCTTTACACATGACATTTTGATGGAAACAACATTAAAAATATTAGAATTTAAATACCTAAAAGACATACAAAAAATAATCACCTTTATTTTTAATAAATGTAAATACATAAATATGTTTTTTTTACAAAAAAAAATCAAGATAAAACATAATGTACCATCTTGAAATAGAATTAGTAATAATTAATCAGGATCACGATCCCTCATTTTCCTGTCCTCATCATACAACTCTTGCTTAATCTCATCTTTATACCTAACCTTATCCCAATCAAAGAAATCATCCACAATTGGTTGCATCTGAACAGCAGGTGCACCCTTTAACATATCAAGATTCTCAAATATCAAATCTTTCAATGCATTCAAATATTCTTGTGTATTAGCATCCTCATACCTCTTCTCTAATTTCGGTTTCAATAAATAATCTGGACCAAACATCTCCTTAAATTCACATTCATCCGGAATCTCAGCTGGTAATATATCATCTTTACCTACACATATTGCTGTTTCATTACACCATGCCCTTGCAACATTCCTCGGTGTATAACCACCACCACCTAAAACAATCATTGGTAAACCAAAACTTTTGATAAATTTAACACATTCTCCATGACCATCTATACTTAAATTAAAACATCCCAATCTATCCATACCTAATGAATCCGCTCCACACTGTAAAACGACAGCCTCCGGTTTATAACATTCCATAACTTTTGTCATAATCGGCTTAAATATAGAAAGATAAGCTTCATCCTCGATGCCCTCTCTCAATGGAACATTAACAGTATAATACCTTCCCCTATCCATACCAATTTCCCACATATCACCAGTTCCTGGAAAAAACATACTACCATACCGATGAAATGATACCGTCATAACCCTGTCAGTTAAATAAAACGCCTCATGTAAAGCATCAGAGGTATGAATATCAATATCAACATACAAAACCCTAGCATGCCTCTTCAATAACTCTAAAATAGCGAGAACAATATCATTAACATAACAAAAACCAGATGCTTCAGATTTTTTTGCATGATGTAGGCCACCGGAAAAATTAACAACAATATCTGTTTCCTTTCTATTTATCCTTTGGGCACCCTCTAATGATCCTCCGGCGCAGATGGAGAAGAATTCAAACATCCCCTCGAAGATGGGACAATCCTCTATAAAGAGAAAATTTTTCATAACATCAGCGTACTTCTCTTTATTGTAGGGGGTGGCGTTTTGGAGGAAATCTATGTATTCTTTGGAGTGAAATGCTTGCATGTCAATTGCACTACATGGTGCTGGTTCCATTACTGTCATGTATTTGTCTAAACCGTAGTTTAGTACTAGTGAATGCATTGCTGATAACCTTTGGGGTTTCATTGGATGTTTCTCACCTTAAAACAAAAATAATGTTAGTGGTAAGATTAATGAATTAGGAGATGAGTTCTTTTAAACGTACCATAATGAAATTTACCAACATCAGGATGGAAATAATACACAACATCCTTTTTTACCATTTTATTTTTCAATAATGGTCAGGGAATAGTTGATAATGATATTAAATACAAAAAAAATGTACTCCTTTACTTTTAAAAAAGTTTTATATTTTATTAATGTTAGTATATTAGTTACAAAATACAAACAACAATATTATACCCTTTTTTTAGTACATAAATTACGTTAAGGGTACCACAAAAAAATATATATTAATATTTTTACAATAGATGGGAAAAAGATTAGTATAATGATACTTTTAAGAAAAAAATATCAAGAATGCACTAACAACAGTGGGTAAATAAAGGCGCGGCTGGAAAAGAATAAATAGTCAGATAATGTAAATATACATATATTCCCGTAAAAGACACAATTATATTGACTAGTGATAATATCACAAATAGCTAACTTTATCTTTTTTTTTGGAAAATTTTTTTTTCTCATTAATTTTTGGGATTTACTTCCTTTTTGATAATTTGATGATCAAACAATTAAATTAGTATTGAAAAAAAGGGAGAAGACAAGGAGAATGGGAATGAAATTTAAACATAAAAAGAAAGCCTTGAAAAATTGTTCATAATTTCTATTAAACCAGTTCATTAGCATTCTCCTGATCAAAATTTTCCTTCCACCAATAATTAATCTCCTACTAATCCTGTTTCCCATTACATTACTTTCAAATAAATCACATTAAAATCCATAGAATCACATATATATACCTATACAAACTATTATATTGCTGTTGAGATATCTATCAAAGAATCATATGGTTATAAATATAAAAATATAAAAGATAATGTCAATAACAAGACTTTATGGAGCTAGCTATATATAAACATTTTTTTAATCATAACACATCAATAGACGGTAAGCAAGCATAATTAGTTGATTTGTAAAGAAACAAGAATAAAATTTATTAATACATATATCTTCTTTTCTCCTATATGATATGAAGGTGATTTTATAATATATTATTGTGTGATGGAGAATGGTTATATATAAATATGTCATATTATATGTATCCTTTTCATTTATGATCTAGAAGACATTTCATATATAAACATTCTCTTTTTTACAACCAGATAATGAAACCCTCATCATATTACAACTTTTTATTATTTTTTATTATTTATTCTAATTGTTTTTTGGTGGCTTCCCAACAAATGATTAATGATGATTGTGTTGGGAGTTGTGCTCTGAGTTTTATTTCAAGCATGGAAAATCAATTGGGACCCAATAAATCTTTGGGCTTGTTGCAATTAAATTTCAACGATTTTCTTATTGCGTTCTCAAACCAAACATTTCATCAACAATTTTGTAAGTAAGTATTAATAATTAATCTTCTTTTATTAACTTTTCATTAAAAGGCTTTATCACACATTCCAATATTGTTATCAACAATGTAATCATAACTTTTTACTAGAACTTCTAACAAGAAGTTCAGAGATAATAGATCATTTCTGTCTATATAACTATCAAGCCATACAAAACAAATTTCCATGTTTAAATAAACTAAATCAGGAAACCTCAAAACAATGCTTGAAAGGTTGTACTTCAAAACATAAGGCAGTAACATCAATGATGCAGAACTTTAAACATCTCGCAATGAATGGTGACTCATCACAAGCTGAGAAGTACCTCAGTGAAGGTTGTGAATACGTTACCTGTTCTCTACACTGCGATATTCCAGCAATAGCACATTTCTGTGACTATGAAACAGCACATCTCGTCATCAACATAACAAGAAAATCATTTAATTCCATGCAAAAAGTTGCTTTAGATACTGGAGCTATATCCAAATGGCCATCATCGTGTCTTGATTTAAAAACATATTCCCTTCCAACTCCACTACCACCACAACTTCCAACAACAACAACTGTCTTGGCACCAACAATTAAGATTAATGAGGTACAAACAAAAGTACAGGAGCCAACATTAAAGAATCAATCCTCCCCTACACAATCATTATTTATCTCTTATTTAATAGCCTTAATCTTTATAATCCTAATTTTAAAAATATAAATTAATAATATTCTTAATATGTACATAAATATATATATATATATTTGTATTTGCAAATCATCCGTTCTTAATATTATTAAAAATGTATTAGAAATTCTAAATTTTCAAAAATATAAATAACACTAAAAATTGTTTTTATTATCTATTTTCTTTTATGCAATTTTTGTGAATAAGAATCTTTGTTAATGAGTAATTTTGTGTATGGATGAATGGAAAAATAATTGTCTATAGTAGGAGGGGGAAATGTTTATTTTAATCAAATTTACATCTCTTTATTGGACCCCACATTTCCTGTGTCACTTCTACCTCCTTTTTATTACTATCTTTTTCTACTATTTTTAAGGAGGATAAAAATAAATTAATAAGTTTCTATAAACACCAAATATCATTATAACTATTAGTTTTTATAGTCATAATTTGTTTACGTTCTCAAGCTTCTATTGATCATTTTTTAAATTAAATCTCCAAATATATATACTTTAGCAGATAAAGAGGTATTAACTGTCGAATAAATATTTATCATCACTTATTTTAATAAGTTCATAACAAAAACATCCCATCTCACCTAATTTAGTAAATTGAAATATATTTATATTCAAAGTTTGTTTTTTTAAATACAAGATAAAAATCTATATTAACAGGAAAAAAGTTTATAATAAAAAGTGCTACTTCCTTTAAATCATTTAATTTTGATAAGGGAATAGAAATATGATACTCTTCTCCTTTTTACAATCAGTCTATGAAAATAAATTATACTTATATTTTATAAAAACTTTAAATTTAATATTTTGTTTATAAGATTAACATATTGTAAATTACATTTTTTTATCTATATCAGAAATATGATAGTAATGTAAGTATTTGTGAAAGTAGTAAAAATATGTATTAATTACGTTTACTATTTAAAAAAAAGTTAGATAATGCTAGTTGGTTTAATGTTTTTGTGTATTTTTGGGACACAAAGTTCTTGTAACCTATTTGTTTTTGATATTTTTTTTAATGTATACGTAATTTCTAATCCCCTACATTGTTAAATGTGATGGATCTTCTATTTGGTTGATAAGTTTTTTTTTTTTATATTTCTTAAGTATCATCTTATTTAAAAAATATTATACTCAACATCCTTTTAATTCTTGTTAATTTATTCATTATTATTATGAGTATAATCAAAGAAACATATAATTTTTGTTAATTTATGCATCATTATTACTAGTTAAATATAAATGAAAGAAATTAAAATTTTTTTTTCTAATCCTGCTTCTGAGATTTTCACAAATCTCTTTGACGTTTCTCCTCGATATATACAATAAGCTTAAAGAATTTTTTTTATTTTTAGTTTCTATTTATGCATCATCTTTTATTACATATATTTAGGGTTAAAATGCTGTTATCTAATCTTTTTTTAATAAAACTAATAATAACATTATTAAAAAATAAGAATTGAGATCTTTTTATACTTAGTTAAAGGGTATCATTAGTTTTTCTTTCAGACATTTCCTAGTTTATTAAATATTTAGTAATATTTTTTTAATATTTAGAAAGTTTTCGACAAAGATCATTAAGAATTGGAAATGTAATGAGAGAAAAGAGCGAGTTAGTTATTGCTAGTTTATTAAAGAAATATTCTATTTTTAAGGGATCGACTAAAAGTTAAAATAATAACTTCCTAGTTTAAATGATAGAAAAATGATAACTTGTCCAATTTCCATCTCAAAATGATACAAAATAATCATTAAAATGTATCCCCATAACTATATTTACTTATTAAATGTTAATTATTTATTCATCTCTAAAAATAATATTCCCTTTGTAAGATTAAATGAGCAATAATATCTAAAAAAATAGATAAAATATACTCACATATAATACATAGATTTCTTTCGTTAGATAATTTATAAGGAAATAAACTTTTCAACAAAGTAAAAGTACACAAACAAACTTATTTAATGCTCCAGCAAACAAATTTTCTTTCACAGTATATGTATTCTTGAGAAACTATTTAACAAAAAAAATTTGAAGAAAATATACATTATTATCTTAGGAAGTACATGTATTATTTTTTGAAATTTATAATACTATACATCCGTTTAATATCATAAATAACACCATTGTTGGTTTTTAATTTTTTATCAGTTCAAATATTTATTGTATTAATTCTTTATACCACCAAATGACGTTTTTATTTATTCTTGCCTTCTTGACTTCTGTATTTCTTCTAGACAGGTGCGTCATTTTTTTTTTGTAAGAATAATTATTATTATTTTTATCACCTTTCTTCAAGGCTTATATCAATGTAAATTTGTATCATTAGGCAGATGGTTAAATTATTAATATGATTTTGAAAAAAAATATCTCCTCCTTTAATTTTTACATTTTTGATTCACACAACTATAAAACACTCCTATAAAAGGTAAACTATAATGTTAATAAAGATATTTAATTTAAAACAAAAAAATTATTATTTGTTTTCTTATAATACGAAAAAGTATATATATCTCAATTATACTATTATTATTACTTTTTTTTGCCAAAACACTAAAAAAATATTATGTACTTTCTATAGTAAATTATACTTCTTTATCTTTTTAATTTATTCTTAATTACCATTTTAAGGATGTCTTTTATAGAATAATTAAAGGATAGTTTTCTATCAAGAATTTTTAATTTTTAGGCAAAACAAAAAATGCTTCCTTGTTGATGTAAAAAGATTCTAGAAAAAGTATGAAAATAATCATAAATTGATATTTAAAAAAATTTCTTCTTATCATATTCCTTTTTTTGTGAAATATACTATATGTCTAGTGTTGTGATATGTTTTAATATTATAATTTAAAGAATATTTTTTATTAAATATTGGTAAGTGATTTTTTGACGAGATAGGAATCTGGAGATTGTCATTATTCGTTTGAGTTTACCTTGTGATTTGAAAGAGTGCCTCCAAGAGAAAGTTTAATCTTTTTGGCAACTTTTTATCATTCAATCATAAAAGATGAAGTGTAATATTTTCATGCCCTTTTCCATGAGGGGTCAAATTATTTACCCTATGTGTATTTAAATATACATTAAATAAAAAAATATTTGCACTATAATAGGTGATCCACAAACTAATAAATATATTTAATCTCACATATTTAATTAAAACAATATTTAATTATAAGAAAATCTTGTTACAATTTACTACGTTGTTGTTCACAATCCATTCATAAAAATCCCTCTATCAGACATTCTACTAACAAGGTTTACATAAATATTAAAAAAAAATAATAAAAATATACATAAAAATTTTCCAAATACCTCCCCTACCCATCAACATTTGAAAAATAAATATTAAATTTAATTATTATTTATTAGCTTACCATTATTAATCTCTTTCATATATTTTAGTTGAAGCATAGCATAAATCTTATCTATGTATAGACGGTATGCCTATAATATGTTTAATCTCCAAATTATTCAATTAAATTTCCTTAATAAAATTTTACCTTTTATATATGTATATTTACGCGTCGCTAAAATTGCAACCAAAATAAAAAATTCTTAATCTTACAAACCAAATATCAGGTGGAATTTATTTAAAACTTCGTTATTATAATACTTTTTAAACTTTAATATCTCAAGTTTGAATTTTTCCTTGTACAATTCAATTTTTTTAAGAAAATTAGTAAAATTCATTTTCTTAATATTGTGTCTTACAAGACAGAAAGAAATATATATATTTAGTAGTGTGTAGTTAAAAATTTAAAATTAGTTTTTTGGTCCAAATAGAAGTATTGAAAGATTATTAGAAAATTTTTAAGTAATCTTTATGTAACAAATGAGATATTGTCAAAATGAGAGTAACTAATTATGTATATGAAAAATGGTTCTAAGAATATTTTTATCCTTAAAGCGTTTTTTGGAGTTGTTGTAATTTTAATGAAACTTTTTGTTGTGATAGAGAGAGATATTTAGATGTATACTTTGAGATGCCTAAATTTTGTAATGTCATAAAACTTAAAATATTATCTCTATCTTTTAAAAAGTTATCTCTAAAATTATCCTTGAATTGAAGAAATTAAAACTAACAAGGTTTCTTTGACTTTTAATGACTTTTATTGTTAAAATGTTGAAGATTATATTTAAAACTAAAGAATATTATCGTTTATAACTAAATTTTAAGAACAAAAACATTCTATTTATATCTATATCCTTTTATGGCACACTTTTTTTATTATATTGTTTATTTTTTCTACATTATATATAATCATTGCTTTTAAATAACATCACTTCTTTTTATATCTCCTCACAAAAGTGCTATTTAATTTATTTTATTTTTTATAAAATCAAACGTTCATTAGATATTACGTATGTATGATGTAAAAATAGTTTCACTTATTAGGTATGCAATAAAGTTTTACTTTTAAAAATTATTTTTCTATTTTTTTTCCCCTATCATTCATAATATCCCTCATTAATTACAATATGTCACGATAGAATAAATTTAATGAGTAACTTATGATAGTTCTATTTTTATCTTCCTAAACTGTACGAATATTCTCAAATAAATGATTCTTAAATACTACTCTCATTATCATTTCCTTTCAAGTGAAAGTAAAACCGATTTTTTTACAAAAAAAAAACTTTACTCTTAAAAAAATGCCATCTAAAAAATTACTTTTAATTAAAAAACCTTTTCTAATATTAACCCAAAAGTACAAATTAAGAATAAAAACTTTCC
This sequence comes from Strongyloides venezuelensis, assembly GCA_963280985.1. NCBI lineage: Eukaryota > Metazoa > Nematoda > Chromadorea > Rhabditida > Strongyloididae > Strongyloides > Strongyloides venezuelensis. The sequence continues at coordinate 22,516,719 of CAUJLX010000001.1, read as the reverse complement.
TTAAAAATTAAATAAATGAAACTGCGTGACGTTTTACACGATAACATTTATAACTATTTTTTGTCTAAAAAAATTATTATCAAATATATTAAAATATAATAATCTTCCTTAAAGTATTAACTTCCTTGCATGCGCAAAGGTTTTTAATTTTAAAGTGGTTATATAAATTCTTATCCATCAAAACCATAATTTAATTTGAATAAGATAAAAAAAATTTCCGGAATTTTTATTATTTTTTATTACTACACGCAAGATTAAATGTGTTTTATTTATTTTTTAACTGTAAATTTTAATTATTTTCCCATAGATAATTTTAATTATACCAAGTTGATGTTTAAAATAAAAGAAAAAGGTGTTTATCAATTAAACACTTACCCTGTTGTATACATAAATATAAATTTTGATAATTTTTGAACACTTTCAAATTTCTACTTATATAAATAATCCAATTTTTAACATTTTGATAGAAAAAGTAGTACTTTCATTGGTTTTTTAAAATTGTCAGATTGAATATATTAAAAAATCCTATTTATAAACTTTTATATAGCAACTATATATATTCAAAACTCAAAATGCCATATATTTTTTTAACACGATTTATTCAAAGCATCATTAATACAACAATTCTTGAAAATCTTCCTAGATTGATTATGGTTTTTATATAAATTTTTTTTATCATTTTAATTCTTTAAGATTACTAAAGAAATTACATATTCTATTACACCCGGTGATTAAACTTTTCCATTGATAAAAATTTGTTATTATATATCCTTTCAAACAATTATCCTTTTTTCTCAATCCATCACCATCTTTTGAGATTAAAATTTTATATATCAGTGCAAATAAATACAGATAAAAAAGTGTTTATATTTTTGTATTTCTATGTGACTTTTAATTAACCTTAATCTTTAATTTTCATTTTTTATATCCTATATTCTTGATGTATCCTATTTCAATAATATAATAATTTTTTTGATTAAATTAATTTAGAATATTCTTAATATCAATATTTGTGTTACATTAAAAATATTTTTTACTAAATATAATGGTTAATTATAGGAAAAAATAGGAAATTTTAAAGTAAAATTTCTTGCACTATCTTACATATACAGATATATCTAAGTATATATGTATATATATACATATATAAAGATATTTTTTGGTTAATTTAATAATAATTCCAAAAGTATAACAACAAAAATAGAAACACAACCATTAACCTCCGGTCATATTATTTATTCCATTAAAACATAATGATATCTACGTTTATTGCCTTTACAATAGGTATTATTAACAATTGCTATACTTGGAAATTTGTTTTTAATCTTTGTTATCATTCGTGGAAATACCATTACTAAAATGAGAATCTCACCAGTACAGGTATGTTTAGGGAAAGATAAATAAAACAAAAGATAAACTAAATAAGTTTAAACTAACTTTGAAAAAACTAAAAATCATGATATAATGAACATTCATCTATTTATCTTTAAATATCTACATATTGTATATTTTGGGTTGATATATTAATTTTTATCAAATATATTTGGATAAATATTTAATCTCATAATAGGTATATGTTGTAGATGAAAAACAAATTTTGTATTTCAGAAGAATGTATATTATTAGTTTATATTTGAGATACAAATACCCCGTAAAATACACGTATGCCATAGAAATTGATAAATTTGTACTTTTATAATATTTGATAATAAAAATATTTTTTTTATAGTTGTTGCTCCTTCACACAGCTGTTGTTGATATATCCTTTGCAACATTCTCACTTGGTACGGAGTTATTTATCATGTTCAATCGACCACATCTTCCAGGACCTTCATGGGTATGCCCTGTCCTAAAATTCATAGAAATAATCCCATTATATCTATCACCAATGTTACTTGTAGCAATAGCATATGATCGTTACATGGCTATCTGCAAACCAATGGCAAATTTTAAGAGTAACAAGTACCATAGACCAAACAAAATGGCTATAATATCATGGATAATTGCAATCATCCTATCACTACCACAACTCCATGTCTGGGAGATAACAAATCAAGGTTGTCTAACAAGAGAATACTTCAGGCACCAATTCATGCAAATATACGTACTTTATTTCAATCTTTTTGTATGGTTGATACCATCAATACTTGCTACTTATTTTTATTTCCATGTCTGTAAAAGTGTCTGGTTGTCAAAGAAAGTTGTTTTGGATGGTGTTAATGGTATAACAAAATCTTCATTAAGAAATAATAGAGAAAAAACACTCGGCAATGTATATAGAGATGAGGAAAATGAAACATTAGTTTATGTTAAAAGAATAAGAAGTACATCGAATGTCATTAAGCAACAAGATAATGAATTTGGAAGAAAAAGAATTCATACTGTTAGGTTAACTTTAACTATCATTGCATGCAACTTCTTTTTATGGACCCCATACTGTTTGTTTAATGTTGTTCAAGCTATAGCACCTGATCTTGTCTCACATTACAAAGGTATAGCTAATTATTTAGGTGTTCTTGGGAATTTGAATTCTTGTGTCAATCCATGGATATTTATTTTATTCAACCCAAAGAATGTCAAGAATGCTCTTATGTCTATATGTCCATGGTATTTAGCTAAAAAAAAGAAAACTGTTCTTATCAAAGGGGAAATTAATTATTGTGATGATACAAGAACCAGTAATAGCGCTTTTTAAAAAAGATGCTAACTTCTAGTAGTAATATTAAAAGGAAAACATAATTGTTTCACATATTTCATTAAATAGTATTATATCTTTTATTTATATTATAATCTTTGTTAACAATGTTAAAATGATAATGTATTATTGATATTCAAGATGTATATTTATCAAAATAAAACTTTTTCATTTAAAAATGACCAAACATTAGCTTCATTTTCATGGTATTCACTCTCCTTATAATATAAAATACTATATGTATTGATAATTAATTACCTGTTCTTGCTATTTTCCAATCTTTCTGACACAGAGGACATCTTTTATTTTGTTTGATCCATAATTGCATACAACAATTGTGATAAGAATGATTACAAACACCCCACACAACCATACATGTATTCTCACCTGGAGCATCATCTGATACCTTACCAGTCTGGCAACGTAGACATGATTCTAGAATAAAAAACAGTAATAAATAAAACTTTTTTATTATAATAATAAAATAATTCATAAATAATAGATTTATTTTGTCTTACCCATTAATTTTGTACGACATATGGCACATGTATCACATTCAACATCCCATGACCAACATGCTACAGGTGTGAATTTTTTAATTTTAAATGGAAATTCAATTTCAGACGCCGAAGTCTCTACCTCACCCCCAATTTCCATGGTTTTTTTATCCTACTCCTATATATATGTGGTGTTTATGTATACCTATTGTGTATAAATATTTTATTATTATGATAATCAAAAATTTTCAACTGGCAAAAATCATTTATAGAATAAGAGTGAAGGCAAATATTTCAGGATGGAGAGAATACATATATTATCTCCGATTATACACATCTGTCCACAAAAACAAAAACATACTTCTGTGTAGGATTACTCTATAGATTGTATTTTTTTTATTTTTTAAGTTTGTCAAAATCTTAAAAAAATCAACAAAGTAAAGGTAAATATATATTTATTATCACTCAATGACTATTTATAACTTCTATTTATTTAACAAATTCGGGAAATGTATATATTATAAGGATCTCCAACGTGTTCGAAAAAATGATATGGATCAGGAGGAGGAATTTAAATTGATTTTTGGTATGATATTTTCATTAAACTCATTCTCGGCAAAGTTATGTACCAAAGATTCTATACAACAACTAAAATCATACACAACAAATTCTTATAAGATGTTCTATCTTGAGACGTTGACAGGATATAAGTTACTCTTGAACACTGATCCTGATGCTACTGGTATTCATGACTTATTACAAACAATATATAAAAGCTTTTCCGATATAATTGTGTCAAATGGTTTGATAGATCCTAATGATAAGGTTAATTGTGATGAATTTGAGAGCACCATCAATCAACTCATTACCTCTCATCCATCTTATCAAAAAGCACCATTAATTAAAAATAAATAAACGAAACTTCTAAATATATTCAACCTATACCAATAAATCATTTTTAAATTTTTAAACATCTTTATTTTTTTGTGCCTCTATTATAAGAATTTTTATATTCATAAATAACCCCTTGTAATTTAATTTTAATGTATTCAAAATCATTAACAAACATATAATGTAAGGAAAAGACCCCTCATAATTATCTTTTTTACACTCTTCTTTCATATTATACACTCTATTATATTAAATTTTTATAATATATCTAAAATGTCTCTGCTACTGTGGTTTTCTTCTCATCATTCTTAACTTGTTTATCATAATCAAAAACTAATCAAGTATAAAAATGGCGCGATTCATAATATCAAACAGCTGCGCAATGTCCACATACTTCGGATAGTTAGATGTCTATTACATAGATTGGCGCTAACTTTATCCTACAACATCGTAAGTGACCTAGAAGTAGCACCTACACAAGAATGCCATACTTTAAAGTGGTGTGGAGGTTGAAGTAAGCGGTAAAAACGGCAATGATACATCAAATATTGTACAGATATACACATAGACACACACCATGTACTGTCTCTCATTACAAAATAGTATAAATATCCTCTTTTCAAATACCCATCCATATATCAAATTTCAGATACAAAATCAAAAAACAAACATTTAAAAATTAATTTATTTAGATATATTACAAATAATAAAAAAATACAATTATTTCAAAAAAATAAAATGTTTAAGCACCTTTTTAAAAGATAAAAAGAAAGTAAGAAACAAAAAGTAGAAAAACCCTGATTTTGTATGTGTATGTTCCATCCCTTGGAAAGGTGCCCCAAAAGATAGGCATATAATTAAATTATTTACAACGCATGTAAAAAAAAAGCTACAAATTATTAAAGAAGATGATTTTTTTTTTTAAAAAAAAAATATTCCATTATCAACTTGAGATCGGAAAGACAATTAAGAGTCCTTACTTATTTAAGCTGTTGCCTTTTTTGGAGCTGCTTTCTTCGTTGCTGGAGCTTTTTTTGTGGTAGTTTTGGGTGATTTGGGTTTTGTTTCTGTGGCTTTCTTAGCAGCAGCCTTTTTGGGAGTTGCTGTTTTTTTATCTGCGGCAGCTTTTTTTGTCTTTGAGTCGGAGGCACCCTTCTTTGTGGCTGGGGCCTTTTTCTCAGTACCCTTCTTTGGTGTAGATTTGACAGACTTCACAGATTTTTTCTCTACTGGCTTTTTAGCTTTCTTGCCATCAGTGGCCTTGGTAGATTTTTTGGAATCAGAAGCCTTCTTCTCTTTTGGAGCCTTTTGGTTTCTTTTCCTTTGGTGCTTTTGGTTTCTTTTCGGCATCCTTTTTGACTGAGAAACGTCCTTGGGCACCTGTGCCAGATTTTTGTTCAAATGCACCAGCGGCAACCCCTTTCTTAAGGGCAACCTTCAAGTGGTTGTTGATCTATAATTAATTATCGTTATACCAAAAGTAAAAGTAAAAAAAAACTTACTTGAACAAGGTTCTCACCGAGATTAAAATTTTGAGCGATATACTTAAGGATGGCTGGCTTAGAAGCACCTTTTCTTTCCTTAAGCTCATTGATGGCTTTGGTGATCATTTGAACATATGGAGGATGGGATGGAGCAGCTTTTTTTGGTTTGTCGGCTTTTGCCTCTTTAGCAGCCTTCTCATTCTTAGCAGGAGCTGATTTTTTCTCTTTTGGTGGAGCCTTTTCTTTTTTTGGAGCAGCCTTCTTTTTTGCCTGTCCAGCATCACCAGATGCACCAGCAGTTGTAATGGATTCCACCTGGGTAGTTTCAGTAACAGTAACAGTTGTAGTCTCAGTAGACATATCGTTATATAATTTGATAATATTGAACGAAATAAGGATAAAGTTCTATTGTGAATGCCCAAAAAAATGAACAGCTTTATTTATAGGAGTATAGATGTATAAACCCGATTACGCCTTGCAAAAAGGCGGGACAGTTAGTTAACACAATGTTAGAACGCCTCGTTTTTAAAATGGACTTATTTTTTGGATGTATATTTTTTCTCAGGATTGAAAAAAAAAGAAACTACTGATAAAGGTAGATGTAAAAGAATTTCCTCTATCAGATGAATATAAATTCGATATATTTTGTAATGACAGTGGTAAATTATTATACGTCAAAGTGAATAAAATGAAAGGACGATGTTAGCGCAATTTTGGCGAAGTTAAATAGATACAAAGCGACCTGTAGACGTAAAAAGATAAAGTTTCAAAAGTACCAATAGGTTAAAGAGCATCTCAGGTATTGATAAAACACTAATTTAGTAAAAGATTTAATAAAAAAGAAGGAAAAAACGTAGAAATAGTCATCTCATATTAGAAATGAGAAGTAATATGTTCATCGATTTAAAATGTTTAACTAAGTTAATTTTTAGTAATAAAATAAATAAAAAAACACAGATTATTAAGGGAATTTGTACAAAATAAGATAAAGAAAAAGTTCAGGGTATATTTAATTAAAGAAAAGTTATAAATTAGCTAAGAAATGAGGAGTAATTGATGACAATTTATAATAGATGTTATTAAGTAAGATTTTTTTTTCTATTCATTTTGTACTTTTCTTTACTGTTAAAAATATAACAAATATTGAGTAATTTTTAAAAATTTGTTTTAAAAATTAATTATAGAAACATTTTGTGTTGTTTATCGAATATTTAAGCTATTTTCGGATACTGGAACATTGTTAATCTTTGAATAGTTATTAAGACCAACTATATAAATTTCTTACTACAACTCTGCAACGTCATCATCGCTTTTTTACATTAATCTTACTCCTCTTGTTATCTTTATTATTACTATGATAATTAAGAAATGTGGAAATAAGGAAATTTTTTATGTGAATGTTGATTTTTTAAGCAGTTCAGTTAAAAAATAATAGCATTACTTAGTATATTTTTCAATGGAAATATTTTGGTAACTTATTAATCACACTTTTATGTTGGTGATAAATTTTTCTGATACAACAAAATTAAAACAAATAACATTATACATTATATTATTAGTTTAATGATTATTAAAATTGAATTTAAAATATAATCTGTTTTTAAGAATCAATATACAACAAAGATATCTTTTAAAATCCACTTAGAAATAACATATAAATTATAGCAAAGTTCTATCTATTATTTAAATAATAAACTTGTTTTCTATTTTACCAATTAATTTTGATCAATTTTTCTTTTCGTCATCTTGTTTTATTTTCTATTGAAAATCGAAACTATTGAAACTGTTAATGAATATTAACCTCAATTTAATAAATATATATATAACAATATATTGTACCATATATAAATATTGAATATATATCTATATATATTGTACTACATAACTTTCTTATTCTGACCTTTTCAAATTTATTATAAGCAGCTGTTTGGAAGATAAAACTTAAGTGTTAGTGTATTTAATTTTTATATGATAATATTTTCTAAATCCTTTATACCTGTTTTAAGTAAACTTAGTCTTTAATCTCTTTTTTTTCAAGCATAAATATAGTTAATGTTAATAAGTGATCAGATTATTGAAGATTATTAAAATGCCGACGTTAGAATATTTCTACTATTATTATGCAATTAATGGTAACTCAATATGCCTGTTGCTATGGTTTATTGGAAGAAGGAATTTGATAAATGGAATTATGTATAATCTTGAGTTCGTGTCATGAAGATTGTATATAGTAAAGCATTATTTATTACAATTTTAGCCATCTTTTTTTATTAGGCGTTTTATATTCATGCTGTTACTTGATTTAAGATGATGGCGCAATTTATAGTAAAAGTACCTGTTAATGGATTGATCATTTCATCATCATCCCTAACACTGAGGGATATTTGTTTATTTTTCCTGATGCCGTTTTCTTCGCGCCATTTCCAATTAAATAATAATAAATACTTTGCCAATTTTAATTACCCTTCCGTGCGCAAGATGTTATTTAGGAAGTTTATAATGAGAATGTAAGGACAAACAAGTAACAATTTTTCATTAAAGTACAGTAATTAGGTTACCGTTGTCAACAAGTCTCATTTTGTTCAAATTATCATGTACCCAAAAAAAAAACAAACACATTCACATTCATAAAATATCACTTATCTTTAAAAGGATTTGAAATTTGAATAAACATTAAATTATCTCATAAATAACAAAACTTCTTTTTAAAGTAAAAAAATTACATTTTTTGTTGAATACTTTGATGCTATCAAAAATTGTAAAGTAGAAGATGATAGAAAATATATCACCAATTTGTGCAACTATACCACTGAACTGTCATGTGATAAAATAAAGCATTATTTGAGAAAACAAAATATTTTTAACAAAATAATAAATATAAAAAAAAATAATGTAAGTAGGAGATATTTGATAGTATTCAAAATTTATTGTTTTAAAAAATTTAAGACTAAAAAATGTTTAAAAGATTAAAAAAAAAAGGTTTTGATATTAAGATATGGGAATTTTATTCAATATTTATCTTTTACACATGAAGGAGCATTACCGGCAATTAACTAGTAAAAATGTGATATTTTTAATGAAATTTTATTGAAAAATTATTATAATCAAATAAATAAGTTTATTGTTGTTGAAAGATACTTGAAAAATTGTTTAAATAATTTATATAATTAGTATACAAATTTTAAAAAATTTTCCATCTCGCATTGGAATGTTGGAGCGTTTATTTTTACCAGAAAATACAAAAATTCATAAAAAAATTAATGAAAATAACAATAAATTTGAAAAAAATATTAATTTTATCAATTTTCAACTTTTCCTACATTTTTACTCAATTAACTATACTTTTAACATCAAAGGTACATAAACAATTATACATCTTATGATTAGAAAAGTATTGCTAACATGTTTTTGTTTCTCCAACTTTTATGCATTTTAATGATAAAATTTTTGAAATTTTTTTACATCATCATGTAGAGAAGAATTTTATCTACCAGAAAAGTATAATTTTATTTATTTTTTCAATGGGGATTATTTTTAAAAAATGATTTAAATGCAAATTTTTTTTAACGTTCCTTCTTCACCAACTTTGGAGAATCATAGCTCTGGAAAAAATGGTGATATTTTGAAAATTCAAAAGCCATTGCCTCGGGGAAAGTCTTTTGTATTGCCTTAACCCAATGCTGTATTCAGATTCTTAATTTTTTCATTGAAATAACTCTATTTTTTAAAGTTATTTAAAAATGTTTTCCCTGAACAACAAATTTGAAAAGTGTCCCGCCTAGTTGCAGGGTGTAATCGAGGAAACTTTTGAGATTTGTATATATAGGTTCTGGTATTTTGACTTATTATCATTCAAAACTAATTTAAGTTTTACTGTTTCTACTTAGTTTCTAAGATGACCACTGGTGTTACCGTTCAATCTGCTACTGCTTCAACTCCTTCCAAGAAGGCTACTGCTCCTAAGACTGTTAAGAAGTCTTCTCATCCAGTTTATGCTGATATGGTTAAGAAAGCCATTGTTGAGTTAAAAGAAAAGAAAGGTTCATCCAAACCAGCCATCCTTAAATACATCATGGCTCACTATAACCTTGGTGATAAGAATATCAACTCTGTTAATCTTCACATCAAGCAAGCTTTAAAAAAGGGTATTACTACTGGTACCCTTAAACAAACAACTGGCACTGGAGCTTCTGGATCATTCACTATTACAAAGAAGGCTGAGAAAAAACCTAAAGTTGTTAAGAAGGTCAAGAAACCAGCTTCTGAAAAGAAAGCCGTCAAGAAGACCACAACTAAAAAGGTCAAGGATGCCAAAAAACCAACTGAGGCCAAAAAGGCAGTTGACACAAAAAAGACTTCTGATGTCAAAAAATCAGCTAAATCTCCAAAAGCTAAATCCGGAGAGAAAAAATCTCTTAAAGTTAAAAAAACAATTGAGAAAAAATCCAAAAGTACAACAACAAAAAAGGCCTCAGCAAAAGTTGTAAAAAAATCAACTGATGCTAAGAAAAAAAGCTCCACTAAAAAAGTGGCAGAGAAGAAGAATTAAGGAATATCACCCAAATATGTCTATATATTTAACACTACTTCTTTTAAACCACTTTGATCTCGTTGGGCTCTAAATAATTTTTTTATTTTCTTTTTTCATATATATAATAATGCCTTTGTAAATATTACTTTGTTTTTTAAGTAAAATAATAAAAAAAAATACATAAAAAATTGTTTTTGATTTTTGTTTATTAAAGTACATGGTTGCATAAAAATACATCAATTGAGATGAAAAGAATGGAGCTTTCAAAAACATTATTATAAATTTAAACATAAGGTGACCTTGGTTGAGGTGATATGAAAAACACATTGTTAATCATTTTATATTAGGACATGATTGTATATAGAAAGAATAGGGGAAAGATTAAAGAGAATGAAATTGAGAATTTTATATATCGTATAACTTGATAAAGTATTAATAATTAAAGTTTTCATCATGACAGACATAGAATGTTCCATTATATACAACATTCTGGTTAATTTATTTTTAAGTATGAGTGTGTTATTTGTCTTTATAGTGTTATTTTTTGACTATGTTATGTTTGTATAAGACAATAGTATTTTCTTGTGCAATCCCTCAAGATTATGTATATGTATAATTATCATCGTTCATTAATGTATCAATGATAATCCCGTTAACTTCGAGAAGCACTGCAATTAGAGATTTTATAATCTTAATGATATTTAATAATTTGACATTACATGGTCTTTAAAATATATATGTTTTTATATAGTTGTTCATATGTCAATATTCTTAAGATTATTCTCATAATTCGGTCATGGTAAAGAAAAAAGAAATAATAACAGATGTATATGTAGACATATAATAATGATGTATTATTATTACCTGAATGTTGTTTTGATTTTATTGAAATTACAATGTAGATAACGGCAAAAAAAAGAATAAAGATTAATCTAACGATTTTTTCTAACAAATACTTCTTACTACTAAAATGATAAATAAAATTTTATTAGTATCCATTTTCATGAGGTAAATAAAGATATTAATTCCAGAATTAAGAGTAAAAAAAAATAATTTCATTAATTAAAATGCTGTTCTTTAAAATTCTATCTATTCCAACCTCTGGTAAGGCAATACATTCTTACCCTTTTACTTGATACCACCAAAAGTTAAATGTTTACACAATCTAAACATTTTTCCTAAATTTATTTATTTTTCCAAAGAGCAAATAAAATTTTAAAATGACTATCTCTTTATCTTTTGTAAATTTTCATTGAGTTAACAATTTTATCTTTTTATTGCAATCACTTATTATTATTTTGATGTAAAATAGTGACAAAAAATAAAAATTACACTTTTATCAACAGGAAAAACTGGAAAATTTTTTTTAAACTATACATTATGTTTATAATTATGTATATATGATGCATGAAATATAATTATTTTTCTTCAAATTAATGTATTAAAAAATATGAACATATTTTTTTTGAAAGTCAGAGATGAGGATTATTTCTCATATTTTTAATTTTAATGCTGAGATGTTGGATACATTTATTTTTTTAAGATTTTATAGGTTATTTATGGTTACAGAATTAAACTTTTTAGCATTTTTTTTGAATATGATAAAAGTCGTTAAGTGAAACATTTAATGTATGTTTATGAAATAAAACAAATATTTCTACTTTTTTTATATCTAAGAAAACATATTTTACGGTAAAAGTAAGAAGAAAACAATATATTTTAAATGTCAAGATTAGTTTTCCTCTTATAGTAAATCATTCCCCTACGATATAGTTGTAAAAAAGTAATCTTAACAATAATGTAAACACACTTTCATCTTATCTCCATCTTAAAATTTTGTAAAATAAAATAGTAAAAAGTTTATATAATGATAATTTTATTGATTCATAGTTTAATAAAAATATACTCTCCAAGTCATACATCTATTTAATAATTAAAACTCTCCCAAAATACACAAATACATTATACTTCAATACAATACATTCACCATCAAAAGGGTTACAATACTTTTTTTGTCAATCACCATTTCACAATGAATAATAAAATTTAATAGTTAGTAATATAATTGTACTATACTTTATTAACTAACAATATATACAATTTTACATAATAAAATACAATTTTTGATGCATAAACTGATTGTTATTATCAAGAGATATATATAATATAATCAACTTTTTTTTTACTTTTTAAATTATTAAAAATTTTAGTTCATAGAAAAGAAAATTTTGTTGTTGAAAGTTATAGATGAATAGTTATTTTTAAATGTTTTTATATTTAATAATTTATAGATATAATTTTGTTACAATTTAATTGTTGTCAAATATTGCCATTTTTGGTGATATAATCATGTAAATTAAAGTTCCATCATGGATGTATAATATTATTTGTTTAAAGAAAAAGATTATAAACAATGATTTTTATATTATTATATTAAATACCCACACATATCATACATTAAAAATACTTACGCATTATTAAATAGTTTTAAAATCGTTTAATGTCATTATATCAAGTTTACATAAAGCAAAAGACTAATAAACCTTCAAAGGATTTGGATTATACTTTTTAATTTTCTATATTACACCTCCTCACCCTATGTTATCATGGATGTTTGTTAAAAAAATTTTCATTTGTAGACATTAGAAGTATATTTGATATTTATGCATCTTTTTACTATACATATGAGAAATATAATGTTGATCAGATAACAAATCCTTGCAACAGTAAAATAAACATTCTTTGCATGTACTAAATTTTTGTTTGTTATCAAAATAAACACATTATCTGTTCAATGGTCTTTCTTTATAATTAGCAAAATATAAATATTTAGATAAACAAAACTTTGTATTTGTTTCAAAAAAACTTTAAATAACTTGAAGGATATTTTTTTTGTAACTTTATCTTTTTTCATCAGATTTTTTACCTTAACATCTCGTGTCTTGATTCATATCTTCATATGAACTTGAGGGTTAATGGAGTATAACGATTGTGTATAATTAAAAATTTTTTATTAAAAAATAATAAATTATTGGACAATAAAGATAATTACTGATAAGAGGGATGAGATTGTAAAAATGTTACAAAATATAATTTTTGTCTATTCAAAACTAGTATGGTATTCATTGTTATTGTTGTTGGTGACATAAAATTTTCAAATAATAAAATATAATTTAATTAGTTTCTAAATTCTTATCATACTCTTTGTAACAATAATCAGTTTTAATATACACATACAGGCTAATGAAAAGTTGAATTAAATTATCAATTGTCTCAATCTAATTGAATATAAATAATTATATCAGTTTAGTATTGTCATAGGACCGTGAAATAGAGAATTTTTTAATTTATTTCTTTTCAATAATGTTTTAGAAATTAAGAAAATCTCCGATATTCAACTGTGTACGAGAAAGTTTAGGGTCCTTAGATCTTAAATTATGAATTGAGGGGAATTACTTCAAAAATCATAATTTTTATACATAAATTATCACTTAGTTAGTGCCTCTCCATTTCAAAAACGTTTATGACAGTCTTAATTTATCATTTCCCATTTTTATCAACCATTTTCTAAGACAAAATCTTTATAAAACTTCTGTGGTGTGAATTCATAACATCTATTCAAAATTATCCTTACTATTTCTAGCGCACTCAAAAATTTTTCCAATCGTACTGGTATCAGAGACAAATATTCAAAAAAAAGAACAAACATTATTCAGAGAGTTTTGGAAAATTTACAAAATTCAAATTTTTTTAATCACTATTCTCTTTCTCGTGTACCGCGCTCGAATTTTATACATAGTGTCACGTTTAATACAACAACAACAGTGTGGCCGAATAGTTAGGGACAGTCAAAAAAAAAAGATAATAAAAATACTTAAAATCATTAATAACCTGACATGCAATAAAAACATCTCTGACATCTAAGTCATTTTTTGATGACCTCTTGATATAAAAGAAAAGAATTTGATTATATCGTTATAAGAGTTACTAACCAAATATAAGGTATGTTCTTATCTGGTTATCAATGATGATTATGTTTTTTAGGACTTAGTTAACGTGTACCAAATTCTTATACTGACCATACTCTAACAGAACTGAATAAATCTTGAAAATATGGTCAGTTTAACAATGACTGAGGCAACTAACGAACTTGAAAACACTTTGGATGTGTTTATGGATATCGAGGATTGTTCTTTCGTATCTTTTGGTGAGTTACATTCTCCAACGGAGGGTACCTCAATTCCCCGTAGTACCAAGAGAACTTCTATCCCAAGTTATATGGAGATGGTTTCGAAGGCAATCAGTGTTCTCGGTGGAAAGAAAGGTTCGTCACGTTTGGCGATTTTCAACTACATCAGAGCTAATTATGATCTTGGAAATAGGAGTGTCACCGCAGTGAATAACCAAATAAAGAGGACTTTAAAAAAAGGAGTAGATACTGGAGTCTTCAAACAAGTATCAGGTATTGGAGCTAATGGATCGTTTGTTATTGCTGAGAATGGTCCCAACAAAACTGAAAGCCGCAAACGTAAGCAGTCAACTGATAAGGACTCTTCAAAGGATGGTTCTCCGGTTAAGAGAGCTCGTAGTACCAGGAAAGCTGCTTAGGCCCAATAAAGTATGCAAATAATGGGACCTACATAGGTTCTTTCTCAAAAATTTTGATCTTTTAATTACTCACGCCTTCTCATAGTCCCAGTAACATATTTTTATTTATTGTATAGATTGTATATTTTTTGTATCTTATTATAAATTAATTTAATGTATTTAACCATTTTAATATTGTATTCATTTTATATAAATAAAATAATATGTAGCTTCTTTTTTTGTTTACTTAAAACACGTGATTCTGTGAGAGCATGATATTATAGTATTAAGGAAACTTTATGTAGATGAATGGAGAGGGTAGAGGGAAGTTAAAGTGATTGTTAGAAGATTTATTTTTGAAATTATAAAAAATATTGTTAAAGTTTATTTTGATTTTATATATTGAAGTGGGAATTTTTTAAGGGATTATCTGTTTGTTTTTTTTTTTAGAATTTTTTTAGTTGTGAAAATGTTTATGGTTTATCATCGGTTTTTTAAAGCAATATTTTAATTTTAAAAGTTATGGTCATTAAAATTTAATTATTTTAAAAGTTGAGAATTTAGACTACTGGTGTGACTGATTAGTTTATTAAAGTTAAGAAGAATTAGTTAAATTGCTTAGACTATCTAATATGAGCTAGCAGTGTTTTGGCTTATAAAAAAAATTGATTATCATCACTCATATACTAGAAACTAATGAGAAAATAAGCAATTTAACATTAAAAGAAGAAAACTTTTTTTTTTAAAATCCAGCAGACTTACTAAAAGAAAACAAGAAAATGTTTAATGTCGTGTAAAATATTAAAATACTTTCTTTTGATAAAAACTTTATCGCAAAACTATTTCCCTTAACAATAAAAAAGGAGAATGAAAAGATAATTGTCATTAATTTTATAAATATCAAAAATACTATCAAATTAACAAATAGAAACAATAAATAAAATAAACTTATAACGATATTCCTATTCAAAGATTCTACCACAAGAAACACGGAAACACTCATTTCTAAATTTTGCTGGTATATCCTCTCCATACATAAGAATGACTTTTTTACTCTTCAACTGTACGACATACACTTTTTCATGATTCTTATCAAAATGAACCCCAAGAATACCACTGATTTCTTTTTCTTTACGTTTTTTTCCTCTTTTTATTTTTTTCATCATTTTAACAAGAAGAATATCCTCCTCATCACTACTTGATACAACACTTCTGTGACCTTCATTTATCTCAAGATAACTATCCAATCTCGGAAGCCTATTTTCATACTCATCAATTATCCATTTATCCTAAAAAAGTAATTAATTAAAAGTAATTTGTGATAGAAAATAATTACTTACCATAAAAGTTTCTGCTGTCTGCCAGGAATCATGCTCAGGTGAAAATCCCTTCCAACGAACCTTATATTCCTTCTTCCAATTAGCAATTCGATGGCATAAAATTTTCTCAACCAACCCAATACTATTCTCCTCCGAACCATAACTACAATTGATCGCCCTAGCAGATTTAGGTCTCATCTTCGGAGTCTCATCAATAATATTATTCTCATCTGGTGTATAATAACTCCCAGATCTTTTTTTATCTGAATCAGTCTCATTACTTGTACTCGTTTTATTTGGTGATTTTGGGGTAAATTGGGATTCAAAAGAGAATGAAAAATCGAGATTCTTTCTTTTCACCTCGTTTTGATTACCAGATACTGGAGAATTTCTTTGGCGTTTTTTGTTACTGTTGTTGTTATTGAAATTGCTGAAATTTAGTATTTTGTCTTCGAAATCATCTATAATTGACTTGTCTTTAATGTCCTCCAAGTCAACCCATTTTGTACGTTGATTATCATATAGAATTTTATACTTAATTTGATTTTTCTTCTCAAATTTCTCCAGAACCTTTTGAATTTTTGGTTCTTGAGATGATGTTTTAGAATTTCTGCCCTCATCAGAATCACTATCACCCGAGAGAGTCTCTGAGAAGGGTGTTCCATTTGAGATACTTTTCTCGTATCTTTTAACTAATGACTTGCTCTGAAGTATAAAAAAAATGAACATATGAAGTTGGTGTGAGTTTAAATAAAACTTACAAGATGATGTCGGGGTTCCCAGGTACATTTACTGATAGGATAACCTTCCCATTTAATTTTATAATAAGTTTTGCCACGTTTAACTTTCCTTCCAAGAATATCCTCAACAACATACTCATCATCTGTACTATCATCCTCACTAGAAACATTAGCCTTTTTTCTTGAACTCATATTCTAGGAGTATGAAAATACTTTATCATAAAATTTGAGATGATTTCCTTAAAGATTATTCTAATGATAACAAATAAGACAGAGGAAAAGTTAGTTAGATGATAATAAATAAGAAACTAAATATTCACGTAAAAAGATGTCTATAATATTTAGATATATAAATTTATTTTGATCTTAAAAAACTTCCTTGCCGGTTATCACGAAATATGTGAAAAGGATAAATTGAAATCATATGTATAAAAAAATCGGTAGGTTTCTAGAATTACACTTACACAAGGATTTTTATAAAACAGTATCATTTTAAAATACAACCCCATGACACATTGTATTTAGGGCCAATTCAAGAGAAAATCTTTTTACAATTAAAAAATAGACATAATGATTGACATTTCACCTAAAAGCAGGTATATACGTATGTTTTTCACAAATAAAATCGTCTTTAAACTACTAAGATCATTACAAGGTTCAAAGTACAATGTAAAACCTCTTTTTTTCTTTGTTCAAAATATCACTAATGGACTTAGGTACCCACAATAGTGACAAGAAATGCGCTTTAATCTATAATTCTTACATAAGGTACCCCAATAACTTCACAATCCTACACTAGAAACTTTATGGCATAACAAATTGAATATACATCAATGCACTATCACTAATTCTGCTCACGTATTTATATATATATATATACATATATATATATCTAACAAAATCATGTGCAATTGTTTGTTCTCCCAAGGAGGGAAATTTAAATTTTTATTCTGTGGTGTCAACTATCTAAGAGATCACTGGGGATATCTTTTAAGTAGCGAGTAATCATTAGCGTTTAGATAATGAAATTTATTGTACTATTATAAAGTTAAAATAGTGAAAATATTTTTTTATTATTTTTACAAATATTGGTTATCGCATGAAAATTAATATATTCGTTTGTTTATATATATATCTATATATCAAGTAGAGTAGATTAAATAAATGTTAATTTTTGCTTTATTTTAAATTAATGGCATACTAATTGATGAGTGATAATGAATGTATAATACCATGGTAATGAAGTGTTTAATAAAAAAACTATTTACAAAACTTAATATACACATTAATAATTATATATTCTTTTGTTTATTTTTCAAGTAACATATACTTCAAATAAAAAGTATTCTATCAAGGAGTGGGAGAAATCTAATGTTATGTCATCTTATAAGTTTTAGTAATTACAGAAATATAAATACAGAAAAGTTCAAGATAGGGAAATGTAAAAAAAATAAATCATCTAGAAAATTAATGAAAAAATAACTGTTTAGATTTTTATTTAAAAACCAAAATTTAGTGTACGCAAATATATACTACACACATACAAAACTTTTATGCGTTATTTAAAAAGTTATTACATCACTATAAACAAAATTTATTGGGTTAAAAATGCTTGTTAAACATTAGCTTTGTTTCATGTTTGATCAAAAAACTCTTTTTATTATTTATTGTTTCATTACTCAAATTAAAGGTTCATAATTATTTGGGGATTTTGGAGTTGTATGAAGTCATTACTATTGGGAAATAAGATTATTTTTTAAGTTAGATAAACAAATGAATTCCTACTAGAATGTTAATAATAATAATCTCGAGTACTTTACAAAAACTTAACAAGCTCGATGATTATTTACAAAGATTATGACAAAATAATCATATTCCAGGTACAATAATACATATTTAAACTATTAGAGATCAAAAATAAATCAATCTGCAGAGAAATTTCAATAACAATGGTGGTTATATTAATTACCTATTATACCAATAATTATAACAAAAAAAAACAATTACGTCATAAAATTAATAAACACTATAAAATCTCCATTAAAATTGATTTCAAATATCATCATTATTACTATGAACACCTGTCTTAACGTTATCTATTACAATTATCTCCTCTATAAACTGTTACAAATCTTTTAAAACATTCAAAATATCATAAAAAAAAGTTATATTCTTTTCTTGATGTCCTTTAACTATATTGTTATTAATGTAAATTCAAATGTAATGGTTAATCATATTTTTATGATACTCTATAAAGATGCCCAAAAAATTATTCAAATATATCTAACCTTATGCCTATTACCAACTTCTTTTGATGTAACAAGCCACTTCCCGACTAACTTTTATCATTCCGCCTCTAATTATCAAATTTGATTCCTTACAATGATTTCAAAGTAATCTTAAAAAAGTTTTTTTACTTAAAAATATACTTTAAAAAAGCCTTCCTTTGATGTTCTTGAGTTTAAAATCTTTAAAATTACCCTTAAACTGTTATGTTGTTATCTCAAGAGGCCATTTCACGAAATCAGATAATTTGATTGACATGAACAATCTGAAGAATGTATTAATAATGTGTGAAGTGGATAGTTAATTATTATATTGACATAAGTTTATAATTGTTCTCATTCTAAGTTTGGACTAGTTACATTATCACCTTGTCAATGACATCTGAATCATCGTTTATTAACAAATTCATTCACAGTACCAAGATACATGAGACGCCGCCAACTCCATTTTGTATTCTAAAATGTAATTTATTTTTTCCATATGGGAGTATCTAGAAGTTGCTATCTAAATTTGTCTCATGGAAATGTGTGTACGCGCATTTCTAACATTGAAGTACCTTGTTACCAGAGACATTTTGTGTGCTTGATCTTCATTTAACCTTCAATTTTTAAAATAAAAGCAACCTACAACATATAATGGTAATTTGAATTATCCATCAAGTGTTTGAAATGTTTAACTTATTACTGAATTTCCACCATAACAGGGATTCAAATTTTCTTTCCTCTAGTTAGAAGCAATGCGGTATATACCTTAACATGGGACAATCTTGAAGAGCCATTTTAAAATGCTTCTATATAGAAATTATGTGCCTTGTAAGAATAAAAATAACATTTTGGTTACAATTATATTTTATCATCTGTTTTCGGTACTAAAATTTCCTTAATATACAGAATTAACATATTAATTATTAAATTTTATTATTAGTATGTTCATTATACAAATTAATTATATCTCACAATATCATCAAATTTCTGGTTCCTCTTAATCTTCCTCTGAACTCTATTATTCATATACCTTTTGAAAGCCCTCAAGAAATGCGGCAAATCAAACGAGATATCTGAACTGATAATTGTAGTATGATCCTGATAATCAACGTGCAACTTCTCCAATTCAACACCACAAATAACAGGTAACTTGATTCCCCTTCTATTAATGGCAAATCTTAGTCTCTTCTTAACAGTTGACCAGATTGTTTTAGGTATAATAAAATTAAGTACCTTCTTAATACCCTTAGCCAACATTCCATTAACACCGATACTATTTATATTAACCTCAACAGCTGTCAACGACACATCACCAAATATTCTGGAATGCCTAATATGTGGACGTAGTGTTGTTTCAAAGGAGATATCCGATGACAATATGTCACTCCTCTCCTCATTCTTACTAAAATAAATTCCAAAGTTACCGGATAACTTCAATAGGATACCGCGTTTTGTTACTTTTAATTCTGGTTTCCTTAAATAATGAAATTAATTGTGTGATGGTGTGTAGGAGGAACTTACTCTGTTAAGTTTGCCGACAAAACAAGTTTGCAGGTTTTACAGAAGGTTTCGAGCATTTTTCTCATAAATTTAGGTGCGTTACGGGGTGTTATGTAATCTTCAAAGACAAGGAATCCATTGTTGTGGATGTGTTCAAAGAAGGTGTTGGGTACATAATCGGTTATGATGAAACTAATCATTTGGTCTTTAGGGATTGATATATTTAATTGTTGGGGTCTGGAGATGTTAGTTGCACTCTCACCTAGGTATAGAACACCTCCATCGATGCCGAAGATAACATCTTTTTTTGAGAATGTTGGTGGATACCTCATGGAGATATCAACACCCCAATCGGAGGGTTTAAATGGATTTGTTTTATTATCATAATCAACATTATCGTTAACCATCTCTTTTTCTTCCTCCACAACATCATCGTTACCACACAATGATTCATGGAAAGATTCCTCATCATCAACAATATTATCATCTAATGATGGTTCTCTTTTAGTCGTTGCATTAATACTTTGTTTATCCAGGAAACCTTTAACCATGTATGGTAAACTACATACTGTGCTAGTGACTTTTTCTTCAACAGTTTTTATAATAATATCTTTGAAAGCCAGTAAATTTGTTGTATCCTGACCAAAGAAGGTTATGCTTGCAAAATTTTTTGTTATCTCACATCTTGTTACATTTATCTTTGTTTCATTGTCGTTGAATTGTCTGCTTATCTTGACCTCCATTAATATTTCGATGTTCTTGAGATCTAATTTAAAAGATCCTTGGTATGAGACAATAAATACATCAACTACAATATCTCCATGTATCGATACCAACGGTATCTCCAATTCAGCTTCAATACCTGTAGAAAAAAAAAATTCATTTTAACAATAATTATTAATTAACAATCTCTAATTTTTTCAAGTACACAATCACGTCTTATACCATCCTCTTCAGTTAATGGTGTACTTTAATGTCATATTACTATGACAACTAAAGATGATCAATGATGTATACACTAGATAGCATATAAAAAAAAAGACTCACCAAATTGATTCTTGAATTTAGTTACAATTTTTGGCTTATCAAAATTGATAATAAACAAATCAGTTATCTTGGCATTATCAGTATCAACATTAGGTAGCGCAAGATTGTCAAAAATCTTTGGAATACCTTCCTCTGCTAGTGATGTCATGTAGTTGATGCCATTTTGTGATATCCTCAAAAATACACCAGATGTTAATGTACCATTGTCAATAATTTGTATATCCTCTCTCTCAATGTTATCATCATTAGGTAATATCTCATTTCCAGATGGTGATAACGGTGATGAGAGATGTAAAAATAAGAAAAATAATATTAATAGTTTGGGTAACATTTCAAAAACATCTAAAATTATTTTCTAACAAAATAAATGTTCTTGTTGTAAAGGGGCTTAGGAGAGGGGGGAGAATGTTGATCACAGAAGTTAAATTAAAAATCACTTAAAAGTTAAACATTTATATATAAGTTTCCATTACAACAAATAATAATAATAAAAATTCCCAGAAGTTTTAATAACTAGATAATATGCTAAAAGATTATAACGGCTATAGGTTTAATTTAATACAAATAATAGTTTACCATCAATGATTTGACATATCTATATATCACCTTGGAATAAACTTTAAAATTATATTTTGATTATCAAATTATTATATTTATTAGAATTCTAAGATATAATAATATATATCTTTAAAAATTACATAGACAGGTGTGTGTGTGTATGTTTATGTATTATATATATTTATATCACTCTAAATATCTACCTGTAGAGATGAAGGTATAATAAAAAAGGATGGGAAGATAAATTTTTTAAATAGTTGATCAAATGTTTAAGATGTTAAAAATTAAAATTTTTTGTTTTAAATAACATTTTTATTACATATTTTTATGTATATCTAAATATTTTGATTGTTTAGAATGTTCTTTTACAACAATTGTGAGTGAAGTAACATATTTTATTTGATAAGATTTATATTCCTAAAGGTCAGTATAAAAAAGATAAAGACATTGTCATTAAATGATTTATTAAGTTGTTTAAAGACCTTTTATTTTATATTCAAGTACCTTATAACTTTCACTGTCCTTCTTCATTTTATAATATTTTTAAAAGTTAAAAAAAAAGGATATGTAAATATTTTTTATCATTAATTAAAAGTTTTATTTTGAGTTATGATTAATAAGAATATACTACAATTATTTATATATTGCACAATTTATTTTCAAAATCACTAAAAAAATCAATTTACAATTAAAATCAAAAAAATTTTATAAAAATCATAAATATTTTCATCTTTATTATCATTAAAACATATATAAAATTCATATACCTCAAAAAAAAAGAAACACCATATAATAAATGAAGGCACACTAAAAAATTTTCTTATTACATTTAAATCACACATAATGACAATATGGTAAGAAAAATATAAATATATTATATATATATATTTTGAGCTATGATTAAAATAAAAAAAAGACTTATCATTTCTTTATTTCACTAAAACTATTTGAAAAGATTTTATAGTTCTTTTTTTTTTGGCAATTATAAGGCAAAATTATCTACGTATATATTATTAATAGGAGACAGATAGACTGACTTTTTTTTGGTCATACATAGACGTAAACATTATATGGTGATAATTCATATGGTATGAGAGGAGATACAGATATAGAGATAAAAATAAACAGAAACACACGGACAGAGATATAGATAATTAGTGTATTGTTATTTATCTAACCACTTTTTTGAATGATTGTTGTTGAGATTTAACTAATTTCAATATTTTTACCGTCATTAATTTCCTTGAAAGTTTAAAAAAATCAAAAAAAGAGTGAACATTATCCAATCTCATCAACCTATATCCATACTCTCTCTTCATCCCATAAAAAAAACCACACACAAAAGTTCCATCTTCACAAATGTATAAATATACAAAACAAAAATATTTCTTAATTAAGTTGAATGAAAAAAAAAAGAATCCACATAAAAATATTCATTAAATCTATGATAAAAATCTTCACTACCCTATGAATTACTACTATTATTACTATCATTATTTCCATTCTCTATACCATCAACCTCCATCTTCCTATTCTCACTACCAACAGAATCAAGATCAGAAGTCTTACCACTACTATCACAACCACCCAAACTATCCTCTGTATCACTTTGTTTTATCATCTCCTCATGTTCTTGTTTATCAAATAATCTCTCACTCCTCATACAACCATTCTTCATTGAGGAGTTACATGAAGATGCCTTCTTCGGAGGGTATCCTTTTCTCCTACTATTATGTAACATTGACTTCTTTGTACATATCATATCATTGGTATTATCAACATTATTATTACTACTACCATTATTCGTTCCTGATATCATAACATTAGTATTCAAAATCATCCTCTGAATTTCACTTATATCTCTCCCCTGTGATAAAAAACTTTTCAAAATATTATTATTATTATTACTATTTAATGGATGTTTTATACTAGGACTATCAAAAGGACTTGGAGTTGATGATGATATAATATTACTACCTCCGACAATGGATGGTGTGGTCGTTGCCGAGGAGGAGGATGATGATGAAGAGGTGGTATCATTTGTTGTTGGTGATACCCCTAAATATGGAAAATTACCAATTTTACCATTTGTGAGATTATTAATCAATTGGAGGATATTAAGATTTTCTACCTGTAATAATGATTGAAGATGTAATGGATTCACTTGATTTCCAATTCCATTATTATTATTATTATTATTCCTATTTCCCATCGTATTGGTGGTGGGTGTTGGGGTTGTGATAGATGGAGTAGAAGTAGTACCAGGAGTTGGGTTATTGTTATTTAATGTAAATATAGATGATGGTGAATAATTTATTGAAAGTTTATTAGGAGTTGTCTGTTGGGATGCCAATAATGCATTAAGAATACAATTTTGTTGCTGTTGTTGTTGTTGTTTTTGGAGATTAAATTGATGTACCAATGTTGCTATGACGTTTTGATCAATTATAAATGGTTGTGAATTTTGGATATTATTATTATTATTTGTCGTTGTTGGTAGTGGTACTCTTTGGTGGTGGATATTTAAGAGTTGTAGAATACTTGATGGAGGAATTTGGTTTCCATTATTAATATCTTGAGATACATTACCATTTTGGATATTATTATTATTATTATTATTTTGATTATTGTGTACAAGATTATGATTACTGTTTGATGGTGGTGGTACATGGGGTATTTTTGTTGTAACTCTCTTCATGAATCTTGATACCCAGCCCATGTTTATGGGTGTTTTAATTATATCAACTTGTGTAACACATTTATATTGGCATTCCAGCTCCTCAGCCTTATACTTTATATCATACCATGTCACTTTACCGTTTTTTGCGTTGATAAAATCAATCTACAAATAATACATTAATTACAAAGTTTATATTTTCAATATCATTTATCAATAACTTAGTTAACATTAAGATAAATTATCCTCTTTTAAGTATATTAAAAATATAATTAATTCTAATTCTTTATCAATCATTTTCTGGTTAGTACTCATTTTTAACATAAAAGAGTCTTTGATCAAATATAAAAATATTAATTATCATTCCTACCACAATGGCATATATCTTAATCCATCAATCTATCCTATTAATATTTTTTTATACTCCTTTACAACTATTACTACCAGCCGCGCATTAAATATAAAGATATCTCACAATATTAATACCCCTCCTCTATTATCGTTATCATATCATACACCAAAATATTTTTATAATAAGATAAAACTTTATTTATCACTTTTTAAACAGCTGTCCTGTGAATGATTTGTTATAGATGTGGTTTTTGTGATAAGAATTTAAAAAGTTGCGCTTCACTATCATCATCATCAAAAGGATGTAAGATTTTTGTTTAAATGTTAGATATTATTATTTTTACGTGTATATATATGCAGATGATGGATAAAAGTAATATTATATTATTAGGAGAATTGTTTTTATTAATATGATATACTTTAAATTTCATAATATAAGCATACTATTATATGTGATTAGAAAAATATTTAATATTCCATCAAAAAGAGAGGGGAGGAACTATAAAAATGTTAGTCTATAACAAAATCTCCTAGAAAAGGATAACAAATATCTTGGTACTTTATTTATAAAAGTTAAAAGATATCAATCTTAAAGATAATTAAACTTAAACACAAAACAATACTTTTAAAAAGACTACAAAGTAAATGGGGGGACAAAATGTTACAAATTGTAATAATTTATGTGATCTATTGGTTTAATCCTCAATCAACTCTCAATTACAAACCCAGACTATTGATAAACATAATTTTTATAAATATTTTAAAGTTTAACAAACATATAGAAGACATATAAAACTAAAAATATCATAAGAACTTACCAATTGCGTATCAAGTTGTTGACTTAGAATCTCTCGTGCCCTCAGTAATTCATTAGACTCACTATTTTTGAGTAACTCTTTCTTATAATTATCTCTTAAAAAAATAATATATTTAATAATCAAAAATCATTTTGATTAACAATAATAAAGGAAGTTTAAGTGAGTGGGAATATGAATTATTAGAAAAAAAAAAACATACTTAATTTTAGATTCATTCTTTCTCCATTCCCTAATACTACTCTCAGCAACATTAAATTCTCGACCTGCAGCACGATTACCTATCACTTTGGCATAATCAATGATATCAAGTTTATTCTCCAGGGAGTATATTTTTAACTTCCTTGTTTTTGTAACCCGATTTTCCTCATAACCATCCTCATCCTGATTCAATAATCGTCTCTTATTAGGATTTATATTTGATGTAATATTCTGAAGAGTTGGTTGTGATTCAAAAATATTCGTATAATTAAATCCCTGTGAAGGTTGGGTACCCGCGATTCTTATTGGAATCATTTATATATATAATATATATATAAAATCTAAAAAGACAAAAAAAAAATTAAATATGAAAAGGTAAAAAAAAATTATCAATAACGCAAATAATAAAATATATATATATAAGTATTATACAGGTAAGACACTTTAACAATAAAATGCCATCCAAACAAAAATTTAAAATTGAGGTATACTCCTTGAAATGGTGGAATGAAAGTTTTAAAGAGCACCTCGCACTTTATTAACAAAGTTATATCAGTATAATTTAAGAGATCCTTTGTATTTTATTTGATGATAAACTCTTAGTGATATATAGTTAGAACCTCCTATATGAGATCAGCGCAAAGTCTATCAATATATGTTATGTTATTATTGAAATACTTTTACTTTGCTTTTTCTAATCCTGGCACTGGACAGTGATAGTAAGAGATTTGGATTTTTAGGGGGATTTTGATAAAGTTATTTATTTATCTTGTGGTGTTTATGAAAGGAAATGATATAAAAGGGAGATATTTATATTATTATTTATTTATTTTTTCATACAAAATGATAAGAGAGAGAGACAGTTTCACTCAAATAGTGATTGATAAAAAAAGTGAAACAAAATTTAATCAAAGACAGGAGGTAAAATCTCATCACTTCCATTGGATATATCCGGATATTCAGGTGGGAAATGCGAAAAATAACATAACAGGTACACTTCCAACAATAAAATAACAATAATATCACCGAGAGGAGACGCCAAAGTTTTATCGTTATTAGGTTGTCGAAGACACAACACCACGACAAAATGATATATAATAATAATGATGATGATCAAGGTGTATATATATATATAATATTATTATAAAATATAGAAAAATAGAAATAGATGCATGGCAACTGTTAATATATGTCTATACATACAACAGTTAGAGACTCGTTATTGGTAAAAATTATATAATCTTGCGCTACCAATCTCCTCCTTCTAAAAATTTTTTTTACCTTCGTATGTTGTGATTTTTGTTTTATCACTCCTTTGAATTTGTTACATTTTTACATAAATATTTTATATATCAAATTCTTTTGATAGTCAAGAACTGACTTTTTTTTTATTGAAAATATGCATTCCAAAATAAAAATTAATTATTCTTATGCTTATGAAAATGTATGATTAAGAAGTTAAGGGTGAATAGGATGGAATGGTTGGAAAATTAATATAATCTAGAATAGATTTAAGAACAAGAAAAATCGGGAAAGTATGAGATCGTTCTTATTTCCTATAAAAATAATATAAATACCATTAAAAATGAGTTTATCTTGTTAAACTTCCTTGTGAATGTATAAAAATAAATTAAAATTATATTATTATAAGAATATTTCAAAAATGAATGTAGCTACATATTATATAACGGGAAATGGGATAATATAGGTGATGGTATTTATTTTTATTTTATGAGAAAAGTTTATAATTTTCTAAACCTAATCACAGAAATATACATTACTTTTATTTTAGAAAGTGTATAATAATTTAAATGATAACTTTTATTGTAATAAAGTTTATATATTTTGTATATTTGTGATTGGAGGATGATAAATATGTTGTTATAATTTTAAATGGGGTTAGGAATTTTAATATAGAATAGAGGTAAAAAAAATAAGATGGAGAATGTTCTTGGAAAAGGAGAGAATACATATAAATAGAGAGAGTATACAAATACATTTTAAAGGCTTTTTTTAAACATTTAATAACTAAAAAATTATAATTTTAAAGTATGACTATTAAAATAAAAATTAACAAAGTAAAAGTAAAGATTTTTAAAGTTTGTTAAACTTTTCAATACTGTTAAATGATATAGTTACTGAGAGACAAACCAACTATAAACAAAAAAAAAACTAGCATAGAGGTTTAAAATAAATGTTATAATATGATATAGTCTACCTAACAAAAAATAATAAATATTTCAAAAGGAGAGATAAAAAAAAATGTGCTTTAATGGTATTTTAATTGGGTAAGGTTAATGTATATATAAAAAAACAAATAATGTTTTTTAAAATACATATCTACACTCAAGCATTGTATTGGGGAATAAGGGAAAAAACTGACCTTATCAATTAAGAGTAATTTGTAGTTTAGTTATAAACAGAAGTATTTAATGTCTATATGTCCTTATCACTTTGAGACCTAATTTTTGACCCTTCCTCTAAAATATTTGTATATATTTCATTTACTGTTTTGATGAAGTGTCCTCGCTTACTAATAAAATAAAAAATCATTTCAAAATAGCATTTAATATTGTCTTGGTTAAATTACTTATCAAATATGAATAATAAAGATGCAAAAAAATAAAATTCCCATAAAACAATTAAAAATCAATCATTAAAATGATAACTCCATAAAATACCTTATTCACAAATAAACTTAATTAAAATCAAAGGTGATTAAAACGATAATGCGCTCCTTAAAGTAGTGATCATGATTAAAATATATATAATTTACAACTCCATTTTAATAGCTTTTATCATAAAAATAAACACATACAGTATAAACTACTCATGATCAGAGTAATAAAAATAAGAAAAAATAGAGTTTTTTTTTCATATTAATAAATAAACTATTTATTTAGTAATATATAAATAATAAATATTTATATGGTTATTATTTCGAAACATCTTATAGTAAAAAAAAATGAGATTTTAAAACAATGTTAGATTGAAATATTAAACGTATTAAATGGATAGGGGAAAGGACAATGGTATGTGTGTGTTTTTTTTTTGTAAAATGATAAGGTTATTAAGAAATTTTTTTTGTATAAAAAATGTAAAGTATTTTGTCAATGATTTTTTACTTCCTCAATCTAATGAATATATACATTTTTTGGTACATTCTAAATGTGTTGTGAAGTAAAATATCTTGAGAATCATTAAATTTATGTATGTATGTGTGTGTGCGTGTGTCTGTGCTTGAGATACATAATATAAATTGAATAGTAGAAGTTAAATAACAATTTATACTTATAAAAATGTATATTTATGGGATTCTTTTTGATTGTTCATTGTAACAATATTTTATTTTTATTTGTCCTTTCTTTAACTTTAATCTTGTAAATAAGGGTGGAGAAATACTTTTGAAAATTCTTGAAAACTTCTTCAATATACATAATAAATCATCAAACACATTTTTTCATTTCTTGATTTGATTTATCTTCAAACCCCACTCTCCATCCAATTCAATTCACTTCCTCCTGAATTCCAACAACAACCAACAAAAAAGAGGAATGAAAAATTTTCAACAAAACCAATATCTATCATAAAAAAAGATAAAAGGCACCAAAAATCTCTATCAAACGTAATATATCAAATGAAAATTAATATATTTATACATTAAAATTTTTATTTTCATACATCTCTAATAAAAATAATTCAAACATATAAAAACCTTCTTCCTTTTGATAATTGCGCTAACTTTGGGAAAATAAAATACAATACATTTATGAGACATCACATCTATACAAAGGTACACAACGATACCGAGATCATGATTTTTAGTACCATTATATATATATATATATGGAGAGGGATAGTTTATTCATAGGGTGGTTAGAAAAAAATAATTTGTAGTTTTAGATAACTAGTTGTTTTAATAATGCTAATTTATGTTTATGATTCAGAAATTTAGTAACTTGGCATTTTGTGTTATCTTTTGAGGTCAAGTTGGTGGTAATGTTTAAATTGGTAATAAAGTATGAGAGAAAAAAATAAGTTTTTTTTTTATATTATATGAGTAGTGTCTTCTTCATTATTACTAATATATGCAATTAGCGTTTATAACACCATATTTAAGATGTTTAAATTTCCTCTATATAGGAGGGAAAAAATATCTAATGCAAAAGTTTGTTTTTTTTCCTTCAAAACATTATTCGTAGTATTGATATGGTATATGGTAACAACGATAATAATCTATAAACATGTATTGGTAGTTATATCATCTACCATAAGAGGTAACAACATAATAATTACTCTTAATCACTGATCACTATACCCAGTAACGAATCAAAATGGTTATTAATGATATTATAAAAAAGGAAAAGATTATAAATAAATATCTTTTTTGTAAGAACAAGTGTAAATCAAATGTCTTTCTAAGAACGATTAAAAATGATAATTAAGAAAACAAAAGAAAAAAAGAAAATAACCTGCACCAGGTATGTCCTTATCATAAAAATTTTATCTTATATCAGTGACATTTACATCACAAATAAATTGTATACAGGACACATTATAATATATATCAGCTATATTATTAATAATGTATTTTTATAATAAGTAGTACTTTTTCAATACACCTTCTAAAAAGGTTAAGAAATATTAGGTAATAAAATGGCATATTAATGGGATACCTCAAAAAGGAAGTAATAAATAAAATGTAATATACAAGTACATAATATATAAGTATCTGTATGTGCATTATGATTCATTAATTTTTCATACACCTACATATTACAAAGAGACTATATTATTAAATTCCATTTATAAAATGGCATACTATAAATGGATTGAGATAATATATTAAAAATGTTTGTTAGAGATTTTTTATCATTTTGTGGATAGAATTTATTAAAAAACGAGTAATATTCTTTTGATCACGGTGAAAAAATATTTATAAATGTATCTATGGAATGTTTGTGATAAGAGATTGACAATATAAAAAATTTATTCTAGTGCTTACGTTAATGGTATTTGGTGCTTTTAAAAAAATAAATATATGTGTGGATATTTAAAGTAAGTTTGCATTAGTAATATTTTACAAATCATATGAGGATAGGTAATTAAAAAATGCCGTTGATGATGTTATACGTGAACATGTACCTTGATTTCTATAAGAGAAGGTATATATAAAAGTTTAATTCAAATATCAATAGAATAAAAAATCTTCAAAAAATAAATAATAAATATATAATAGAGAAGCTATAATTTATTTTCTCCTAATTAATGGTCACCCAATTCATGGGAGAGAAAAACATATTTTGAGGAAAAGTTATTACGCATTACATTATCAATCAACAAACAAATACAAGAAAAAAACAAATGTTTTATTTAGGTTATCATTACTACAATTATTATATATATTTTTTCCTTCAATTCCACAATAATATCCATACCCCCTAAACTTTGGTTCTTTATTTTTTAAATATACAAATTTTGATAATATTTACATTTTCTCATTTTTTTAATCAGCAGGTAGCAAAAAAAATAAACGAAATCATACTGGAATAAATAAATAAAAAAAAGAAAAGGTTAATTTTTTATTATCATTTTTTACTCCTTTGAGTATTATTATCATTATACATAATATAATCTCTCTATCAATTTTTTAAAGTAATCTTATTTTCTTTTATTTTTTATTTTATTTATAGTTTGAGGAAAACAAAAATAAATTTTTGTTATTTTTCCAGGTCCCATATCCTCATTATCATGAGGAAGGTTTAATATTTTTTATATTTCATCTCATGAAGATGTTCACTTTATGTAAAAATACTTAGGGTAGGGTAAAATAAAGTGCTAAATATATTTTCAAACATCAAAATATATATTTAAGCATATACCATATCATTTAAAAAAATTGAAATCATTTTTTCTGATATAATACTTAAAAAAAAATATATTTAGAGTTGTTTTTGGAACATGATATTATTTATTGTTGTTTCATGAACCACGACACATGTACATTTAAATAGGCATTTACAATTATGATAGTGAAATGTAATTACGATAAGGGTTGAGGAAGAGAGATTTAATTTATTTGATGATTAGGAAAAAAATAATGGCATTTTGTTTTTTTTTTTCGTGATTTTTAAATTAAAATGTTTAGTATTTACTTTTCTTGGGGAAAATGTTTTTTAATGAGAGATGAAAGAGGAAATTGTAGTATTATTTGAGGTGGAATAGAGTTAATGGTGAAAGATATGTTATTGGAGAAGGTACCAGCCTTCTCAGGAAGAAGACTCCTTCACTCACAATCTCCATTTTTTAATGAATAAAAAAAACTTCAAAGTAATTTTAAAAAAAATTAAAAAATATTTTTAATAAAAAAAGACATTTAATCCTACCCAAAACATAATATTAAGGGTATTAACATACAACAAAACATGGTAAAAAGATTGATATACTTTTTCAATGGTTAAAAAAATAATATCAACCACATTTCATGGGGTATTATAAATAACTAGGAAGGCAAAAATTTTCCACACTTTCAATATTAGTTTTCCTTCTTTTATGTATATTTTTAAAAAATTTTGCCAAAAAAAATTTATTATTCTGTTATTGTTATATTAAAAATGGAAAAAGAGAATACAAAAAAAAAATTTAAAAAAGATTCATTGATAAGGTTGACGGAATAAAAAGAATAAATTATAATTTTCTAATTAAAATTCCATAAAAAATAAGGTATAAAATAAACATTATAAAAAAGGGTAACAATATAAAATGATACATAAGCTAACAAATATAGGTACTACCACACAAAGGCATTCTTATCACCTTCCTACATTAATACTAATTTCAAAGTAAAAGAACAAAATATATGATCCACTATAATTTTGTATATATATTTATATGAAAAGAAATGAAGAATATTTTATGGTAATCAAACAAAAAAGATGATTATTGAAGCGCACATGCTATATATATAATTCAGCGATGATAGGATGGTGTTATCAAAAATTTTTAGTTTAAAAGGTCTGCGCAAAGTTTTGTATATGATTAAATATATTATATTTATGTATATGTTAACAACAAACAATTGCTAATGATATAAATAGTTTTATGTAGAATTTGATACTCTTGAACACATTTTTGTATTAGGTATAACATTTTCCACCCATTCCATATTTATAATGTATATAAATTATGATTAAAAAAAATATAAAATTATATTATATTAAAGAGAATTAATGACTGTTCTAAGATTCATAAAATAGCTTATCTTAGGAATAATTTAATTTTACTAATACATTTATGATCATATTAATGAATTTATAATTCTTAAAAATAGTATACATCTTATAGACTGGTAAAAAAAATATAAAAAATTAGCTATATTTATGATAAATTACATAAAACTACTAATAGTTTGTTGTTTTTTTTTTGCCTTTTGAATGAAGATATATTAAACAATATTAATATAATGTAACATATTCTTTTAAATTAATATTTTATGAGAAAAATGTAAAATCAGTGGATGATAATTAAGAATGTAAAGAAGATATTTAAAAGAGAAATACTAATACATCAAGTTCAGGTTTTTTTTTGGCCAATCATATTTAAAAAAATGTAGATGTGAGGAATGACAAAAATTTGATAAGAAGCAATATTTTATTGTGAAAAGAAAAAACGGAACATTATTGTTGTTATTAGATAAGAAGGAGGGGGGACAAAAAATTTAGGAATATGGACTGATTAAGTAGAGAGTCATCGAGAAAAAAAATAAAATTATTTGTAAAATAAATATCATTTTGAAGAAAGGACAAAAAAAGTAGGGATAATATTTATGTTGTTTATAAGGAGAATCATTAGGGATGCCTTAACATGACATTATACATTGTATTTGGATGAGAATAATAATTGTAATGAAGCAAAAAGAAGGTATAAAACATTAGAAAGTTAATTTTATAAAATAACTTAAACAAAAAGAAAAGAACGAATGATAAATCTATTGGTCAATATAATATTATATAAAGCATGTTAAAATGTTTTTAAATGTTCATAATTTGTCATTAAGTAGAAAAGAATTGATATATACATGTATAATGATGTTGTAAATTTTTGAATCACTTATAAAAATGTATCATCTCATCTCTCTTCCCATCCCCCTTTTTCTGATATAATATACAATATATACATAAATATACCAATTGAAGCTAGTATTACCGATTAAGAGGTGTATTTTTATGGTGTGGGTGTGTTGAAGGAGTATATAAATTTTAATATTGGTAATGAGATCAAAATAATATAAAAGTCATGACTATTGATATGAAGAAGTACCATTTAAAAGAGTCTTTGCCTGTTTGGTTTTTTAGTTTATTTCTCATTTGTCTTATTGTTTTGGGTTGAGGATGGCGCAAAGTATGATAATAGATACTTTCATTCTATCAATTGCCTAAATTTCTATCCAACCACCATTTACAAAAGTTTCGTGATAAAGAAAAAAAATACATATATAGAATAAAAATGCATTACAATGTTAATAATAAATGGTAAAAAAATTAAAACAATTACTCATTTATTTTTTAGGGTCCACAGTTTGTGAGATGTGTTGTTAAAGGAAATATGGAAATAGATAAGAGTTATACCAAAGGGTAATGATATTTAGATGCGTGTCTATATAATATGAACAACTGTTTTTCGGTTTGAGGAGTTGGAAAAGAAATGATATTATATTGATAAAAGTGTAGTTGTGAAGATTGGGAAATAAGAAAAAAAATTTCTTGGTTACTTTTTAACATATTAGCTCCATTAACGATATA
Source organism: Strongyloides venezuelensis (assembly GCA_963280985.1). Taxonomy (NCBI): domain Eukaryota; kingdom Metazoa; phylum Nematoda; class Chromadorea; order Rhabditida; family Strongyloididae; genus Strongyloides; species Strongyloides venezuelensis. The sequence continues at coordinate 22,481,755 of CAUJLX010000001.1, read as the reverse complement.
AGATGGTTTAATGAGAGTAGTTTGAAGTTTAATAATTAAGATGTTAGAATTTTGGGAACGGAAAAAAAAGTTAACAGAGGTTTTTAATGAATTGTTGTTGTTTGGGGGAATTAAGTTGATGAGAGAGAGAAGAATGTTCTTGAGAATGGGAAGGAAGAGAATGTAAAATTAATTTGCGAAGATTATTTAGGCATGTAAAAAAAATTGATATATCACTCTTGTTGACAAAAATCTCACTGATAAAAGTATATAAATCTTTATTATCTCTTTTATTAACTAATCTCATTAATCAAATAACAATAACTTTCTTAAAAATCATCTGTTTTGCCATAAAAAATCGAGATATTATATATGTATTTTATTAATGATAGTATATAAACGTTAAAATACATTCTTATCACTTATTTTCCACTACCAATGTTTAGTTTTTTCTTTAATATTTCAATAAATTCACCAGACGAAAGTAAATTATCGTTTTGATATTTGATTATTTAAATAAAATGATATTTTTATATTCTAAATATAATAATGGCATTTTTAGATATTAACTATCATTGGCAATTTGAATGAGTAAGTTTTAAATGTTATAATATCTTAATCACCAGGTAATTTAATATCACCTAAACCTCTCACAGACTGGAGGAACTTTATTTATCAAAAATGTTTGCCATTTAATTTTTTGAGGCTCTCTCCACACACACACCCAATTACCCAATAGAAATATTTTTAAAAAAAAAAACAATAAAGAATGTCTGAGTGATATGTATATGTATGAAATATTTTTTTATCACACAAAATATTGTGAATGGAAGAGAGAGAGAAATGAGTAAAAAAGTTTTGATGATAAAAATCTGGGTGTAAAGATACATTATAAATAAAATGTTATGTTTTTTGTTTGATAATAAAGCTAGCTACGTTGATATAATAAATTGCTCAGAGATATATATATATGTGTGTGTGTGCGCCAATATGATGCTGATAACAATAAATATATATTTAAATGTCTAAAAGATACAAGGAAAAGAGAAGTTAAGAATTTAGGGATTTTGTGACAAGAATTTTTACTTCTTTTTTTAACCAATTTCAAGAAAAATGAAAAGGAATGGTATCTTATTTGGTGGTGGTGTGAGTGTTTGTATATAAAAATCAGATAAAAGACAATATTTATTTTTTAATTTTATAATATAATCAAATTTCAAGTTGTTATTCTTTAATTTATAAAAAAAATATAAAATTTCCCCATGATATATAAATGAATTTGTTATACTAAAGAGCGTATGTGTGAAAAGCTAAGAGAGAGATATTTAATAATCAAATGCTACAAATTTTAAAATTAAAAAAAACAGCTGTTTAGTGATAATGATATTTTAAAAATATATTATATGATCGGCAGGTGATGAGGGGATAATTTGTGTATATATACATAAAAAACTTATGAAAATATATATGATATTTTTCTTATTTCAAAAAGCAATTTAAATTTTTTTGTCTTGGCAAATTATAAGCTCATTCTCACTTTTTCCTATCATAAGTGTTTTGTTTGAGAAGGAAATGTTTTTGCTAAAAATAGTTTTGATTATCAATTAATAGAAATTTTTAGATAAAAAATATTAAATTATAAAAGTTTTTATTTTATTTTTATTTTATCTTTTATGTCTATGGACCCTTTTCCTATGGTACCCTTTTTTTATATAATATAATAAAGTTTTTATATTAAATTTATATATATATAAATATTTTTCATATTATTTGTTTATTTTTACGCTACAATGGAGATTTCCTGCAAATTTTTTCGTAATACCCTTAAATATAAAAAACATCTCTATAAGTAAAAGTATATACTTGTAAATTATCAATAATAGTAAAAAGGATTAGCTAGTAAATTTACTACCACGCTACATAATAGTATCTTTGGTTCCTCCACATTATTTATTCAAATAAAAAGATAATAATAACATTTACCTGGCCCAGTAAGGAAATAATAAAAAGATTAAAATTCTTAAAAATAATCTCTATAAAAGTTTAAAAAATTTACATTTTCATGGTTAATGATAAACTTATAATTAAGATTGTATGTAGTTTTATTAGTTAAAAGGAGAAGAATGATGATAAAGGATAAAAATACAATAGAATTTTGGTAAAAATAAATTTTATTCATACATACTTATTTTGTACGAATATATACATGTATAAATGACAAATGAACGGAAGTAAATAATTTAAAAACGAAGAATTTGACTGTTTTTGAAAAAAGAATAATAAATAGTGGTTAAAAAAAATAGCTATTAAGTTTAAGATATATTTATAAGCTTAAATATGGGACGAATGTAGGTTGCGCAGTTTGTGGACCAATGGCATCTGTCTAGTCAAAAAAAAATGACAATTTTCTTTTACATTACATCCTCCTCCGCAGTACAAATTTTAATATTGTTTTCCTTCAAATTCTTGGAAAGTTTTTATATTCAATAGCTATTTTATTTATTTATTTATTTTAGTTAATTTTTATTGTTTTAGAAAGCGATAAAAAGTGGTATGAAAGAGTAAATTTTGAATGGGTCAATTTTTGGGTCCTTTTTTCAGTAAATTTTAGTATGTATAGAAATTAAAGTAAAAAATGAGTTTATTGACGTCAAATGCGCATTCTTCAGGAAACTGAGGATGACATCAGTAAAAGAAATTTTCCTTAAATTATTTCATTACTTTTTATTATATAATTATGACATTCTAACAGACAAAAAAAATATTATTTGAAAAAATGTATTATATTTTTATCTTTTGCACTTAAAGATAAAGGCGTACCCAATATATGTCCTTTATTATTCATAAATTAATAGATAAAAGTTTAGAAATAAAAAACAAATTAGCAGCCAATTAATCCCAAATGTAGTTATATTTCAAATAATATATAATTAAAAAACACAACTTTATACATAATATTTTATAACTATATCATAAAAAACCAAATATTAAAAAATTGGGGCCAAAAAAAAGCCTAATACATTTTTATAGTTTATTCATTTAAACTGTATCCACTAAAAATTAAATGTTTAATTTAAAGTTAAATATTTTATAAAAATAAAACACATTTTGATACAACAACTTTTGTTATTTATTTATTAGACTTTCAAAAGTTATGCATATATAGAAATATGGATGATTGAAGAAAAACAATATTTGTATTAATAATTTTTATTTAATTTTTTATTGTCAAAGAACAACATTATTGCGCATTACCATTTTATTTGGTCGACTATTGAGGTATTTTTTTATCATATAAATTTATTATTTATTAATTTTAAAGTTTAATTTTATTGCCTATAGTTCATTGAAATAGCATTTATAATTCTTTTATTGTTCCTTATTTATTTTGGTTTTTTTTATTTTTTTTTCATCCATCTTCATAATGGTAATCAACGTCAAAAAATAAAATTTTTCTATGAATATATTAGTAAAGTTATAAAAGTTAATAATGTTTAAGAAATTTATAGAAAAATGTTTAGAAATAGTATAAGATGATTAATAACTCTATGAGTTATTAAACGTACATTTAAAAAGAAATTTTGTTAATTTTTTGGTACTTTTATCTGAGAAAAGTTTTAAAAAAAGAGGTTTTTGATATATGTAGAATTATAGGATGGATAAAAAATGTGAGTTGGTAAATTTTATAGATAGTATCCTACATTTTGGAGATAAAATAATGATGAATTGAAAGAAATTAGAAGTAATATTTAAGAGAATTTATCCTAATAATTGTTGTTTTATGTATGTGTCTGGTGGTAATAAAGAAAAAGTCCATATATTGTGGGGGGGAGAGGAGATGATAATAAATGTATAAAGTTGATAAAAGGAAAAAAATGATTTATTAAAACTTCTTGAACATTCTTGGGTAACCTTTTATAAAATAAACCCATACATAAGCTGTTAAATTTAAAATAAATATATCATTTCAATATTATTTTTAGATACACAAAAAAAATTATTTTTTTGGCCCTTCATACTTCTACCAATTGTTATTTTACGGTGTAGTTGAAAAAATGAGGTTCTTCTATCATTTTCAATAAATATAAGTAAGCGTTATGTAAATAAATATGAAAACTGCTGAGATGGTTTAAAAAACATATTATAAAAAACACAGTCATGGGATATATATAAATAAAGTTGACCATCATCATTATATAGGGGGAAAGATAATGAATTATAATATCAGTTAATAATATCACTATCAATAATTAAAATTAATGGTTATAGAATAGTAAATAAGTCTAGAATTTGGCGTTATTTCAATAAAAAAAACAAACATATGATTATTTTTACTATAAAAGTCACTAATTTCTGATACTTATACTTCTCCCTCAATAATTACTTAAGGAAAAAAAACAAAATTTTTGGTATCATAGAACATCTCTCTGTTTATGATCACTCATCAATGAGTAATGATAAAAAATATAATTAATTTTTTTTCAAATTACCAAAAAGTTCTTGTTACAAATAAAATTGGTAGTTTGTTTAATTTTCACTAAAATAATATCAAAAGAATTATTTTAGATAAATAACAGAATGAATTTACATTTTTTTGATTGTCACCAAAAAAAACCTTTTAGAAAAATCAATGATTCAAGAGTGGTTTACTAATAAAAAAACAATATATTTGTAAGAGGAGTAATAAAAGCAAAAAATTTTCACCATACCAATAGTTACATCCTCATTTTTATTTATTTTCATATCATTTAAATTGAAAAAGCTTTGAAGAAAGAAAAAATAAATGTACTATTCTTTATTAAATATCAATTTTTATATCTTTTATAGAATATTTATTATCAAATATTTGACAAATATGCGCATATTATGTATATATCTTATTTATCCAAAAAAGGTCATAAAAAATGTGTAAAGAAACAGGATATAAAGTATTATATTGAAAAGAGTTAAATATAAATAAATACTGCAAGACATGTAATAAAAATATAAATAAAAAAAAACTTTAACATGCCTTGCTGGTTTTGCTATATTTTTTTTTCCAAAAAAAGAAGGAAATAATTTGCTATTTTTTTTATGATGTACTATTTAAAAAATTTTGATAAAAATATATTTTTTTTGTTATATATTGTTATTGCCATTTATGTTTGCGTAAAAAATATTATTTAAATACATTTTGTGTGTAGAAAAAATAGAAAGAATAATGAGATAGTTAAACAATTTGGGGGGATAACAACATATTTGATAAAAAAGTTTTGTTTCGTTAAATTCTAAATAAAACACAAGCGGGTGATCAAAGTATGAGGAGGAAAGATGTATGATAACGAGGAATGTTACATAATGAATATCTATTAATAATTTTTATCCATTTTAAAAGGTAGAAATGCACTTTTGGGATTTAATAAATGTAACATTTAACAATGTTGTGTCTATTAATATAATATAAAAGGAGAGCTATATAAAAGATAATCGTTATCTATCTCCTTCTATCTTTTTCTCAAGAACGACATTAGTAGGAGAACCAAGTTTGAATTTTAAAAAAAAAATAGTAATAAAAGAAAATTTATATAATAAAAGTGAATAAAAAATTGGGTGAATAGTTATGTCATGCCTTTGTAATCGTGATATTAACTATGAGATGATAAAAAGTTGTTTTTTAAATATATCATGATAATTAGAATTTTTCAATTATTTATATAGTTTCTGTAAAATTACGAATTATGCAAATAAGTTACGAAAATAGAATGATATATGCGTACATTAGCAAAAAGTTTTCATTATAATCTGTTAAAAAATATTAGCATTTAATTCTTGATAAAAATCATCTATATTTCGTCATATATAGTATAGTCTTTAAAAAATAATGATATATTCAAGATAATGAAAATTTAAAAAAGGAATTTAAGTATAATTCGCTTCATCTAAATTTTTTTTTCATTACTAGAATATACATCTATAAAGTTAAAAAAAGTAATAAAATTTTTTTCTCCTGCTAAATAATAGTTAAAAAAAAACTAATTTTGTAAATGTGTCAGCAAAAACTAAATAATTATTTTCCCTTAAATACATTCCTTAAAACTGCGCAATAAGCTTAATACATTTGTCATTAATATATAATAAATATATACATATATATATATATGTTTATATCTATACTTATATATTTTTATACATAAATATATATAGTACCCATTCTGTGCCAGTTTGTACAGCTTAAGATATTTTTTGATCACCACCTTACAATTTTTGAGATTTCTTCCTAAACGTTATTTAGAACCATTATCATTAATAAGAAAGTAATAGTTGGTAAAAATATATTTGAAGTTGTAAAGGATGGAATGTTGATAGGTCAAATTAATATATATTTTATGATTTTAAAAAATGTTTTGCTTCATTTTGTAGTAATAAAAATATAGTGAAACTTTTTTTAAATTTATATTTTTATTTAATCTTGACGTATTGCATTTTTATACACTTTGTTTTAAAAAAAAATTTATGTTAATGAGTATGATGTATTAAGAAATACTTGATACAAAAAAATTTTAAAAAAAGTCATTGGTATTCAGATGTAAATATTAAGGTTATTATCATTGCAAAATTTCAACAGAATAAGTATATTCAAAATTCATGTTTTTTGGTTGTCTTAAGAAATTTGTTGATAATTTCGTTGATAAGAAATTTCTCTGTCATTTGTAGATGCTGTCCATCACAAGTTAACAAATGGATTCTTTTAGAATCTGATAATTTCTTTAATCCTAGTCTATCGTTAACATATAATGCTGTTTTATTCATAGGAATAACAGTTTTTCCATCACTATCATAAAATCCAAACCATTCACTTTCTTTTGGTACAACCATCTCATCCTTGGAGAATTTAACCAGTACAATATTCTTTAGTTTCATTAGATTTTGTTTATATGTTTCATTGTTCACTCTTTCATTGTTAATATCTGCCAAGAAGATATTTTTTTCTTTGTAAATATTGTCAGCTAATGGATCATGCCAATATTGAGCTTGAACAAGTAACTTCTGGATGAAAGGTATGTATGCTCCCATGTTGAGGAGAGTACTTACAACTTTGCATAATCCTCTTGGTCCAGTACAATATGGGAAACCAAATATTCCCTGTTGTGGTCCTCCAATAGATATAAGGTTCTTCATTGGAGGATCTGGACATCTTTGAGCAACGGCCCTCATAAACAAACCTCCTTGAGAAAATCCAAGTCCGTTATACCCTCTTCTGAGATAAGGATCATCTTTAATCATCTTACATGCCTCCTCGACAAGATCATTCATATTCGCAAGAAAACCATGTTCGGTATCACTAAATATATTAGATCCAAACCTTAAACTATGCACATAAACCCCAGGTAACTGTTTCTTAATTATGTTTATTACCCTTCCCATAGAAATTGGATTACAACAGCTATCACCTAAAAATAAGCATGTTAAAGATTGTAATGTATTATCAATTTTACCCATTCCATGCCATATAACAACTGGAGTTGAAACATTCTTGTAACCCCCCTTTTTTTTGGTTAAATAAACAAGGCCCCTTCTGATTTCCTCTGTAGATACAGTGACAATTAATAAAAGAATTAAACAATAGCGATAAAATATCATCCTTTAAACAAAACAGAAACAAAGAATGATTGGTTAAAGGCTATATTGTATGCTTAAATAATGCTCTGGTGATTAGCCTTATCTTGAGATAGTCATCTACTCAGAAGATAAAAAAGTACTGTTTACTGACAGCAAAAAGCACCGTGAATGATGTTCAATATGTTAGTGAAGACTTAATAAGAAGATAAGACGATGCAACTGGACAAGCCAAATAACAATATTCCAACACAAACACCTACATTAGAAACAAATGCCCTTCCATTGCACGCACATACACGCCAACAACCTCATAGCGTTTTATTTATGATAAAAAAAATTATACAAGTGCAATACATATAAAAAATAAGTGTCTCAAATAAAAAAATTAAACCCCAGTGGAACCAAAACCACCTTCACCACGAGTGGTCTCGTTGATATCATCAACCTTCTCATATCTCAAATGCCCAATCTTCTCCATAACGAATTGAGCTATCCTGTCATGTTTATTCACCTTAAAATCTTCCTCACCAAAATTGAAGAGGAGAACGTGAATGATACCGCGGTAGTCGGAATCAACAACACCAGCTCCAACGTCAATGAAATTCTTCGTTGCCAATCCAGAACGTGGAGCAACCCTTCCATAGTAACCAACAGGTATTTGGACCTTCAATCCAGTGGAGACGAGAGCTTTACCCTTAGCTGGGACAACAGTCTCCTCAACAGCATACAAATCAGCTCCAGCAGAGAAAGGAGATCCATATTTTGGCTCAAGAGCATCTGGGTGAACTAAGACATATCTTATGACATCATTGTTATCATCCTAAAAAACGATGTGTTACTACCGCGATATAAAAAAAACGGACATTGTCATAACATCCATACAATACTCACCTTCATATCATATTCCTTATCAATATCAACACATGGTCTTTTTACTGGAACTGGACATTGGATTGGGGATTCAGTAGTTGTTGAGACCATATTAATATTAGTAATAAATTTCTTCCAAATAAATGAAGTAAAAAATAATTTGGAAACGAAATGAGATGGGTATGAGGATGACAATAGGTGTAATAGCGCTTTAGAACAGAGAAACGCTTTGGGATATATATTATATTATAGTGTTTGGATTTATGTTTTATTTTTATTACATGATTGTTTAAATATGTGTGAAGGAGGGCGCGGGCAGTTGATTTTTGTTATTTTAAATTTTTGGCTGCTAAGAAGAGGTGGTTTTTTTACTGCTTTCAGATGGTTGTTAATTTGTTAAATGGGGATTGGTGTGTTGTGGAGAAATGTTGAGAGTGGGATTGTTTGGTGTTTAGATAAGTTGTGTGTGATATGATATTTTATCTGGTAAGTAAAATTTTGTTTTATGTGGTTTTTTATTTCTTAACAATGATTCACTGTACGTGGTATGGTTATATTTTGGAGCAATTCTTTGGACGGGTCTAACTTCTTTTTTCAATTTCCTCACCTTCTGTTACTGGGTAATAATTATTAGTTTTAATATCACATTCAACTACCTTTGAAATTTTTGTTCACTGTGGTGTGTGGAGGGGCATGCGTCGGTGCCCTCATAGATAACTGTCTCTTTGTGTAGGGCATTTAAGAGTATATACATACGTTTGTTCTCTAATTTTCCCTGATTCTCGAGCGTTGAGAAGAAATGTATACTTTTAAAAATTATTTTGAACAATCAGATGATTAGTGTTATTCATACTTTTGAAACTTTCCTGGTGTAAATTTGTCTATGTTGGTTACCAGTGTTTTCATTAGATGTATTTTTCCACCATTTTCATTGCTAACGGAAGATTAATACTATCCTGTGATGGACTCTTCTTCATACGACTGCTTTTTACTGTATTAACATATGGATTTTGATATGAATGGGACTTCGAATATAACATCTGGTGGTTGTAGGAATTGAAGTTAAGATAAACTATCCTAAAATTAGATTTTTACTTTATATATTTAATATTTGACTTAACAACGAGGTATTTGAAATAAAGTCCCATGTAAGAATGGGTTTTCTTATCAACAGAGAGAAGTTATTATATAAATTACCAACTATTTTTGCATTTTGAATCGCTGTCATATTTTTAATGGAAAATATTTCCTTTTTACATGAACACAGACTGTTATATTGAAATTAAATAAATTTTTTACTATCAAAATGATTTATGCATATTACTTCTAAAAATTTATTTATTTATTGTTTTGATTTTCAAAAAATAAACAATTTTATTTTATTAATTGTCAGGATTCTTATTTTTACCAAGGCAAGCTAATGGCACATAAGTAACTTATTTGTGAAATGATAAATATTAAAGGTTCTTTCTATGCTATTTTAATTCCTTTGTACTTTGTTAATTTTTCTTGTATTTGCTTTTGTCTTGTATAATGAAGAGAGTAGTATTAACAAGTTGAAGGATGAAAAACGTTTCAACAACTCTTTTGATGATTCAGGTATGTTATAATTCTTATAATTTCTACAACTTTATCTTGCTAGTATTCAACGAAATAAACTTAGAGATGGCAAAAAGAGCGAAAGTATTCTGTCTCATTCTGACATCAAAAGTCAATAGAGAAAGAGCCATCCTTCAGAAGAAGACATGGGTAAAGAGATGCGACAACCATATCTTTGGATCTGGAGAGGAGAGCGAAGATATCCCAACCTTCAAAGCCTATCACGACGATGGATATTCATTCTCTTTTGGGAAGATGAAAAATATATTGAGATATGTTTGGAGAAAGTATGGCAACAAATACGATTGGTATATCAAGGCGGATGATGATACGTATGTTATTATGGAGAATTTAAGGGCTTTCCTGTTGAATGAGGATCCAAGCAAGCATGGTTATCATGGTTTTAGAATGGCAGTTGGTGGTAAATCTAATCCTCATGCATACACCAGTGGTGGAGCTGGTTATGTTATGAGTAGGAGAAGCGTCAAAGAGTTAGTTGAAAAGGGGTTTGGTGACTCGAAATATTGTAGACAAACAGACAAAGCTTTTGATGATCTTGAAGTAGGAAGTTGTTTGGAAAAGTTAGGTGTGATACCAAGTAAGAGTCTTGACAGTAGAGATAGAGTTTTGTTCAATGTATTGGATCCTCCAAGAGCATTGTCTCCAGCAGTTGATGCCTTCAAAAAAGGATTTATTAGGATGGCAAAATTTCAGTATAATACTTCAATGAATTCTGTGGCTGATTTTCCAATAACTTTTCACTACGTTAGGGGTGAGATGATGTATGCATTAGAGTTTTTCCTGTACCATATGGAAGTAATAGGAAAGAATTCCAGACTGAACAGAATGGAGGATAGTGATAATACCGACACAAAATTGAAGGTTAATAAAAAATTAGCATTAATAGAAAAGTTTTCAAAGTACAACTTTAAAAAGTAAATAAATAATATTTATTTTGTAAAAATACACGTATATAAACGATTTTTTTAAATTAAATAAAACCTTTTGAAATTGTAAATTATATGTGACAAAAAAATTATGTATCAATCGTACCAGAAAGTATTTTCGATTCGTATTTCAACAAGATGTCTTATCATAGTACCTTCTATCGTTGTCGATGTTGACAATAGATTTTCCTTGCACCCGATTATCTTAAATTTTTCTGTAAATCCTTGAGGAGCAATAATCAAAAAGAAACCATAGGAAAAGGGAAGATACCTTTTTAGACATATATATAAACGTTTAATCAGACTTTTACATTTTGCTTTTTATAGATAATTTTTGGTTCTACTAAAAATGTAAAACAAATTTAAAGTGTTTTTTTTGTTTATATGATAACTTTCAAGGGGTTCCCACAGTCCATCTGGATTACAATTGCCGAAAATTGTAATTTTATTTTCGACTTGTTTTTACTATCCGAAAGTACAGAGATACAGAAAAGGATACATGCATTGTTAAGATATATTGATATGAATTACGAGAGCAGAAATGACCACGATTCAACAAATTGTAAAAAAAATGCAGGAAAAGAAAAATTTCTGAAAGTACTGTCAATTGAAATAAAAAATGAAGTATTTTTTACTGTTGATTTTATAAATGTTTATGTATATGGACAATGAAAAATAAAATCTATAGATACCATGAGTAATATTGCATTTTTGTTGGTTAACTTTTATTACCTTAGCAGTATTTTATCTATAAAAATTTAATTTACCTTTGTTAATCATCAATTTGAAAAAAAGAAGTATTATTCTTATTCGATTAATTCTTTTCATAATGTAAAAATAAAATTGAAAATATATAGGTAACATCACTTGTTCATCTTCAATACAGCATAAAGTAAATGTCACCAATTTAAATTTTTTTTTAACAATCAATCTATTTATTATAAGAAAATTATGAAATTGCAAAAATATATTACTCCTCTCTTTGTCTTATATTTTTTCAATAAAAACAACAGATTTTGTATTAGTTTTTTATTTTTTTTTCTCTACGATGTTGACTGTGACTTAGACGAATGGAGGTCTAAGAAGAATTAAGGCCGTTGGCTTTGTTTTACAAACTAATTGTGCAACACCTATTAAAAGGTAAGTTTAGTTATAATGAAATTTAAGAAACAATTTTCAGATTACGTGATGCCAACAACCCTCCGAAAGATTATAGGCGGCTTGGAGCTTGTAGTCGATTTCGTGTAGGATTCAAATGTAATATAGCAGGACCTGCTGAGGAAAAGAGATTTTTTTATGGGACCCTTTATTTTAATGTCTCTAATTCAATTTTTTTTTGTATTTTTAAAGGTATTTTTAAGTATATTTGCAATCTTTGTGTTTATTGTATACATGTATTTAAATGTATCTATTGTATTTAATAAAATTTTTTCTAAGTTAAAAAATCAGACCACTTGTAGTCTTAAATATAGCCAACAATTATTTAGTTTGTTTTCATTAAGGATAAAGAAGTGTTTGCTGTCTTTAAATTAATATATGGTAAAAACCGTATTAATTGTTTATGAGAAAATGATTATTAAATCAATTAGTTCCTTATTTAACAACTAAAACCTGATTAAATAGAACATTTGCCTATATTTAAAGGAAAAGATGAATCTCCAAAAAAAATACTCTAAATGCTACAAACTACCTCTAAATATTGTTATTTATTATTATACATTATTAAAAAGGTTCATTTTAGTAAACTTATTGTATCATTTAGCTACTTAAAGTGGGTCCCTATTCTAAAATTTAGCCTTAACTTTAATTGAAATGCTGTCAGTTACACAATTTAGATATAAGGCAACTTCAATTCCACCTTTAATGGTTGTTTAAACTTCATTTTTTAGAAATATTATTCTAAAAATAATATTTGTATAAATAGTTCTTTATACACGTGTATTTTTACATCAATCAGAGAACTTTAAAGTTTTTGTCAATTTTTTTTTACAACTTGCTAACTACTAATAATTAATGACTGGAATTTTAAGAAAATAATTAATAAAGTAAAAGCTTTACATTATGGAATAATAAAATTAATTAAATTTTTTTATTAACTTTAAAAAAAACAATAATAAGCAAATTTAATTAATTTACTTAATTGTCTATGTGATTTATTGGACACATTTATTATTTAACCTTCTATTCTTGTAACATTACTTTCATTAATATAATTCATATGTTTATCGTGGGCACGATCAACCTCAACTTTAACTTTATAATCTATAAATTTACAATCCATCCTGAAAGATTCATCATAATCCCAAAGTTTCAAAAAATCGGAACTTTTACACATTTTTTCATTTGATAAAAATTTTCTTTTAAATAAATTTTTACGAAGTTCAATTTCTTTTTCTTTCAAACCATGATGGAATAACTCATCATCACAAAATTTATAGTCAGAAAGCCATGAATCTCTTGACCACCTCTTTTTAGATAATTTTCTAACAATTTTTATTTTTCCTCCTTCATATGTATAATAATTAATATCGTTAGGAGTTTCATCCATTAAGTTTAAAACATATCTCATACACGAGACAAATAACATATACGGCTCAAGTCCTGAGTTATGACTTCTGTATATTTCCATACATCGCAAATATTTATTGTGATGCTCTACAACTCCTATGAATTCAGCAAAAACTGGATGAAGAGCAGCATTATCTCCAAAAGTATTATCGATAGGTTTTTTGTATTGATAATCAGCAAAGAATTTTAAGAAACTTCTTGTGTACAGCGTATTTTTTATTATATAACTTCCTGCCATTATTTCACTATTATGACTTCTATCATAAAATAGAATATCTTCTTCACCTTTTGGAAGGTAATTTTCTACTCTATGTACTGGGTTAATTACCATAATATCAGAATCAATAATTACAATGTACTTTATTTCTTTTTTATACCTTTGCGCATAGTTAGCAATTATGCAATGTCTTCGGAAAAAAAATTCTGGTTGATTACAGTTATAAGTAAATTCCGGAAGTTCTTGTGTATTTAACATTACATAAGTATAATTATGATGCCAGGAATAACATTTAACGGTTTCGATTGATTGTTTATACATGTATTCAACGGGACCATCAATCACTGAAACAATAGCGATTTGGTGTGGGAGTAATGTGTCCTTTATTGAGGTATCTGCATTTGTATTAACATTGCCGACATTGTAGAAATGTGCATCCTTGGAAGCAGTAACCATTGCTTGACATAACATTGAAACTGTTGACAAAATTAAGAAGCATGTTGAGAAAGGACGAGGAAACAAAGCCATTGTTGAGATGTCGTTATTAAATCATTCGAAATTTCATAAAATTTAAACAATTATATACTAATAAATATGATAAAATTTTTCATAACAATATTCAAATTTTTTATAATTTGAATGTATTCATAACAATATTTAATTTTTTGATTTTTAAAATTTATTCATATCAATAATTTTGAATGTATACACGGAAAGATCTAATCTCAACCATGAATAGAGCTTTATTTTACTCAATATTATTAAATATATCGATAATCATCTGTTTAAATTTTATTTTAAACTTGTTACCAAGATTATCAAATAATATTTGAGAAACTTTGAAATATCCTCCACGAGTATCATAATGTTTATAAAGAGCAAACGTGTTCAAGTATAAATATAACAAAATTCGTCCTTAGATATTTTTAATTCTAAAAATTAGTGTATAATTTCAAGAAGAACATTTTTTACGGGCATAATAAATTCTTTGTATATATAATCCAATAAAGTAAATTCAATGGGATAACTTTGAGATCCAAATTTTTAGTTTGATTTTTAAGAATTGTTGTCCCATATAATTTTTAATATTATTCAACCTCGGGCTGTATGAACTAAAAAAGATGTATATAGAAGTTTTTTAAATTTCCTGAGGTTGTTTTCAAAAAATTAAAGTACCATAGATTTCATGAAATCCAAAAATAGAAAATTTATACTTGTTTTATTAGCTTCAAACCTGTCCAAAAGAATCCATCACTGGTAAATATGTAAACCATGGTATATGAAGGCTCCGATTAAAAAAACATAAAAAAAAATTTTAAACTTCCAAGAAGTTATGAGCCAATTTAAATTTTTATAATTGTAATTTTATGATCATCTTTTTTACTCAGTATTTGAAAATTTAAATACTCAATATATTTCATTTGTATATTATTTATCTATATAAAATATGATTTTTATATACATTTATAATTAAAAGGATATGAAGTATTATCTTGTTATGTCCATAAAATCCTCTTATATATAAAGGTTTAAATTAAAGGTTTTGGGATATTTTAGAAGTTGTAAGTGTTCATATAATCACAATAAAAGACATTAATGCAATATATTTTTTTAAAAACAGATAATTTAACCAGCTAATTATTTATTAATTAAAAAAAATAAAACAATAGAAATAATATTAAAGTTACTGTCTAAGAAAATTGAAAGTTCATTATTTTAAAAAAAGTTTCTTGAGAATTTCGAGTAATTTTAAATATGTGGGATAAGAAAAAATCTAAGGCCCTCATTTTACATACTTACACAATACTCATATGTGGGATATTACTATATATAAAATATTCCTATTTTACTCATCATTATATAATTTTTTTTCCTATAAAACTTTAAGGATCTACACTAAAATACCATTATCAAAGATAAATACCGACTAATAAAGACAAAAATTTATTGATAAGGTAAAACCTACAAATAACACTTGATAATCTTTTTAATATTTCTAAACATCAATACTCTGCTTAGTTTAATCGTAATTTACAAAACGTTATTTGTTATTCTTTATTATAAGTATTTTTTTACCATTTTACAAACTTTCTTTTGCACTTTTATAAATACTACTATAAATTTAAATTATCCGAAATGCACACATCAACAACTGTTGATGAAAACTTGAAAGAGTGGTAAAAAAATGATTCAGAATTATTAATATTTTATTGTAGTATAAAATATTACATTTTTCATTATCTTATATAAGCATTTAGGCACCTTCTAACTGATTTAAAACTTTCTATTGTACTTAAAATAACATTATGATATAAAAAGAAGTGTAAACTTATTTGGAAATAGAAAAAATAGAAATAACAATCTTAAATCAAAACCAGGAAAAAATTTTATAATCGTTTCTTTACATTCAGTAAAATTCATCCTTATACCACTAAAACGATATGAATACCCTAATATATTAGAGTAAAGATCCAGTTTCATCGAAAAAAATTCCAGTACAATGTTTTCAATTTTTTATCATAGATGTGGTAGAGTTGGAAGAATTAATAAAGAGATAGCTCGAACAATTATTCTTGAAACTGATTTATAAGATGGTAGTCTAGTATCTATTTGGATTAATCTTTTAACAATACTAATCTTTAGATGATTCAATAAAACAAAAATTCTACGATATGTAAAAAAGTTTATTCTTAATACTGGTAATTTACTGTTACTGAATTTTAAAAGAATCTATTGTGATTGTTATAAAAAACCTAAAATTCATAAAAAATTCCCTTTTTTCATTTTTTAGAGTTATCTTTTTAATTATTTGAAAGAAACTTTATTTTCATTAATGGTTTTATTTACTTACTTGATGTCCTTTTTTGGATTAACCTAAGTTTTATTAGAGTTGGTGATCATTCAAATGCTAACATATGATTAACGGAAATGAAGGAAAGATAAATATGAAACATTGATAATAATTATAATAATTAAAAAAAAAGTTATCATTTTCCTTATCTTTTATATCAATATAATATATCTAGGAATAATCTATATTGTTTTGTCAGCTAAAAAATGCACAAATTTGTATGTATGGTAGTAAAATATAATACAAATATCCTTATAAAATTATATATTTTTAAAATTTATAACAATTACATTTTGAAGTCAGTCATTAACTAGACTTTTACAGAAGCAAAATTTTCTATATTCAGTAACGTCAGCGCACAACTCTGCTTGAACTTTATATGTATTTGTTCTTGTTATCTTAGATAGTAAAGTAAAATTTTGATTATAGTATGCTCTGAATGATCCCTTTCCTGGTTTCATTATGGCCATAATTTCATACAACGTTGTGTTATTTCTTTTACTAGTTTTTACTACAAATGAATCTTTTACATCATTATGAATTTTTAACTGAGAACAAATCTCTTTTAAATTGCCGTGTTCAAGTTGTTTGTTTATATCTTTGATAAAAACTTCTTCTAATCTTTTGTAAATTTCTCCAGATTGTCTTCTATCCAATTTTGCATACTTTGGTTGATATAAACAATATTCAAAAGGAATATTCATATCGTAACAGGAACGATTCTTATCAGATAATGGGCGTATTAAACTTGATCCCTTAACTGTAATATTTACAACATTAGATAAATCATATGGTCTAAGATTTGTGAAATTATTCTTGGGACCTTCGGTTAAAATATCAAGAAAGGTAGCATATACGTCTAACTGTGAGATATGTTTAACTGAGTTTGCTTTAAGATTATCAATTAATTCCTGACTTCCTAATAACTCAGCTGGAGGTTTGATAAGAAAGTATGCATTCATATGTTCATATTTCCCATTATCTGTATCCATATATTGACCCAATCGAAAACCATGGTCACCCATAAGAATTATGAATGAATCTTTATTATATTGAGAATTTTTTTCAAAGTATTCTGATAAATATTCATCCTGTTCAAAAATGTTATCTATACTATCATGAATCAAATTAGATTGCCAAATCAACGATGCTGAAGGTTGGTTTGAATACCTTTTAAGGAAATCTCCATAATATTTAAAAATATCCTGACCATTCAAGTAACATTTATTCTTTTTGTCTTCATTAATTACTTGACGGCTATTATTAAGATTATTACGAACCAAAAATTGACGAATTCTGGTTGTGTGATGAGAAAAATCGTTAACGAAACCTTCACAGTTAGGAAACTCAAATATTTCAATTTCGTAATCATCAGCATACAAAGTTACATAACCCATCTTCTTGTAATAATCAAATATGAGTGTTGTATTGTCTAATGGAATATTACACGGATTTTCTGAACCCCAATCATTTATTTTTTTTGGTTTACTAAAAGAAGGTTCTTGAATATTTTCACTGATTTTATTTACTAGAAAAGCATGAGAATTTGGCATACTGTTTTCACCTTGAATATTTAAATACTTCATTTCTATACCACCGTGTTTCAATAATACACTCCTCGTTTTGTTTAAAGCCCTTAATGCATTGTAATATGATAATGAATCAATTACAATGACATGAAGACTGTATTTTTTAACATCATTTGGCAATGAATATCCTGACTTAAAGAAATCTCTTTTTTCCTCAAATGTGTCATTCAACTTTCTTTGTATTAATTCTATATTTTCATAAACTTGTACATTTTCTTCATTGTAACATTTAACCCAAGGAACATCACACTCCAAAACAGCTTTACCCTCTATTTTTACTTCTTTTACAATATCGATATGTCCCTAATTTCTTCTAAAATAACATGTATAACTACAGTTAATTTTTGATTTCATTTCATTTTTTATGAATATTGTATCATTTTTAATATAGTAGTACAAATTTTTATCAACAGGTTCACATGGTGGAGATTTTTTATTTGGATCAAACCACCTTTCATAGTCATCTGGCCATGGATTACATTCATTAAATTCGCAAGTCAAATCATGATTCTTAATTCTATATTTAACATCATCTACCTTTTCATAATAGTCCTTCGTTTTTTCATAAGATAAAGCAATAGATGAATCTAACGAAGGCAAATATTTAGCCGATCTAAAATACACTGATAGAATCACCAACATCATTGTTATTAGTATAATCGCATATCCAACGTAAACACGTTTCTTTTTTGAAAAATCTGCAAGGATAAAAATAGTTTTTATTTAATTAGTAAAAAAGCAAACTAACTCATGCTTTTTTTAATTTCATCATCAAAAGTCGGATTGTTTTGAATAGTAATTGATGATCCAGTAGACATTTCTGATTATCAGCCTTGGAGACGATAAATATATCTATATATTAATTTAGAATTCCATATTTTAAATAATTTCTGCAATAGTAAAAATTTAGCTATTAAAGAAACAAAATTTAAATTTTTTTAATATGATGATTTTAATGAAATTATCAATAAAACATTTATTATAAACCTTCATTCAAAAAGTTAAATATTATATTTAAATATGTGACTAGTTAAGATTTTTTTAGTTAAGAATGTCAAGAATATTTTGATATAAATTCAGTTGAAAATCATAACAAAAGAATGTGATATTGGACGTAATATAATGATATAAAGTTATTACCCTATTCAAAATTTTATAATTTATTTATAATTAATATCTTACTTATCATTATATAATTATTCTCGTAAAAAACACTAGTGATTAACACAAAAAATCACTATCAATGATCAATACCCACTAAATACAGCTGAAAATATATTAATAAAGCAAAATATTTAAACAGATTTTGAAAATTTATTTTATTTTCGTAATATATTAATATAATGCTTGGTTTATCATTCTTTATTTTAAGTATATTTTATCCTTTTGTAAACTTTTTTGACACTTTCATAAATGCTACTATGATTTAAATTATCAAAAACACACATGTCAATACAACTGTTAATTTAAAGTAAAAAAATGTTAAAAAAAGGAATTAAAAGTTATTAATAGTTTTTTATAGTATAAAATATTATATTTTTCATAAAAACATTTATACATCTTCTAACTGATTTAAAGCTTTTACTACAAGTCTACACACACAAAAAGACACAGATAAATCTAGAATGTAGTATATTTTGTTCTAATTAATAAAATTCAAATTTCTTTGATTTGCAACTAATTTTATCGCAATTATTTCGTGTGTAAAAATAAAAGCTATAATTCAAAAATTATTAAAATAACTTGCTATTTTTCAAAAGCATTATTTTATTACCAAATTTAATTTTTTTTTCTACAACAAATTTCAAAACATTAAGTCAGAATTTGTTATTTTTTACATTTTAATTATCGACTGTATTTATAGCTTTACCAAAATGAAAAATTTCCACATTTTTATTTCAAATTTATCCTAATTTTTATGTAGTCTATTTATAGTTCATTTAGTTTAATAAGAATTGTTAATATTCTTAAAAAATCTAAATATTATAAGCTATGAAAGAGTACAAATATGTTGAATTTCATAGTTGAAATTATAATATCATTAAGCTTATCTTGTTTTTATTTCTACGATTAATCATCAATAATTAAATGTATATTTATTCAAGGAAATTTTTATGTCACGTTCTTATATTTACAACATTTTTATGTGCAATATTGTTTTCTTATAATATACTTACTCAAGAATACGTTAACAAATTTAATGTAACAACAAAATTAGAAAGAAAAAGAATTTTATTATATACTCGATATTATTCCACAAACGAGAGAGAATTATTTGATAAATGTGAACCATAAATTGTGAATTTACACAAGATAAGAAATTATTTTAAACCTCTGATGCAGTTGTATTTCATTTTCGTGGAATTAGTGATCTTCCTACTAGAGCTTTACCTTTACAAAAATTTGTATATTTTACAGAAGAAACACCATTTTCCACTATACCTGAATCTTCTCCAAAGAGTTATTTTAATTAGATTATGTCTTATAATAATAAATCGGATGTTATATTTGAATATGGAAGTAAATAGATTAAAATTGTTAGTAACCATAAAAGGTTAAATTTGAATTAGACTTATGATGCAATAATTCCTAAGAAATTATATAAAGGAATCATAGGATACATATAAAAGTGTTGGTCAAATTCATCTCGTGAATTAATTATTAGAAAATTAGAAAAAAAATATTCAAGTAAATATACACGGTGGTTGTAATATCAATTCTATCACTAATGGTACGTGTACTATTTTGGATTAGGAATGTGAAAGAAATTTAATTAATAGATATTATTGTTATTTTGCTTTAGAAAATGCTGTATGTAATAACTATATAATATAAAAATATTGGAAAAGGTTTACTTTTGATTCAGTTCCTATTGTTCTAAGTAGAACAATTTACACTGACGTTGGTATTCCTAATTCATCGTTTATAGCTATTGATGATTTTAAAACGAGTAAACAAATGACTGATTATTTACACTATTTAATAAATAACCCATCAAAATATCTAAAATATTTTAAGCACTGAAAAGAAAATATAACTGATACCAAAAAAGCGAGAATGATTTAAACAATGGATTTTATGCCTTTATGTTCAAAAATTTGTCATAATCTTGAAGATAATAAAGTTATAGAAGATGTTAACCCGATATAAACGGATATAAACAAATGTATTCCAAGAAATGGCATGTCAAATTTTGCAAACAACAGGTAATATCTCTTCTTGTAATTGTCAGTATTATTTTATTCATTGTAGACATTAGAATTTTTTATTTTAAATGAAGAAAAAAAATATTTCAAAAAATTATTAGAATATTATTAATTTAAAAGTACCTTTTGAAGGTATTTATTGCCTTACAAAAGATTTATGTGAAACAGATAAAAAAACTGTTTGAATTAGTGGATATTTTTTTAACGTTAAGATATAAATTGGCATAGGGGTAAAATCTATAGTATATATACTGTTCTGAAGTTATCACAAAATCATTATTACATCAATTTGAATCTTTAATTCGGTTATTTTTACCTTTTTTTCGAGATGATTAGTCCAAATATATTAATAAGTTTAACTAAAAATTAATTATTTTACATTAATCAAAAATAAATAGATATGTTTATTTTTAATTAAAAAGGATAAAAAATAATCATGTTATTTATTGTCTCATAACACTAAGTTTTAAGAAAAACTCCTTCTTTTAAAACATTCTCCATTACTTGTTTTAAATAACATGTGCATTTAAACTTCTTCATAAATTTTTTAGAATAAGAAAATAGTCATTTAACAATTCTTTTAAAACAAAAATATTCTAAATTTAATGGGTTAAAAGGCTAAACAAAATCAGTAAAATTCAAATTTGTTTATTAAAATATTTTAAAACTAGAATACTTTGAAATATAATAGTAAAATTCAAATTACTATCTAGAATGGTTATATCTTTATAATGTTTTTTGTTATTCTAATTATATCTAATATAAACTTTTTTCTGAAGCAACAAGATCCGTTTCATATGTGCTAATCAAAAGTAGAACGAATTTAATTGTGTTCACTGTTTCCAGGGTTTCTTTAAATAAAAAATGTTAAAAATGCCATATCTTCCCCTTAAATAAACACACATACCTGATCTGGTTATCCTTTTCTACTCTCAGTGCGCCGTTTTAAACAGAATTTTACATTCCCAGATAAATCTTTCTATTATAATGTCCATATATATAAACAAAATCAAAAAGATTTAAAACCTAATTAAATGAATTTTTTCTAATCATAGGTTTGTATTATCATAAATCATATCTTTCATATTGTAAAATCACTTAGAAAAAAATCACAAAATTGAGTCTATAATATGTATCAATTCGACTAGGAATAAATTTTCAAACTAGATGGATTTATTATTTTATATTTTTTAAAAACAGTTATTAAATTATAATTTCTCATTATTACAATAAAGTCAAAAATTAGTATATCAATTATTATTACTTACTTTCACCAGCTTTAGAAGCGCCTTCTGCTGGTCAGGACTGGTCTGCAGAGATTATATTTTATAAAAGTATTTTTATTTTAAGTTAATAATCAAAATGTTTGTATAAAAATTGTTTCATTGAATTACATATTTATGGAGACATAAAATAATTGACAATACATTGTTATAACATATAAATATAGAAAATATTTTTGAGTTTGAGAATCATTTTATAACGTTTAATTTATTGCAGCAGTTTAGTAAAATAAAAGATTTATCCAACAAAAAGAATTTTATTTATGTTTGGAAGGTGAATAAAAATGAATATTTGAATCATTCAAAGTATTTATTTAGGTGGCTTTTCATTACATTTTTGAAAGCGATATACATTATTAAATATCATTCTACTATTAACTACATATTTACCTTAGTTTTAAAAATATAAAATGAGAAATAGTAATAAAATTAATATTTAAAATAACTTTTTTCGTTTTTAAGCTCAAAACTTTGTTATATTTTAATTTTTAAGTCAAAATTTAATTTACGTATTAAATTAAGTTTAATTAATTTTATCCAATTTTTTTAAAGTTAAAGTATTAAAAAATGTTTATTTTTACTAGTAAATGGTCGTCAATTTTCAGTCCATAATTTTATTTATTTTTTATTAACCTTTTTGAAATTGAGTTTTCTCTATATTTCATACTATCACATTCTAAATGACCTATAATTAAAAAAATTTCACTAACTTTGATAAGAATAATTTTTGAGGAAAATTAATACAAAAACGTACCCAAAAAAGTAGGTGTTTTTTGGATATAACTTGGTCGGTTATGGCTAAAACTATTGAAATCTATTTCCTTCATTAAGTTAAAAAAAACATCTTTGGACAATTTAATCATAAAAATCGGTTGAATTTGAAAAAAGTTATGATATAGTCAAATTTTTTTCTAATTTCTTTTTGTTATAAATGTTTTGATAGTTTATTCTTGTTGATATTTGAAAAAAAAAACTTAATAGATATTTTTATTTCTATTTGATAAAATATAAAAATTATCATTCTATCTTAAAAAAAATATTGAAAAAGGTATAAAAACATTTTATGATCTCCGACAAAAACACGACATGATAATCTCCATAATTAATATTGAGAAAGATTTTATGCAATTTCAATTTGGGGGCGGAAAATTATGACATTAAGAATTTTTTGTGTAAATGTCTATGTGTGTAACGTTATTGAAGAAGTTTTTGGTATATCTTGACGCCAGAAACTTTAAAAATTTTTACTCTTAAACCAAAAAATTAACTCAATTTATTTTTAAATTTATTGTATGTTATAAAGCTAATTAGAAAAAATGGAAACATCATTTTATCGCAAGATTGTACTACTTAAAAAAATTAAATGTGAGATAAAAAATTATGAAATATAATTATAAATTATAAAATTTGATTATAAATTTTGAGATTTTAAATATAAATTATTTAATATAAATATATACAGGATGACTTATCTAGTTTTCTCCAGATATTTGCACAAATAACTCTGCACATAGATAAGCTTAACATATGGTATTAATAGTCTTTTTGTAGCTGAAATTAATACGATCTTAAATCTAAAGCTTATATAACGAAATTTGAATTTTAGACAGAATTATGGAATTTTTAAATTTAGGTGTATTTTTCGATTTTCAACAACTGTAACTTTTTTATTTAAAAAGATTTTCTAATGATTGTTACAGATTCTAAAATTACAATGTCTTTTGTACTAACCTCCAATATTACATGAAAATTAAAGTCCAGTAAATATGTTTTATTTTTAAATAAAAGAAAAAATTCTTGATTTTTGTTAAAATTTTGATGTTTTTAAACAATAAAATTTTAATCAGATTATTTTTAGGACAGTTTTATTAATATTCTAATAGAGTAAGCAAACCTCTATTGAATAAGTATGTGACAATTCATAGCAGATGAGTTTGAAAGAAGTTATAATTTGCCAAAGTCAAACTTTTTGTCACTTTCATTCAAAAATTAAAATACAAATAATATTTTTTCCGACTTTTATGATATTCTAATAACAATAATAACACTAATGATACATATTAGATAATAGATTATTATTTGTTTGTAATACATTGTCTAAGAAAATTAAATATTCTTTATCACTCAAATTTAAGAAAAAATAGTTTTTTCAATATTTACACCATTTACTATCATTTTTAACTATATTGTATGAATATTATCCTGTGTGAACAACTATAATGTGCCTTTTTTATTTTTTCCTATATCTACTCATACCCTCTAACTTTAAAAAAATTAGCGAGTAATTATCAAAGTAGAACAATGTTTTAAATACTTTTGAAAATAAAACATAATACGTACCCAAAACTTTAAAAAAGATTAACATATTTACTTTTTTTACTAGAATTATTGTACAAAATGGTCAATTTTTGACCGATTTTAACTTTTTTCAAACTCAATCAAAATTAGTAGTACTACGCTTATTTCATAGAGCTTTCCTTACTCTGTTAAAATGTTGATATAACATTTTTAAAAATTACTTAATCAAAATATTATATCAAATTACATCAAAATTTGGACAAAACTTGAGATTTTTTTTCTTTTATTTAAAAATTAAACATAGTTAGTAGACTTCAATTTTTATGTAATATTGGGGGTTAGTACAAAAGACATTGTAATTTTAGAATCTGTAACAATCATAAGAAAATCTCTTCAAATAAAAAATGTTACAGCTGTTGAAAGTCGAAAAATACACCTAAACTATGAAAGTCTATAATTCTGTCTAGAATCCATATTTGGTTATGGAACCTATAGATTTAAGATGGTATATATCTCAGCTACAAAAATGACTATATTACAACCAAAACTCGATTATTCGGATTAATATTGACAGAGGCTCGTTTGGATAATCGAATTAATATTAAAAAGCACTAAATACTATTATATATATATTATTAAGAAATATAGACCAATACTATTATTAAAATATCAACATTTAGAGTTACCTATCGCGGTTTTTATCTTACACAATAAAAATTTAATATTTTATTGCAAATATGGTTTAATTGATACCTGACGCAAGCTATTTTTTCGTTTTATTGCGGCTAAATCACGTATCGTTTTATGTTGTAGCAATTACATTGGAGGTAGTTTCTTCTTGTCTCTCAAGCCATTGAAATGCCATTTCTAAAGCTTGGAAAGCTTCGAGATGTGACGGACCATCAATTATTTCTTGTACTTCATCATCTTCTTCTCTATCTTTAATAGCTAGTTTAATTATTTCTTCATCTGACAAAGTTTAAAATCAAGGATCATTGTTATCACAGTCAAGCCATTTTTAATATCTTCAACATCACATTCATCACATAGTTTTATAATTTTAATTAAATCCGTAAGTTCTATAATTTCCATATCACTTCCATCTTCAGAAAGTTGGTCTTGAGATACCTCTGGTAAATTAATCCAAGATCTTTCAAGTGTTTTTTTATCTAAGGAATTTCAAGATTTAAAAAGTATATAACAACAGTCTTTTAAATTAATTTGTTTAAAGAATGTTAATATAGTATCTGTTTCATTGTTATCAAGTGAGAGTTAATGTCATAGTAGATTTTTTCGATAAAAACGTTTCAAAGTTTCTATGACATCTTGATCTATAGGTTGTAAAGTTGAAGTCACATAGCGAGGCAAAATCATTACTCTAAATTTGCCATTCTCTCTATTAAGAAGTTCAGAAGAAGGATGGGATGTGTGCATTATCAAGTAAAAGTAAAACATTTCTATCTTTTCTAAGTTCTTTTTGAAATTTTTTGACCACTGGAATGAATATTTTATCATACCAATGTAAAAGTAATTTAGTGTTCATCCATGCATTTTTTTGACTTAAATAGTTTAATGATATCTTGACATTTCTGAAACATCTAGGAGCATTTGATTTTCCTACAAGTAGAAAAGGAATCTGATGGTTTCCAGTAGCGTTAGAAGATACCAAAACAGTGACACGTTCTTTACTTGATTTATACCCAGGAACAGATCATTCATGCCTTGGTGCCAATGATTTGCTTTGAAGTGCTTTCCAGTAAATCCCTGTTTCATCAGCATTATAAAAAAATTCTAAATTGTAACCAATAACCTCGAGATTATTTTCAAATTCATCTTTAAAACTTTCTGCAGATTAAATATTGGCAGACAATTCTTCTCCTTGAATAGAAATTTCACGTATACCATGTCTTGATTTAAATTTTTCCAGCCATCCAATACTTACTTTAAATGAAGAATCACAACTTATTTTTGTATTGAACTCCAACACCTTTTCACAAAGTAAAAGAACCAGATACTGGCTGTCCTGTAGATCGTTTCTGCAAAACTTCGTATATACGGCTCCATGAAGTAGGTCATTATGAGGTCGTTTCATGGTTTTCCGATTTATAGTGCAATCCTGATTTTCTAGTGTTATTTAGTATTCTTTTATTTTTTTCTGCTTTTTTTATGTATGAGATTGTTGAAGTTCCTACTCCATATTTATCAGCTAAACTGCATCCTGATTCTCCACATTCTATTGCTTAAATTATCTTTAATTTATCAGACAGAGTTACGTAACTCGTTTTCGTTTCACCATTTTACATTAGTAATTAGATATGTTTGCACTATTTAAATAAAGGTAGTAGCTTTTTTGCTTTAAATTTCTTCCGTATTGTATATATTTTAGATAGATAATTATATTAAAGTTGGTAGATTTAATGGTACTACACGTATCAATAAATGCCATAAATACTTTCAAAAAATGTAGAATCTAATTTGACACCATAATTTTAATAACAATGGTTCTAAATATGGTTAATGGATTTCAAATAAGGCTAAAATTAGTAAAAATATTTTATTAGTGTTCGATACATATAAATAATGAAAAAGAAATAAATAATGGAAATAAATTTACCTTATTAAATATAAAGATATTCAATAAAGTTAGACAGATCCCTTTCTTAAGCCTCTTCTAATACTAGTAAATCTAAAAAACAAAATTTGAATGCAATATAAATGATGAAATGAGTTATCATTATAATGATAATTTTATTATATTTTCCTATTTATATATGGATAACACCTATCTTATATCTTAAAACGCTAAATATTTAGAAAATTGTTTACCACTAACTTTCGATCTGGATAATCGAGTTTCTACTGTACCATATTTTTAGTTTATCTATGCACAGTGTTGTATGTGCAAATATCTGGAGAAAATTAGCTAAGTCATCCCACATATCTTGTAAATGTTGAATACATGTTTATTTTATATTATACAAATCGTTCTTTTGAAATAAATTTTGAAATGCTTAGTTGACGACAATACATTAAAAAGGAGAGAATAATGGAAAATATCTATTTGATATCAATAAAGAATATCTCATTTTGCCTCAATAACTTTAAAAGGATTCTGTTTTTTATATTAGCTATAGTTTCACTCAATTTCATAATAAGTGTATGTTAGTTTTTTATCATTAATATTTTTAAAATTTTAGAGCTCTGTAAACAATAATACTAACGAACGGTTTTTTGACGGTGGTTCTTACCAAAGAAAAGAAGAATTAACATATAAACTTTGGAATTTTAATTCAACAAAAGGAAGAACTTTTAATTTATCATTATATAAATATCTTGAAGAATTTAAATTAAGAAGTATTGATATTGACTATGTAAATATTACTTCATCCTTTATTCTAGAACCCGTTATTGTTACGGCTCTTTCACAAAATCATTTTATTGAATCATTGAGTTTATTTGAATCAATTCGCAGATACCTTCCAAATACCAAAATTATTGTTTATGATTTAGGATTCGATGATGAAACTATAAAGAAAGTGAAAGCAATTTGTAATGTAAAGTACAGAAAATTTAATTTTGACAAATATCCTTCTCACGTTAGAAATTTGCATCTGTATTCATGGAAAGCTATTGTAATAGCGGTAAATAAGAAAACTTTTTTTTACTAAATTTTTTCATTTTTATTTAGGAAACACTACGTGATTTTAAATCCATATGGTATGCAGATGCAAGTGTGAAATTTAAAAGTTCTGATCTTTCGCGAATATATTCTCTAGTTACATGTCATAGTAGACATCCTAGCTACAATCGATCATTAAGGCGATTAAAAAGAAATCCCAAAAATGGTAATCAAAAAAATTCAGAACTTTTTGATTGGAAATTAAATGTTGAACATTGCCAAAAATCATCATATCTCCTTCATAGTTTCACTGGACACGGAATACTACCTGCAACACACAATGGTGTTTTTAAATACTTTCCCAGTAACTTAACTTTAATTGGGACAGAAAAAAATAAAATGTATGAAGCTGGGTTTGTTTTTGCTGTTAAAACAAAAGATACAGTAGATAATGTATTAAAATGGTATTTATTATGTTCTTTAGAAAAAGATTGTATTTCTCCACCAAATTCACGTTTAGCACCTTGTAATTTTAATAATGCTGGTTACGATAAAATAAGTTATGACTGCCATAGATATGATCAAAGTGTTGTAAATGTTTTGTTATCAAATGCAAATAATTTTGATACCTCTAACTATATAAGTCAACTTGAGAATTTCTTTGAAATAAAACGTAGAGAAAACAGAAAATGGGGTGAAGATCTTAAATGTTCGGCTGATAATTCTTCACAAATAATTTATTAAAATAATATAAATCTTAAAGAATGAAACATTTTTGCCTATACTATTGAATTTAATAATAATATAAAGTTAAATATTTTTTACTTTGTACTAGACCCATATAAAATTTATACAACAAAAATATTAGTATTAATATTTACCTTACACACAAAACTAAATCATTTCATTTTGACCGACCACCATACAAAACAATATACAATACACGAGCATTTTGTTTGACCACCCCCTCATAATTAATAAAAATGCATAGAGCGGTTTGATATAAACAAATGTAAGCATTTTTGTATAAACCGACACTACACGCAATCTACTTATCCTAGAACAATACTTTTAAAATTGTAAAAAATTGGAATATTAATAATACAACATATTTAAAGGAAATAAAAAATAAGTGATTAAAATTTTAAGGAATTAAAGAATTTAAACTATAAATTTTTTAAAAAAATTGAGGTAACTAAAATTACTACAAGCATTAAATTTTTATTGACATTGAATAACTTGTTTTATATAAAATATTAATAATTCTAAAAATTTTATATGATTTTTAACCCATGATAAACTAAACCAGTCAATGTACTTACATACCAATTTGATCAATTGTTTTAAAAGTTCAGTCTATCAATTTAACTAACTTGACTTAAAAGTTACACAACGAAAATAACTAAAACTATCAATTTGCTTATTTGGGTTAATATTTTAAACGTTTGTTATTTTGGATATTTTAAACATATTAATTAAATAAACAATTAATTAATTGAAATATTACTAAATTTAATAAATTAATATATTAAAATATTAATTAACTAATATATCAATAAATTAAAATTCCGATTTAATTACTACCATCGATTTAGTTTTTTAGGTTTCTGGTGTATTAAAATACGAATTTTTAAATGGCAAACGATAAAGAATTATTTTAAATAAAAAACAATTATTCTAGATTGCTTTTGTTTTAATCAGAAAATAGTTTATCAAAAATTATATATGTTGTAGTGTTTGTAATTGTTAAAAATATTAAAAGTTTATCTTCAATTACTCTTATGAAATATTACTAATTTAAGTAAATTTATAAATCAAAAGTAGTATTTACTTTAAATTTAATAAAATTATTGTCATTTTTTAAGTTAATGCTTGATATCAAATTATTAAAGATATATATATGAATTAAATCTGCATCATATGTATAGTAGACGGAGGATTTGATTCTATATGTATGATCATTGCTAAATCTACGATGCTTGCTTAACCATTTTCCGATATAGACAAATACAATCTGGAATTTATACTTTATTTAAAATAATTCTTTACAGGTTGCCATTTGAAATTTCGGACTTTAATACACCAGAAACTAGGAAAACAGAATCTATGATAATAGCTGAATCGAAATTTAAATTTATTGATATACCAATTTATTAATATTTCAATTAATTATTTTTTTATTTTTCTAATAAGTTTTTAATACACAGAATAACAAATTTTTAAAACATTAACCCAAATAAACAAATTGCAAGCTTTAGTTATTTTCGTCGTATAACTTTTTAGTCAAGTTAGTTAAATTAGTAGACTGGACTTTTAATACATTTGATCAAATTGGTATGTAAGTATGCTAATTGATTTAGATATAGCAGGTGTTTAAAATCACGTAAAATTTTTAGAATTATCAATATTTTACACAAATTAAAAATCTAATGCTAAATAATAATTTTAATTGCCTCAATTTATCCAAAAATTTGTTGTTGAAATTCTTTAATTCCTTAAAATTTTGATTACTTAATATGTTAATTCCTTTAAATATGTTATATTATTAATAATCTAATTTTTTTCAATTTTAAAAGTATTACACCAGAGTAAGTAGATTGCGTGTATGTGGTTTATACAATTCTACACATGTACGTTTTATAAAAAAATCATGTGTCGATTTAATATACAATTATTGACGTAATTTATAAAAGAATGCCCCATGTTGGTCTATAGGAAAATGTGATGTTTTTCAATCAATTTTAAATTTAAACTTTATAAATAAAATTATTTAAAAAAATAATAAATAAAATTTTTATTTATTACAGATTAAATTACATGAATAATTTTATAAACAACTAGTAAAAAACGTTCTAAATAATTAAACAACCGGCTCAAAATAATAAATTCAGTCAGTATTATCTTTTATATTTTTTACTTTTTCATCAGCTTTATTAATTCTGTTAGTCATCCTGTCAAGATTCATTGAAGCTCTTTCAAATTTATCACGAAGAATTCCATAACGGCTACATTCTTTTAATACTTCTACAACTCCAGTTCTTGGATAAGCTTTTATTTCAAAATATTTTTTTAAAATTAATTTTAAGTTCAGTCTATCTTATGTCTAATTTGGAAATAATAGCTTCCTGTTTCGGTGACATCATAATTTTAGACTGAAAAAAAAATTAGAAAAATACATAATTAAATATTAAATGAATAAACATTTTTTTAAAATAAATAACAAGGGGTATATATTTCAAAACTATGTAAAAAATTTTTCCATTAAGACTAATTAGAAAAAAGAAAAAGCAAGATTGACAAATTTTTTAATTGATTTTTATATTAATACTTTATTTTGCTTTCTACTAGTGTGTATTTAAGAAAATAATTATGTAACAAATGAAAAATTTTTATCAGTAATAAAATTAGAGCAAGATTCTTACAACATTAAGTAAATATTGGATTCTATTAATAACAATATTTTTTATAGCTTCATATAAATGTTTTTTTTAAAGTATCGTCAGTATTTTTTTTATATAAATACCTCAATTATTTCAAATTTATTAAATTGACTTAAATTTTTATGTTAGGTATAACATTTGATGCAATATTACAAGACATTGATACTACTAATTTATACTTGTAAGCATATAATAAATAAAATACTAGATAAAATTGATTTGCATTATCAACTTATTCTTTCAAAGCTTCAACATGACAATCTTCTAATTAGACATAAATTTTGGCATTAGTGATTTATGAAATTTTTAAAAATTAATCTATAAATATTTTTGTTTTTAAAATTTTCCAGCTGTATGAAAATGATTAACATTTCCAGAGGTTGTTGATGCATATATAGACAGTATATTCTCTTTTCTATCATTATCGAAATTTATCTTATTTAATATTATATTTCTTGTATCACATGAGTTGTAAAAAATTTTCTACTTCTACTGAAGAACGATCTTGTCATAATATTTAAAAATAATTATTGTAAAAATTTAAAAAAAAGGTTCAAATAAATTAAATACAGTATTTTGAAAAAATTGTTTAAAATGATAATTGTAAAAATAATTATTTTTCTACTTAAGAAATATTTATATTTTTTTTACATTATTTCATTTTATTGATCTCGATTTCTATAATTATTATTCTAATTTTTAATTTACATTTTTCAATACTACAAGATTTGATTTGTGTTTCTTACAATATTTTTTAGCAGATAGTAAATTACTCTAGAAATTTTTTTAAAGCATTGAAAATTGTGACACTTTTAAAAACTTTATTTTAGAATTGTGTTATATTTTTATAGAATATTATTATTTTATCGGTTATATAAGCATTATTATTCCAGAATAATTATGGAGTATAAGGAGTACATCATATTCGTTAAAAAAATAAATATTGGGTAGATGAGAGAAAAAATTGTTAATTGTTAATAACACACAGTAAAATAAAATAACACTTTATAACACCTAAAGAATAAAAGAATAAACAAAAAGAGACAATAATAAGTTATATATTTTTAATAAAATCGCTAAAAAATAACCTAAAAAAGTTAAAAATTAATTTAAAGACTTAAAACAAAGAGAACCCTTGTTAGAAAAAGATCTTTTAAATATGCAAGAGTTTACCGGTAAATGTGCAGAATCTAATCAAATCGTGACTGAGAACTACTAAATTTTTTTTTAACAGAGCACGTTTCAATGCAGGGAAAGCTTTATCTAGATTAGAAAAAGCTATAAATGAGAAAATAAAGTAACAATTTACAGGATGTTTAATTAAAATATAACTTTCTTTTTCGTAATCGTTTAAATTATACTACATTTTTTCTTTTTTTAAAATAAGTAATATTTAACGTTGAACAACTTGTTCGTTTTTATTATTGGAGTAAAAATTTATATGATATTTTTATTATCTGGACTCAATTTTACAAAAAAATATACCAAAACAAGATTACTAAACCGTTACCACCCGTATAACATTTATATTCTAACATAGGTTTTTACAATTTATATAGATTAATTATCACTAATTATAATAAATATAAAGTATAGCGTTTATGTTACTAACTACCTCAAACTAAATTAATAATCTTTAGTGAAAAAATTATATTGTTATGTCAGAAAGGTAAAAATGACAAAACTTGTAATATTTATGTTTATAAATAAACTTTTTTTATTAAAATTAATAGTTATTACAAAATTGTATAAAATGACATCATGCAGTTTTATCATAGTAGTTTGTAAAGAATGCATAATGCATTATATGCAAAACAACCAATCTTATTTTATCTAAACCACACATCAATTTTTTTAATATAAATGACATAATGCAGTTTCTACTAAAATGCAAAATGTTGTTTATACCAAACTGCTGATGTTGGTTTACTTAAACTGCACGAAAAATGGCGACATGATTTGTTTTTGTGTGTAAAATATAATTATTTCCATATAATTTACTTAGATTTCCTAACTTCATAAGCCCTAAAAAGATGACCATTAGTAAATATAATGATGTTTCAAAATAAACATGTTACATTTTTCCAGAAAAGATATAATATTTTAAAGTGTGATTAAAACCATGTCAAACACTATCAAAACAACCAGAACAATTCAAATCTTAAAATCAACATAGTTTGACTATAAAAATTGGATGAGGGGACATTCGCTTGTCCATGGATAAGCGAAATGGCATCATAAAAAAAAGAAAAAATTATGAATAACCATAGACAAACAGATGTCCACCGCTTGAATTTTTATAAAAATTAAAGATATACCTATTTGTTTAAGATTTATATTTATTAATAATATTAATAAAAGTAAATTAACTATTTTTATAAAAGAATTATTATAAACATTGCATAATTTATTATAAAGGACATTCTTTGGCAGTTAAAGGATACTTTGAATCCATTAGGTCTCGAAATTTCCTTAACGAATTTTCTCTCTGACTATCAGTTAGTGACCTTGCAATTGAGACAGCCATCGATTCATCTATTTCTTTTAAACCAAGATGAAACATAAACACATCGTTAACAATTAAAAATTGATATCCATTTCTACACATCTCCCAACGCTACAATAATAAATATAACTATTTTAAAAGATTTAACTTACAAGTACAGTATTATCTCTATTTGGATATGGGAATGTTTCATCGTGATAAGGAATATCATTTAAACTAATAAATTGTGGTTCCCAATCTAATCTATCATATTTTGCCTTAAATTGAATATCAGGAACCTCTTGATCTGGTATAGATAACCATTCATCTAATTTAGGTATTGAATGTGCTTTTTTATTATGGTGATGAAAGATAAAAGCTTTCTTCTTTGATATTAACTTTTTTAATTCAAGTTTATTTTTTGGTGCTTTAGATAAATTTTTTGTTTTAACTTCAAATATTCTATAAACGAGAGCATATTTAGTATCATTTTTATTATTTAGTTTATTTTTTGCAACATTTAACATTTTGTCGTGGAAATTTCTTGAAAACATATGATCAATATCAGCTATAAGAATATACTTCCCATAACTATATTTTCTAGCTATATTTCTTAAAATATTAGCCGGATATTTACTCATTTTTATTCCACGTTCTTCTTCATTAGTTAATACATTAGTACATGATTGATTTAAATAAGTAACAGGATATTTATTACATATATTTCCAATTGTATGAGAAAGTAAATAATCATCAATTGTACTGTTAAATATATCGTTATAAACAAAATGAACCGATAATTTATTAGATATTCCAATAATTTCTTTAAGTCTACAATATGTACATATTGTTTCAAATGAAAAAAATGTATAAGAATCTAAATAAACAGCCAACGAAATGTATCCTTCCCAATTAAGCAAATGATTTTTTAGTTTTTCAAGTATTTGATCACTACTAATATGGAGAATTAAGATAATACTATTATCATAACTATAGTTAGTACTTTTAATAATGTTTGGTATAATTTTATAATTTTTATATTTTGTAAATGTCAAACTAAAATTATTGATAAAAATGTGTGAATTGTAATTAAACATACCGTGATCTTTCATACTCTTTATCATATATGAGATTCGAATATTTTAATGTTTGTGTATAATAAGCAAAATAATAAAAAGTAAAAATTACAAAAAGAAGTGTCAAAAAAAATATTTTAAATTTAGACATTTTAAAATACATTAACTATAATGTAACTATTAATATTATCTGTTCCAAAAGTAATGAGAATGATTTTATTACGACTCTCACGGGTATTTGATTAGAAATAAGAGGATATTGTATTATAGGGAAAAATTTCTTCTACAAAATGTATATATCTAATCTGAATCCAAGATCTACAAAACTTTTGATTTAAATAAAGTTGATCAATGTTTGGTAACCTCGTCACGCTTAAAAATACCATAATTTTAGGCAGCAAAAAGACTTTATAAAAATAAAAAAAGACGTCAAAGATAAAAAACCTACAGGCCAATTATTATGATTATACATTGGGCCAATGATCATTGCCTGTTGGAGAGGTTTTTTGCTCGACAATTTTTCCCACTTTATCTTTTACTCCCTATATCCCTAATCTACAACGTGTAACTTCTTTATACACTAAAAAATTAAAAACATTCTAAAAGGACATTACTTTGGGAATTTAGAGTATGTACAATTATATCCAACGAGTACTCTAAACAATCGTACACATGAAACTTTAGGCTGATAACAAAAATTTTCTTTTATATTTTTTTGTCATATTATCTAAGTTTCTGTAGTATTTTTCTCATGTTTGTACAAAACTCAATTGCTTAGCGTTACTCGACAAGATTTTGCATCTTCAATGTTAAAGAAACTAAAAATTCTCTGTTGCGACGTGAATTATATTTTGGCCGTGACGAGGGTACCAAACATTGATCTAGTTTTTTTTAACATAAAAAATTTTGTAAGGTTCAGATTCACATAGGGTATATGACATTTTGTAGAGGAGAATTTTCTCTATAAAACGACTTGTAGGGATCGTAATAAAATTAATATCATTACTTTTGAGACAGATCATGTACAGTAGACTCTCGATTATCCAAATCCCTTGGGACCAAAGGTAGTTTAGATAACTAAAATTTCGAATAATCGAACATGAATAAAAAAAATATTTTTTAATTTTTTCATAGAAAATAACTCATTGCATATCGATATAGATAATAAATACCAATTTATTTAGTAAATATAGGAGACAAAAAATTATTTAGACTTAAAGTCATCCCCTATTTTTATTGAGTTAAATTAGATTGTTCTTTTTTGAAACTAAGTTCGATCAAATTTCTTAATATATTAGTTTGTCTTATTAATTCAATTAATATTGACATTTTATAGATTATTTTTAAAATAAGTATTTTAAGTATTTTATACACGTATACAAGAAAGCATGTGTTTGTCTTAAGTAATTAATCGAATATATTTATATATAAAATTTTGTAAAAATTTCTTGGTTCGGTAAATCGAGAATCGAATAATCAAGAGTCCACTGTATATTCAAAATAAATTTATGTAGTTAATTGAATATAAAAAATTCTATCTTCTCAAAATTTATCTAAGTACCATATTTTGAAATAGAAAAATTTCTGTACGTAATGATGCGTAGTTATTTGGTCCACCAACAAATTTATCTTCACATACTGTTGTTGTAACGATAACTAAACCTTGATTTGAAGCTACAGTTGTTGTAATGGTGGTAGTAGTGTTTGTTGTTGTAATGGTAGTTGTTAGATCTGCTGAACATGTTAATATATGTGGATTACAAGTTGGTAATATTGTATTAGAGGCAAACCATGCATCATCAGTTAAACAATCTACTTCTCTAGAACAAACATAAACTGTATCACCATCGGTATCTGTTATATCGGAACATTCAAATTCTGTTCGACATTGTTTAGTAAACATCAATAGGAGTACATGTATTTACACAAACACTAGCTTTTCATATGTTATACATAATTGTGTGGTACTGAATAGACTACCACTAGCATCACATGTAGCTAAACTTCAGAATTAGCGATTGAAAGACCAAATAGAGAAAAAACAGTAATAAGAATAAATTTTGATTAATGCGTGATTGTTAAATAGAAATTGACAATTTGATGAATTTTCATATTTTCGGATTTCTTGAATACTACAAACGTTATTAAATAACTTTTCAATAACAAGCAGCTGAATAAATGAAGAAGTAAAAATTTTTTATTTTGTCAGGTGATGACTTATACAATTGTAACATTTTTCTGTATCAAATTTAACACTTTTAAGTTCATCCATTTTTATTTTAATTAATTAACCTTTTCACGCAAAACGTTTTTTATTTGCTCATTGATAAAGTAAATAAAATATTTATAAGGAAGTCAAAATATTTATGTATAGTACATGTAGTACTGTTAATTAACTTTTATCTATCGTTAGTTGAATGATAAAAGTTTGATAATTTGAATTGTTTAATAAAACTGTTTAAATATGATATTTATTGTTATAATTTTTGTGGTAAATTAAACTTTTAACATTGTAAAATCGTTTAATATTATGCTTGTTTACCAATATTACAATATAATTGGTATCCTATTGTGATTTTAAAATTATTTTTAAGCTAAGTTATACTTTTTTAAATTAATTATGAACTAAAATGAGTATTTTGTTATATATATTCAAAATTTTTAATTGTAATCTAATATGGTTAACTTGATTTTTTTCTTGTGGTAGATGCAAAAAGGGAATTCAACGGATCTTGAATTCAAACCCACGCATCTTTCGATATTGGATTTTAAATTCAACGTACAGAAATTTTTCTATCTTAAAACATTAAGTTTTAATTATTTAAGTATAAAAATTACACAAGTCACATTTGAAAAGATAGAATTTCTTTCAAATATGCTATAATTCAATTTTTACTAAAATAGATATTTTTTACAAAAATATGAAATTATGTAGATATAAAAATTTTCTGCTCTAATTTAAATTGAAAAGATAGAATTTTAAAATTTACTTTGCACGAAAACACGTCGCAATAATTCAAACGACGCAAGAGTAAATAATTTAACGAAATAAATTCTTCAGTTGTTCGATTCGTCTGTACTTTTATTTGAAATTGTTATGTTAATAGAGTGTCGTATTTACTTTTTTTACGAATCAACATTAAAATAGAAAAAAATTTTAATCTAAAAATGTATATGATGAAGCAAAAATCAGAAAATTAAAACTTCTTTTGCTGATAATAAAAAGAAATAACTAAAAAAACAATGAAAAAACATTAATAAAGATTAATGAAGATTAGTGAATCTGAAATAATGTTCTGTGAAGAAGTAGGAGACGGTGGACAATCGTTTGTCCATGGTTACCCATATTTTTTTTCCGTTTTTTTGAAAACGCCATTTTGCTTACCCAATGGACAAGCGAATGTTCCTTCTCCCCATTAAATTTGTTAACATATTCTTAAGAAAATATATTATAAATGTTTCGTATATATAAAGATTACAAGCCATTTGCTTGTCATCTCTTTATGTATTGTATAAATACCATATTTTTATATAAATAAATTACTTTTACCTTAAACTAGTTATAAATTATTAACTAAATAAACTAACTATTTAACAATATGAAAACAATATTGTACAAAATAATGTTGTAAATATAAGTACGTGACATAAAAATTTCCTTGAATAAATATACATTTAATTATTGATGATTAATCGTAGAAATAAAAACAAGATTAGCTTAATGATATAATAATTTCAACTATGAAATTCAACATATTTGTACTCTTTCATAGCTTCTAATATTTAGATTTTTTAAGAATATTAACAATTCTTATTAAACTAAATGAACTTTAAGTAGACTACATAAAAATTAGGATAAATTTGAAATAAAAATGTAGAAATTTTTCATTTTGGTAAAGCTATAAATACAGTCGATAATTAAAATGTAAAAAATAACAAATTCTGACTTAATGTTTTGAAATTTGTTGTAGAAAAGAAATTAAATTTGGTAATAAAATAATGCTTTTGAAAAATAGTAAGATATTTTAATAATTTTTGAATTATAGCTTTTATTTTTACATACGAAATAATTGCGATAAAATTAATTGTAAATCAAAAAATTTTGAATTTTATTAATTATGACAAAATATACTACATTCTAGATTTATCTGTGTCTTTTTTTGTGTGTAGACTTGTAGTAAAAGCTTTAAATCAGTTAGAAGATGTATAAATGTTTTTATGGAAAATATAATATTTTATACTATAAAAAAACTATTAATAACTTTTATTTCTTTTTTCCAACATTTTTTTACTTTAAATTAACAGATGTATTGATATATGTGTTTTTGATAATTTAAATCACAGTAGCATTTATGAAAGTGTCAAAAAAGTTTATAAAATATACTTAAAATAAAGAATGATAAACCAAGCATTATATTAATATATTACGAAAATAAAATAAATTTTCAAAATCTGTTTAAATATTTTGCTTTATTAATATATTTTCAGCTGTATTTAGTGGGTATTGATCATTGATAGTGATTTTTTGTGTTAATCACTAGTGTTTTTTACGAGAATAATTATATAATGATAAGTAAGATATTAATTATAAATAAATTATAAAATTTTGAATAGGGTAATAACTTTATATCATTATATTACGTCCAATATCACATTCTTTTGTCATGATTTTCAACTGAATTTATATCAAAATATTCTTGACATTCTTAACTAAAAAAATCTTAACTAGTCACATATTTAAATATAATATTTAACTTTTTGAATGAAGGTTTATAATAAATGTTTTATTGATAATTTCATTAAAATTATCATATTAACAAAATTTGAAATTTTTGTTTCTTTAATAGCTAAATTTTTACTATTGTAGAAATTATTTAAAATATGAAATTCTAAATTAAATATAGATATATTTATCATCTCCAAGGTTGATAATCAAAAATGTCTACTGGATCATCAATTACTGATCAAGACAATACAAATTCTGAGAATAAAGTTAACATAAGAATGAGTTAGTTTACTTTTTTTAATTAAATAAAAATCTTTTAACCATTCCAAGGTTAACTAAAAATGAGCGTGTTTTCGTTGGGCGTGCTAGTGTAGTATTTGCAATAACCCTGGTCGTTCTATATATATTTAAACCCAAATATAGACCTCTCTTGGTTAGGACCACTTATTCATAGATTTTATGGAAAAATGGAGGATAATTGTGATAGAATAGTTGACGATAAATACAGAATTTAAAATTTTGATTTATCTTGTGATTTTAAGGATTGTAAACCATGGTCAAAAGATTATATACTTTAGTTTAATCGAAAAAAAAAATCTTCATCATGCCACCCTGTTAACAAGAATTTGTATTACTATATTAAAAATGACATAATATTTATGAGAGATGAGATT
Organism: Strongyloides venezuelensis; assembly: GCA_963280985.1. Lineage (NCBI taxonomy): Eukaryota > Metazoa > Nematoda > Chromadorea > Rhabditida > Strongyloididae > Strongyloides > Strongyloides venezuelensis. The sequence continues at coordinate 22,440,729 of CAUJLX010000001.1, read as the reverse complement.
AAATCAAAAATTAGTTGTAATTATACGTGCTATTCTAAAAAAAGTTATCAAGAAATTTATATGATAAAAAATGTAACAATAGACGATGAAACTATTTTGGAATGTGATGTTCCTTGGGTTAAATGTTATAATGAAGAAAATGTACAAGTTTATGAAAATATAGAATTAGTACTAAGAAAGTTGAATGATACATTTGAGGAAAAAAGAGATTTCTTAAAGCCAGGATATTCATTGCCAAATGATGTTAAAAAATACAGTCTTCATGTCATTGTAATTGATTCATTATCATATTACAATGCATTAAGGGCTTTAAACAAAACGAGGAGTGTACTATTAAAACACGGTGGTATAGAAATGAAGTATTTAAATATTCAAGGTGAAGATAGTATGCAAAATGCTCATGCTTTTCTAGTAAATAAAATTAATGAAAATATTCAAGAACCTTCTTTTAGTAAACCAAAAAAAATAAATGATTGGGGTTCAGAAAATCCGTGTAATATTCCATTAGACAATACAACATTCATATTTGATTATTACAAGAAGATGGGTTATGTAACTTTGTATGCTGATAATTACGAAATTGAAATATTTGAGTTTCCTAATTGTGAAGGTTTCGTTAACGATTTTTCTCATCACTCAACCAGAATTCGTCTATTTTTGGTTCGTAATAATCTTAATAATAGCCGTCAAGTAATTAATGAAGACAAAAAGAATAAATGTTACTTGAATGGTCAGGATATTTTTAAATATCATGGAGATTTCCTTAAAAGGTATTCAAACCAACCTTCAGCATCGTTGATTTGGCAATCTAATTTGATTCATGATAGTATAGATAACATTTTTGAACAGGATGAATATTTATCAGAATACTTTGAAAAAAATTCTCAATATAATAAAGATTCATTCTTAATTCTTATGGGTGACCATGATTTTCGATTGGGTCAATATATGGATACAGATAATGGGAAATATGAACATATGAATCCATACTTTCTTATCAAACCTCCAGCTGAGTTGTTAGGAAATGAGGAATTAATTGATAATCTTAAAGCAAACTCAGTTAAACATATCTCACAGTTAGACGTATATGCTACCTTTCTTGATATTTTAACCGAAGGTCCCAAGAATAATTTCACAAATCTTAGACCATATGATTTATCTAATGTTGTAAATATTACAGTTAAGGGATCAAGTTTAATACGCCCATTACCTGATAAGAATCGTTCCTGTTACGATATGAATATCCCTTTTGAATATTGTTTATGTCAACCAAAGTATGCAAAATTGGATAGAAGACAATCTGGAGAAATTTACAAAAGATTAGAAGAAGTTTTTATCAAAGATATAAACAAACAACTTGAACACGGCAATTTAAAAGAGATTTACTCTCAGTTAACACTCCAAGATGATGTGAAAGATTATTTTGAGGTAAAAAGTAGTGAAGGAAAAAACGTAACGTTGTATGAAGTTAGTGCCATAACAAAACCAGGAAAGGGATCATTCAGAGCATATTATAGTCGAAATTTTACCTTACTAGACGATATAATAAGAACAAACATATATAAAGATCAAGCAGATGTTTGCGGTAAACCTTCCAAATATACCAAATTTTGTTACTGTAAAATCCTGCTTAACAACTTATTTGAAAATATATTATAGTAAATTAAAAAAAATTTTATTTTGTTGTAAAAATAATTGTATCATATTATATTGTCATCAATACTATTTTGTAAATATTTAGTTAAGAAAAAACAATAGAAATTATCTCTAGATATATTGTATTAGTATGAAAGATAAATTTCTTTAACTTTATTTATAGTTACTCTATTTTATACGATTTATCATATTAATACTTTTTAAATTTTTATATTTTAAAAGATTTAATGAACATAACAAGATAGTATTTCATATCATTTAACTATAAATGCATTTAAAACAATTTTATTTCATGTAGATATATGACTAACAAACAAATTATGTGTGTATTTAAATTATCAAACACTAAGTAAACAACATCATCTTAACATTAAAATTATTGAAATTTAAATTGCCTCACAACATTATGAAATTTAAAAATATTTTTTTATGTTTTTTTAATCGGAGGCTTTATATACCATGATTTACATATATATTTATATATCTATGAGGGATTCTATTAGACAGGTTTGAAGCTAATAAAACAAGTATAAATTTTCTCTTTTTGGATTTCATGAAATCCATGGACATGTTAATTTCTTGGAAACAACCTAAGAAAGTCTTGAAAACTTTATATATAACTATTATAGTTTATACAGACCGAGGTTGAATAATTGTAGAAAAATATTTGTGGCCAACAATTTCCAAAAATTGGAGTTAAAGATTTCTATCCCAAACATTTTCCATTGAACATTCCTTGTTCGATTACATATATTCAGAAATCGCTACCATTGTGAAATATCTACTTCTTGTTATTGGAATACTAATTTTTAAGGTTATAAATTACTAAGGGAGACTTTTATGCTATATAGAATGAGCTAAAATATTTCACAACAATTGCAATAATCTTTTTCCAATAAAAACTTTGTAATGTATAGTATAGTAATATCATTCAACTATTACTTAAAATGCTTTTATCATCTAATCGTTAACAACATGAATTATTTAAGCTAACAAAAGAGAATGAATTGTAGAAAAAGTTGTGTTGTTTCAATTTAACTGTGATACATTTATTGGCCCAGTTTGATTACATACTACGACAGGTGTGTTCAATGCAAACATTAACATACAGGCATTATATTTAAATTAAAAAAATATATTATTTTTAAACCAATTTAGCAAATTACTTGTTATGATTTTGAAAAAATAAACAACCTGTAAAATGATAAATATTAAAAGTTTTTTCTATACTATTTTAATTCTTTGTACATTATTAATTTTTCTTGTAATTGTTTATATTTTACGAGGAGAAGAAAATATTATTAATCAACCACAGTATGAAAAACTTTTCAACAACTCTTTTGATGATTCAGGTAAGTTATAATTCTTATTTCTCTACAACTTTATCTCCCTAGTATTCAACGAAATAAACTTAGAGATGGCAAAAAAAGTGAAAATATTCTGCGTCATTTTGACATCAAAAGTCAATAGAGAAAGAGCCATACTTCAAAAGAAGACATGGGTAAAGAGATGCGACAACCATATCTTTGGATCTGGAGAGGAGAGCGAAGATATCCCAACCTTCAAAGCCTATCACGACGATGGATATTCATTCTCTTTTGGAAAAATGAAAAATACGTTGAGCCATGTTTGGAGAAAGTATGGTAACAAGTACGATTGGTATATCAAGGCGGATGATGATACGTATGTTATTATGGAGAATTTAAGGGCTTTCCTGTTGAATGAGGATCCAAGCAAACATGGTTATCATGGTTTTAGAATGGCAGTTGGTGGTAAATCTAATCCTCATGCATACACGAGTGGTGGGGCTGGTTATGTTATGAGTAGGAGGAGCGTCCAAGAGTTAGTTGAAAAGGGATTTGGTGATTCGAAATATTGTAGACAAACAGACAAAGCTTTTGATGATCTTGAAGTAGGAAGTTGTTTAGAAAAGTTAGGTGCGATACCAAGCACGAGTCTTGATAGTAGAGATAGAGTTTTGTTTAATGGATTTGATCCTGCAAGGGCAGTGTCTCCTGCAGTTGATGCCTTTAAAAAAGGATTTATTGGGATGGCAAAATTTCAGTATAATACTTCAATGAATTCTGTGGCTGATTTTCCAATAACTTTTCACTACGTTAGAGGTGATATGATGTATGCTATGGAGTATTTCCTATACCATATGGAAGTAATAGGAAAGAATTCCAGACTGAACAGAATGGAGGATAGTGATAATACCGACACAAAATTTAAGGTTAGTAAAAAATTAGCATTAATAGAACAGTTTTCAAAGTACAACTTTAAAAAGTATGTAAATTAGATTTATTCTTTAAAAATATATGCATATAAACAATTTTTTTTAAAATAATAAAAACCTTTTTAAACTGTAAATTATATGTGACAAAGAAGATGCTGGAATAGCTCCACCAGAAAGTACTTCTTGATCATGTTTATCAATAGATACTTTATCAAACTATCTTCTATCTTGTCAAATTTTATAGTAGATCTTCCTTGAATACAGTTTCCATAAGTTTTTGAGATTGGATCTAAGCTAACTTAAACTATACTTATGAAATTTAATGTTGTTACTATACTAAAAATATTTTTAAAATCGTTGCTTTAGAAATATAAAACATATTTTTGTTACATAACCAAATAAAATGTTAAATTAACTATATTGAATATTAATACAAATAAAAATTTTAAAAGAAAATATAATTTTTTAATAATCAAGAAAATTTTATTAATTGTAAACTACATTTTTAATATGATGTAGAAACAAAAAAAGCTATAGAGTAATTAAGTGCTAGTATTATAATAAATTATACATTTTTGAATTTTTTAATTTTAACCAAAGATTCATAGTTATTTAAAATTCTTTTGACAATGTCAGTTGTTGAAATAAAATTTTCACGTTGAGTTGGTAAAAACCTATTCGCATCTTTGAATGGTTTGTAACAATCCTCCATTCCATCAACTGGGTAAGGATTATCATCATGAGCAACAATATCTATATTGAGGTTATCAATAAATTCTATTGTTGGGTAGAATGGTGGGTCCATAATTAATTCATCAACATGTCTACAACATCGTACAACTTCACATCTCTCAGGATAATTCATTACTGGGTATACTCCTTTATTTTTAAATGAATCTTCATCTTTCACAACACCTACATACAAAATACTATTTGGAATAATTTTTTTAATTTGTTCAAATAATTTTGCATGACCAATATGAAATAAGTCAAACACTCCATCAGCATATATTTTAATTGGTTTGTTGGTCTTTAGATATTCTATTTTGAAATTAAAATATAATAATAAAAAAAATTACCTATTGTACCATCATCGTTTACATAAATTTTTTGTGCATCAAAGTCTTTTGCTAACATTCTTGTAAGACCAAATAAATAATGAATTGTAAGAATCTATAATAAATAATTTATTTTTCTTGACATTTTAAATTGTGATATAATAGACAAATTATAGGTATTTATGAATTACGTTTTATCATAAATTTTCATAACAAAATTAAAAATTTAAATTCTTGACAAATTGAATATACTTTTATAATAGATTTTATTTTATGCACTACGAAAAAGATGGGAAAAATTTTGATCATTTTGTTATCATTTTACTAATAAAGTATAAAAGTAGCGTCGTCTCACGTACTCGAATATTTATCACTTTCGATTAAATTATGATTACAGAAATTATGTTTAAAAATTATTTACATTTTGCTTTTGTTTATTAGAAAAAAAATACTTTCTTTGTGGATTCTTATAATATTAGAAAATGATGAATCAACTATAATTACATTTTTTTAAGAAAAGCTTTTTTTATTGATATGCAATGATATCTTTTTGTAGTTTTTTTCGATTAATTTTTAAATATCTGAAACAACGGTACTTTTATAATAAAGGTATAGTGTTAATATAATAATAAAGAATTACTTTTATCCTGTTTCGCGCATACGATAAAATCCATTATATAAGTAGACTGAATTTGTCAAAAATTTTAATTTTTTATTCATTTATTTTATTATCAATGAATCATTGTACGTCCTATGGTTATATTCTAGAGCAATCCTCCAAATATACTTAAATCTTTCTTTTAATCTACTTTCTTTCTGTCATTTGGTAATAATTAATAGTTTTAAAAAGGCATTATTTTCTTTTTAAACTCCTTTTCATTATAGTATATAAGAATGTATATCGATACCTTCCTAGATATCTTTCTCCTTGTGTATAATATTTATTTAAGAATACATACATATGTCTTTTTTCTACTTTTTGCTGGTACTCGGTAATTTGGAGAAAGTGCACAGGGTGGCCTACCAAAAACTTCTCAGACATTTGTATATATATCCCCGCGCATAAATAAGTCAAAACATAGTTTTATATTCATTTTGTAGCTGATAAAAGTATAATTTTAAATCTGTAGATTATATAACGAAATATGAATTCTAGGCGGAGTTATTAAATTTTAGTGCGTTTTGCGATTTTCATCAACTGTAACTTTTTTATTTGAAAAGATATTCTTATGGTTAATGCAGATTATGAAAGTGTAAGGTCTTTTGTATTAATCCTTATAATTGCATGAAAATTATAGAAACTATGTGAAATTTTTAAATAAATGTGAAAAATCTTGATTTTTGCCAAAAAAAGTCGATGTTTTTTAAGGGTAAAATTTTAACTAGATAATTTTTAAAAACTTTTTATTAATATTCTGATAGAGTAAGCAAAGCTCTATCGAATAAATATATGACGGTTTTGAGTGATTGACTTTAAAAAAGTTATAATTCGCCAAAGTTAACTTTTGGTCACTTTTATTCAAAAATTAAAATAAAAATAATATTTTTTCGGAATTTTATGATATTATAACAACAATAATATCACCACGTATACATATTAGTTAACAGATAGTTACTTGCTTATACATTTATTGTCTAAAGAATTGTAATATTGATTATCACTCAAATTTTAAGAAAAAATAATTTTTTCTCAACATTTTTACATCATTTACTAACATTTTTTTCTATTTTGTATAGATATTACTCTTTAAGAGCAATTATAATTTGTCTTTTAAATTTTTCGTATGTTCAATTGTAACCTCATATCCTCTATTTTTAAAATATGAGTGAGTAATTATCAAAGTAGAACAATATTTTAAATACTTTTGAAAATAAAACATAATACGTACCCAAAACTTTCAAAAAAATTAACATATTTACTTTTTTTACTAGAATTATTGTACAAAATGTTCAATTTTTGACCAATTTTAGCATTTTTCAAACCCAATCAAAATTAGTAGTACTACGCTTATTTCATAGAGCTTTCCTTACTCTGTTAAAATGTTGATATAACATTTTTAAAAATTACTTAATCAAAATATTATATCAAATTACATCAAAATTTGGACAAAACTTGAGATTTTTTTCTTTTATTTAAAAATTAAACATAGTTACTAGACTTCAATTTTTATGTAATATTGGGGTTTAGTACAAAAGACATTGTAATTTTAGAATCTGTAACAATCATAAGAAAATCTTTTCAAATAAAAAATGTTACAGTTGTTGAAAGTCGAAAAATACACCTAAATTAAGAAAGTCTATAATTCTGTCTAGAATCCATATTTCGTTATGGAACCTATAGATTTAAGATGGTATATATCTCAGCTAAAAAATGACTATAATACAACCAAAACTCGGTTATTCGGATTAATATTGACAGAGGCTCGTTTGGATAATCGAATTAATATTAAAAAACACTAAATATTATTATATATATTATTAAGAAATATAGACCAATACTATTATTAAAATATCAAAATTTAGAGTTATCTATCGTGGTTTTTATCTTACATAATAAAAATTTAATATTTTATTGCAAATATGGTTTAATTGACACCTGACGCAAGCTATTTTTTCGTTTTATTGAGGCTAAATCACGTATCGTTTTATGTTGTAGCAATTACATTGGAGTAGTTTCTTCTTGTCTCTCAAACCATTGGAATGCCATTTCTAAAGCTTGGAAGGCTTCGACACGTGACGGACCATCAATTATTTTTTGTGCTTCAGCATCTTCATCATCTTCTTCTCTATCTTTAATAGCTAGTTTAATTATTTCTTCATCTGACAAAGTTTAAAATCAAGATCATTGTTATCACAGTCAAGCCATTTTTAATATCTTCAACATCACATTCATCACATAGTTTTATAATTTTAGCTAAATCCGTAAGTTCTATAATTTCCATATCACTTCCATCTTCAGAAAGTTGGTCTTGAGATACCTCTAGTAAATTAATCCAAGATCTTTCAAGTGTTTTTTTATCTTAGGAATTTCAAGATTCAAAAAGTATATAACAACAGTCTTTTAAATTAATTTGTTTAAAGAATGTTAATATAGTATATGTTTCATTGTTATCAAGTGAGTGTTAATGTCATAGTAGATTTTTTCGATAAAAACGTTTCAAAGTTTCTATGACATCTTGATCTATAGGTTGTAAAGTTGAAGTCACATAGCGAGGCAAAATCATTACTCTAAATTTGCCATTCTCTCTATTAAGAAGTTCAGAAGAAGGATGGGATGTGTGCATTATCAAGTAAAAGTAAAACATTTCTATCTTTTCTAAGTTCTTTTTGAAATTTTTTGACCACTGAAATAAATATTTTATCATACCAATGTAAAAATAATTTAGTGTTCATCCAAGCATTTTTTTAACTTAAATAGTTTAATGATATATTAACATTTCTGAAACATCTAGGAGTATTTGATTTTCCTACAAGTAGAAGAGGAATCTTATGGTTTCCAGTAGCGTTAGAAGATACCAAAACAGTGACACGTTCTTTACTTGATTTTTTACCCAGGAACAGATCATTCATGCCTTGGTGCCAATGATTTGCTTTGAAGTGCTTTCCAGTAAATCCCTGTTTCATTAGCATTGTAAACAAATTCTAAATTGTAACCAATAACCTCGAGATTATTTTCAAATTCATCTTTAAAACTTTCTGCAGATTAAATATTGGCAGACGATTCCTCTCCTTGAATAGAAATTTCACGTATACCATGTCTTGATTTAAATTTTTCCAGCCATCCAATACTTACTTTAAATGAAGAATCACCACTTATTTTTGTATTGAAATCCAACACCTTTTCACAAAGTAAAGGACCAGATACTGACTGTCCTGTAGATTGTTTCTGCAAAAACTTCGTATAAACGACTCCACGAAGTAGGTCATTATAAGGTCGTTTCATGGTTTTCGTTTTGTAGTGCAATCCTGATTTTCTAGTGTTATTTAATATTCTTTTATTTTTTTCTGCTTTCTTTATGTCTGAGATTGTTGAAGTTCCTACTCCATATTTATCAGCTAAACTGCATCCTGATTCTCCACTTTCTAGTACTTAAATTATCTTTAATTTATCAGACAGAGTTACGTAACTCGTTTCCGTTCCACCATTTTATATTGGTAATCTCTATATAATTTAGAGGAGTAACGAGGGAGTGTAAATTATTTTCGATATTAAAACTTTTTGATACCTTAATATATGTAACTTTATGTGGTGATTTCAAAAAACGCAATATTATTTTAATCTGAAGTCCCGTTCTTGAGATACAGTTACATAAAGGTGTTTTGGTGTATTATTCTTGACACCTTAGAGTTATTCGTTTTATCAGAAATTTTACAGGTATATAAAGTTTTAGATACTAATATTATAAAAATAAAAAAAGTTAAATTTTCATGTTCATTCTTGAGTTTTTGAATTTTTTTTAAAATTTTTGAAAATGACTAATAAAAACCTAAATTCTTACATTTTAAAATGATATATCAGGATTCTGAAAAGGAAATTTATAAAAAGAAAAAATGTTAATCTAAGTTTTTCTTTAACTTAAATTTCAAGTATAATCTCAAGAAAATCGGATAACTTTAAGTACCATAAATTTTTTACTAAAATGTTTTTGTTTTTTTTTAAAAAAGTATGTCAAGATAAAACTTTTTAAATTAAGTGTTTTCACAACTTTTATGTAGAATTAAATTCTCTATCAAAAAATATATATATCATTTTGATTCCTTTATCAGTTTTCGAGATATAAAGAAAAAAGTGATTTATAAATGTTTTGAAAAAGTGCTATTTTTTAGTTTAAAGAAAGAGAAAAAGTTTCAATACGTCACTTTTTTTGAATGACTCGAATTTCCACTCTAGAGAAATTTGTTGCGAACATTTTAAGATATTAATCGTTAATTTATCTCTTTCCATTCTTGAGTTAGTTAAAAAACAAATTAGTCAATTTTTTTTCTAATTTTTAAATTTTAAGAAAAAAGTATTCAAAGATGAAACTTTTTCATTATGAAATGTTTACAAAATCTACGTGGAATATAATTCTCTATCGAATGACATATAGATCATCTTAATCCCACTATCCGTTCTTGAGATACATCTCATTAAGTATCAAACTTTAAAAATTGCTACTTCTATTTTTCTCTCAATAATCATTTTTCTATTTAAAATTTTACATATAAATGTAATTTTTAATGCTTATTATATCAAAATAAAAAAAAATTGCCAAAAAAGGTTTGATTCGTGGAAATATATAAGTTATCAAAAATTCCTCTATATACTAGAAGAATGGTTTACCTTTTAAAGTGGTTTTAGTTTTATGTACTTCTTTTTACTAAAATAAAAAATTCATTCTAATATGCTGATTAGAAAAAATATATATTAGTTTCATCTGAATTTTTGTTTTTAGAATAATCACAACATAAATTAAGAAATTTTTTCAATTTATGTAATTTTATAAAAAGAGTATGCAATTATGATACTTTTTCAATATGAATTGTTCACAATTTTTATATGGGAGTAAATTCTCTGTTAAACGATATATAGATCGTTCTAATCTACTATTTGTTTTTGAGATACATCACATTAAGTACTAAATTTCGAAATTTGGTTCTTTTATTCTTCTTTCAAAAAATGATTTTTTTAAGAACGTTAGAAAACAATAAATCATAGAAGTCATTAAGCCAATTGTTTTAAACAATTTAAAATATTAATTTATATTCTTAAAAATATAGTACATAGGATAGGTGAAAAAATTGGTTTTTATCTTATATAAGTAATTGTTGTGCCGATTAAATATATTTAAAACTATTGCAGTATACTACAATTACTAAGACACAATAAAAAATGTTAAAAGAAATTATATTTGACTTTTTAAAATTTAACAAAATTGATATTTAATATCATTAAATTCATTAATAAATTAGATATTTCACTCCACATCTTTTTATGTTTAAATGAACTATACTAAATTGTTTCAAACTACTGCAATTTAGTTATGCATATTATAAGCTTAAAAAAGTTATGATATGGCAATACAAACACTTTTTTAAAAAAAATTGTAAAAACATCTAAAGTTTTGTTGTGCTTTATAAGAATTGCAAAAAAATTACCCGAATTTCTAAGTCGAAACTATTCACTAAAACATTTTAAAAATAAATTTTTTAATATTTTTAAAAAAAAACTACTAATACTTTGATTTAAATATATTTGTAGCTTTTTAAAGTCTAAATAAATTTTCTTCAATACAAAAAGTGTCCAAGTAATCGTTTTGATTTATTTTTAATGTTATCAACTTAGAAAAATATTTTTATCATTTTAAATATATTAAAAAATTGTATTTTATTTTTCATAATATATTTTAAAAAGTATACATTAAATTTGTAAAAGTATTCTTTATTATGTTACCAAAATGCGAAATGATAAATAATAATTGCCCAAATTGGATTATTTTAGATTAAGTGATTATAAAATGTTTATAATCAACCTCTAATATTATTAATATTTAAAAAATAGTCTGTTTTAAAACTAAATCTGTATTTTAAATTTCTATCTTTCTTAATTACATAAAATTTAAATTTTTCATTAATTAGGAATTTGTTGAAAATTATTCTAACTTAGAGCATCAAATGAGCTTAAGATCAGAAAATATATAATAAAACAATTTCGATACAATGTATTTTATAAATTTCTAACAATAAAAAAACTACAAAATTTTAATAATAATTATAGATACTATAAAATACGGAACTATTTATTCGAATATTACTATACATGTTTTTTTATAAAACAAAAGTTTTAGAAGATTTTTTTAAACTAAAAAATTTTAAATATTTAAAAAAACAAGTCCTGCGGGCAAGTAGCGACGTGCGAAGTGAGTTTGCTGATTATTTAACATTAGTTCAAAAGAATGTAACTCAGAAAAAAAAGATAAAGAATAATTGGATACTTGTAATATCTAAAAAGTTAATCATTCATTTTATTGTAACTTTAAAGTAAAAATATATATTATAAAAGAAGTACATATAGAAAATAAAAAAGTACTCTAAAAAAATTAACCCTTGATATAAAATAAATATTTCTTGTTACTAGTTTATAACCATTGAGTTTGTCACCTCACGAAACTAGAATTAGGATTTGATAGAACATAATCCTTAAATTTATGTGCTAGATCGTCATCCTTTTCCAAATTTTTTCTTTTAAAATTTCTCCTCTTTTAATAAATAAAGTTATCGTAAATTGATCCCTTTGATTAGATAAATAAAAATCTTTTTGAAAAAGTACTCTTTTTCCAACTTGAGGGTAGAAAAAATTTCAACATAGTATTGGTGAAGGATGACCAAAATATATTTCAAAAAAACCATTTTCTTTTGACACCTTTGATGTTTTTTTTTTCAAATAATTTTTATGAAATAAATAAAATTTTTTAGTTTATGACTCATTTTAAATGTGTAATAATGAAATGAGGGAAAAATTTAATGTTAAAAGGGTTGATTAATTTAGCCAAGTTGTGGACCAAAAAGCGACGAGCATTTGTTTTTAGTAAAAATCAAAATTTTTATTGTCATAGCTCTATGAAAAGCTATTTAAAGCGAATAAAACCAAATTATTACATAGCTCAATGTCGGACTGAATACATGAACTATAATGATGTTTGTAGCTTAAAAATCGAAAAAGTTATTTTAGGTATTATTTTCTTCTGTTTTTATTCATTTACATATTTGTAAAATTAAGAGAAATATGTAGTTAATAGAAGAATCGTATCAAATTGTTTATACTAATTTTAAAAATATAATGGAAAGTCACTTAAATATTTACTTAGAATGATTCAAATATTCAATTTTATTCACCATTTTTAGATAAATAAAATTCTTTTGTTGTGTGGATTTTTCAACTTAACTAGTTCCAATAAAGGTAAACGTTACAAAATGATTCTCAAACTCAGACCTATTTTATATATTATAACAATGCATTTTCGGTTATCTTTATTTTCCAGAAAAGTCTAATTTAATGAAACAATTTTTTTAATACACACACTTTTATAAAAAATTTGCTCTGTGGACCAGCTATGACCTGCCGAAGGTATATCTAAAGCTGGTTTAATAAAAAAATTATTACAAGTATCAATTATTAAAAATATTACAATTATCTTTATTACACCTTCTTCTATTCATAACCATCAATCTCTTACCAGTATTCACTATCATTGTTCCCTCTCCATTCATCTTAAAAATTTCAACATTCTGCTTCTTAAGAATCTTCTCATCTTTCTCCGTAAAACAACCCTGTGTTTTAGCTTTACTAACAATCTCACCATTATAGTCCTCCAAGATATGTTCTCCAAAACCACAACCATATTTCTCTTGTGTCTTACAACTTGTACCTTGGAAACTCCCTCTAACGCATATTAAATTCTTCCCTGATTTAGTGTTTTTTGTTGGTACACAACCAATATTGCATGTTATAAACATATCATCTCCAGCTCTTGCACGACCACTAACCATTTGAAGATTATGGAATAATATTGTCACAGTTATCGTAAGAATAAATTACTTCAAGCTTTCTTTCTTTTGATATATATTAATATAAACATTATAAAAGGAAAACTTTCATCTTTTTATTAAGCTAAGAAAAATAATTATATCAGTGATAACAGAATATTAAATTTTCCTCATTAACATAAATAAATGTTAAAAATAAGATGATCATAGTGTAATTTGTTTTTCGTTTGAAACAAAAACCAAATCACCGAAGAAATTGTTCTAGCTTCCTTCTTTTTTATTATCAATTTTAATAAAATACATTATATTAGAAGAAATGATAGAAAAATTGTCATATTTTTTCTATAATAAATAGAAATAAGAAAAAAATTATCTCTCTCATAACTCATTTCAAATTCAACCGATTTTTAAGAGTAAATAGCAAAGAGATGTGTTTTTTAAAGATCATAGGATCAATTATATCCTAAAATTATTAAGACTCATTTTTCACCTCATATTAGAACAAAGATGTCTTTTGTCTTTCAAATCATAATAATCGATCGAATTATGAAAGAGTTATGGTGAAGAAAATATTAATTTTCATTTTTTATATCATAGATACTAATTGCAAAGATATGGAAAAGTTTCATTGAAATTACAGTATAAAAGAGACATCATCTTTTGGAATTTTATGTGTCATATAAAGTATCCGTTTATTATCTTAAACTGACTTGTATTTTTATTTTAGGATGTTTTTTTTACACAATTTTTGATAAGACTGTAGAAACTACACTTTTTTTACATATGTCATAAGTGAAAGTGCATCATTATAAATATGGAAATATATTAAACAATCTTTTAGATATTAGTAAGATATTTAATCAAAAATTTTCTATATCATTTCATTGACTTTTAAAAAGTTTTCAATGACAAATATTTTACAAGTTCAAATCGACCTTTCAAATATACTTGGTATATAAGTCAGTGATCTTAGGTTAACCATCACTTTTAATTTAACCTTTTCTGGTATTTTCTTCTATTCTATTTTGGTATTTTATTATTCAAGATTGATTAATTTAAGTTTTGATTTGGGATTATCTTCTGAGTTTAATTTTACCTTGTTATAGTTAAGTTTGGAGGAAAAGTTGGCGTGGTTCTTTGAAAGTAGGAACTCTGTTAGTAAATCATTTGTTAAAAAATTTAGCTCATCACTAATTCTAAGTATCATTTCTTACGATTAATATAACATGGAGTCAAAAGTTAATAAATTTAATTATACATGTTCAATACCGAATTTTTCACTTTGTACTGAAAAGACAGGTGAAAAAATTATATCACCAACTTTTAAAATTGGAAGCAAAGAATTATCAGAGTGGTGTTTACACATATATCCCAATGGTGATAAAGAAGAGTCGAAGGAGTATGTGTCAGTTTTTCTGGCATTGTTGAAGCCCGACAAAGCGAAAGTTAAATTTAGTTTCTCTATTTTAAATGATAAAGAAGAAAAAAAGAATACATGTACTAAAGATAACATTAATGAAATTGATAAAGGAGGCAGATGTGGGTTTCCCAAATTCGTTAAGAAGGATTTATTACTGAAAAAAACAGATGGCTTATTGTTTAATGATAAGTTGAATATACTATGTGATGTAGAGGTTATTGACTTAAAATCTGAGAACAACGTTAATCCAGAGACATCAATAAGTATAAAAATACCCGATTCAAAATTAACAGCGGACTATGGAAACTTGTATGATTCATCATTTTTTTATGATTGCATTATAAGAGTTGAAAACACTGAAATTCAAGTTCATAAAGCAATCCTCGCTGCTCGATCCCCTGTTTTTTGTGAAATACTCAAAGATAAACCAGAAGCATCACAAACGAATATTGTTGAAATAAAAAATTTTAGTACCGAAATTGTAAGGAATATGTTGAAATATATCTACACAGATGAAGTATCGGTTATACAAGAACAGGCTAATCAAATTTTTGAAATTGCAAATGAATATAAATTAGATAGATTAAAAGCATTTTCAGAACAGTCTATGTGTAACAGTTTGACAACTGATAATGTCTTAAAACGCTACGCATTATCTGGTAAATACTCGACCGAAAAATTGAAAGAATGTTGTGAAGAACTTATTCTTAAAAACATGAATCAATTAAAAGAAACTGAAGATTGGGACAAGCTTATTATTGTATGTCCATCATTACTTCAAAGTTTATTATTTAAGTCAACTAATATTAGTTCAAAAGAAAAAAACTCTGAAAAAAAAGATAAAGAATAATTGGATACTTGTAATATATAATAAGTTAATCATTCATTTTATTGTAACTTTAAAGTAAAAATGTACCACTCAAGAAATCTTTTTAGAAACCAGAAAAAATAATTCTTAATATAAAGTCAATGTTACTTAAAATATTTCTTCTTACTATTATGTGATTGTCAAGTTTGTCATATTATGAAACCAGTACCAGAATATGATAAAACACAATCCTTAAATTTATGAATTTGGTCACCTTATTTATGAATCATTTCTCTAAAACATTATCATTCTTTTATTAATCAAATTACTGTTATTTGATCCCTTCACTTGGTCAAATATAAATCTTTTTGA
The DNA here is from genome assembly GCA_963280985.1 of Strongyloides venezuelensis. Lineage (NCBI taxonomy): Eukaryota > Metazoa > Nematoda > Chromadorea > Rhabditida > Strongyloididae > Strongyloides > Strongyloides venezuelensis. Next base: position 22,424,653 of record CAUJLX010000001.1, on the reverse strand, counting down.
AAAAGTATTTTAATTTAAAAATGAAAAATAATTTCAACGTAGATTTAACAAAATTCAACTAAATTATTTTTAAAAACATCATTTTTAAACAATTTTGGTATTTTTTTTTCAATTCATTTTTAAATTGAATAAATTTTTTTAGTTTAAGACCCATTTAAAAAGTGTAATTATGTAAAGAAGGGAAAATTCAATGTTAAAAAGATTAACAAAATTAGTCAAGATGTGGACTATGAGAAGACGAGCATTTGTTTTTAGTAAAAATTTAAATTTTTATTGGCATAGTTCTGTGAAAAGTTATTTAAAGCAAATAAAACCAAATTATTACATAGCGCAACGTCGGACTTAAAACATGAAACTTTAACGATGTTTGTAACTTAAAAATGGAAGAAGTTATTTTAGGTATTATTTTCTTCTGTTTTTTTTTCATTTACATATTTGTAAAATTAAGAGAAACATGTAGTTAATAGAAGAATCGTATCAAATTGTTTATACTAATTTTAAAAATATAATGGAAAGTCACTTAAATATTTACTTAGAATGATTCAAATATTCAATTTTATTCACCATTTTTAGATAAATAAAATTCTTTTGTTGTGTGGATTTTTCAACTTAACCAGTTTCAATAAAGGTAAACATTACAAAATGATTCCCAAACTCAGAAATATATTATATATTATAACAATGTATTTTCCGTTATCTTTATTCTCCAGAAAAGTCTAATTTAATAAAACAATTTTTTTATACACATACTTTTATTAAAAATTTAATGTAAAAATGCTTTTATAAAAAATTTGCTCTGTGGACAAGCTATGACCTACCGTGTATCTAAAGCTGGTTTAATAAAAAAATTATTACGAGTATCAATTATTAAAAACATTACAATTATCTTTGTTACACCTTCTTCCATTCATAGCCATCAATCTCTTACCAGTATTCACTATCATCGTTTCCTCTCCATTCATCTTAAATATTTCAACATTCTGCTTCTTAAGAATTTTATAATCTTTCTCCGTAAAACAACCCTTTTTTTTAGCTTTACTAACAATCTCACCATTATAGTCCTCCAAGATATGTTCTCCAAAACCACAACCATATTTCTCTTGTGTCTTACAACTTGTACCTTGGAAACTCCCTCTAACGCATATTAAATTCTTCCCTGATTTAGTGTTTTTTGTTGGTACACAACCAATATTGCATGTTATGAACATATCATCTTCAGCTCATTCACGACTACTAACCATTTGAAGATTATGGAATAATATTGTCACAGTTATCGTAATAATAAATAACTTCATGCTTTCTTCCTTTTGATATAAATATATACAAACATTATAAAAGGAAAACTTTTCTCTTTTTATAAACCTGAGAAAAATAATTAAATCAGTGATAACAGAATATTAAATTTTCCTTATTAACATAAATAAAAGTTTAAAATAATATGATCATAGTGAAATGTGTTTTTCGTTTGAAACAAAAAACAAATCACCATAGAAATTGTTCTAGTCTCCTTCTTTTTTATTATCAATTTTAATAAAATACATTATTTTAGAAGAAATGATAGAAAAGTAATCATATATTTTCTATAAAAAAAGGAATAAAAAAAATTATCTCGCTCATGACTCTTTTAAAATTGAACCTATTTTTAAGAGTAAATAGCAAAAAGATGTGTTTTTTAAAGATTATAGAATCAATTATGTCCTAAAATTATTGAAACTCATTTTCCACCTCATATTAGAACAAAGATGTCTTTTGTCTTTCAAATATAATAATCGATCGAATTTTGAAAGAGTTATGGTGAAGAAAATGATAATTTTCATTTTTTATATCATAGATACTAATTGCAAAGATATGGAAAAGTTTCATTGAAATTACAGTATAAAAGAGACATCATCTTTTGGAATTTTATGTGTCATATAAAGTATCCGTTTATTATCTTAAACTGACTTGTATTTTTATTTTAGGATGTTTTTTTTACACAATTTTTGATAAGACTGTAGAAAATACACTTTTTTTACATATGTCATAAGTGAAAGTGCATCTTCATAAATATGGAAATATATTAAAAAACCTTTTAGAGATTAGTAAGACATTTTATCAAAAATTTTCTTTGCCATTTGATTGACTGTTAAAAAGTTTTTATCGACAAAAATTTTACAAGTTGAAATAAACCTCTCAAATATACTTGGTATATTAGTCAGTGATCTTAGGTTAACAATCACTTTTAATTTAACCTTTTCTGGTATTTTCTTCTACTCTATTTTGGCTTTTCACTTTTTTAGAATTTTTTATTTTAGAATTTCTAAACGAGTTTAGTTTAGCCATTGGAAACATACATTTGGAGTAAAAATTGATATGGGTCGAAAAAAAAGTAAACTTTTTAGTAAGTCATCTGTCACAACAATAAACTTGTGACTAATTTTATGATATCTGCTATTTCAGACGGTTCTAAACTTTTACATACAGGCTTTAACGATTTCAAATACATGTATACAATAAAAAACTTTTCACTTCGTCCTGAAAAGATAGGTGAAAAAATTATATCACCAACTTTTGTTGTTGGGAGCAAAGAAAGATCAGAATGGTGTTTATGGGTATATCCCAATGGTGAAGAAGAAGAGTCGAAGGAGTATGTGTCAGTTTTTCTGATATTGTTAAAGCCCAACAAAGCAAAAGTTAAATTTAGTCTCTCTATTTTAAATGATAAAGAAAAAGAGGAAAATGTTAAACTGGTTACAGAATCCAAAGACTTTGTTAATGATTGGGGTCAGGGGTATCCAAAATTTGTTAAGAAGGATTTTTTAATGGATAAATCAAATAGATTATTGGTTAATGATAAGTTGACAATACTATGTGTGGCAGAAATTGTTGAACTTAAATCTGAAAATCATGATAATAGTATACCTTATGGTATGTTATCTGTCATAATGTTGAACTTGCCACTAGTTCTATGATATTTACTATTTCAGATGTTCTTTATACCAACAAGACAGACAACTATTTCAAATATAAATACACAATACAAAACTTTTCTCAACGTTCTGAAAAGACAGGTGAAAAAATTATATCACCAACTTTTGTTGTTGGGAGCAAAGAAAGATCAGAATGGTGTTTATGGGTATATCCCAATGGTAATGAAGAAGTGTCCAAGGAGTTTGTGTCAGTTTTTCTGATATTGTTAAAACCCGACAAAGCAAAAGTTAAATTTAGATTTTCTATTTTAAATAACAAAAAAGAGGTGAAAATGTTAAATTTGTTACAGAATCGAAAAATTTTATTAAAGATATGGGTTTAGGGTTTTCTCAGTTTATTAAGAGAGATTTTCTACTGAAAGAATCAAATGGTTTATTAATGAATGGTCATTTGGTAATATATTGTGAAGCAGAGATTACTGACCTTAAATCTGAGAACCATGAAAATCTAGAAATTGTTGAGTCAAATACTGAAAACCGTAGTAATCCAGAGACATCAATAAATATTTCTATACCTCAATCAAAATTAATATCGGACTGTGGAAATATGTTTGATTCGTCATTTTTTTATGATTGCGTTATAAAAGTTGAAGACACTGAAATTCAAGTTCATAAAGCAATCCTCTCTGCTCGATCTCCTGTCTTTTATGACATTTTTACCAGTACATCTGATAAATCACTAACAAACATTATTGAAATAAAAGATTTTAGTGCCGAAGTTGTAAGGAAGATGTTAAAATACATCTACACAGGTGAAGTTTCGGATATACAGAATATGGCTAATCAAATGTTTGAAATTGCAAATATATATGAACTAGATAGATTAAAAGCATTTTCAGAACAGTCTATGTGCGAGAGTTTGACTACTGATAATGTCTTAGAACGCTTCGCACTATCTAATAAATACCCAACTGAGAGGTTGAAGAAATGTTGTGAAGAACTTATTCATAAAAACATGGATCATTTAAAAAAAACTGAAGAATAGAAAATGTTTATTCTTGTACGTCCATCATTAGTTAAAAGTTTATTATTTAAGTTATCCCTATATAATTTAGAGAAGTAACGAGGGAGTGTAAATTATTTTCGATATTAAAACTTTTTGATATCTTAATATATGTAACTTTATGTGGTGATTTCAAAAAACGCAATATTATTTTAATCTGAAGTCCCGTTCTTAAGATACAGTTACATAAAGGTGTTTTGGTGTACTATTCTTGACCCCTTAGAGATATTCGTTTTATCTGAAATTTTACAGGTATATAAAGTTTTAGATACTAATAATATAAAAATCAAAAAAAGTTAAATTTTCATGTTTATTCTTGAGATTTTGAACTTTTTGAAAATTTTTAAAAATTGCCAAATAAAACATAAATTCTCACATTGTAAAATGATATATCAGGATTCTGAAAAGGAAATTGATAAAAAGAAAAAATGTTAATCTAAGTTTTTCTTTAACTTACATTTTAAGTATAATCTCAAGAAAATCTAATAACATTAAGTACCATAAATTTTTGACTAAATTTTTTGTGTTTTTTTAAAAAAAGTATGTCAAGATGAAACTTTTTAAATTAAGTGTTTTCACAACTTCTATGTAGAATTAAATTCTCTATCAAATAATATATATATCATTTTGATTCCTTTATCCGTTTTCGAGATATAAAGAAAAAGGTCATTTTTTAATTTTTTTAAAAAGTGCTATTTTTTAGTTTCAAGAAAGAGGAAAAGTTTTAATACGTCAATTTTTTTTCTTAATTTTTGATTTTATAAAAAAAAGTATGCAAAGATGAAACTTTTTCAATATTAAATGTTTACAAAATCTACGTGGAATTTAATTCTCTTTCGAATGACATATAAATCATCTTAATCCCACTATCCGTTCTTGAGATACATCTCATTAAGTATCAAACTTCAAAAATTGCTACTTCTATTTTCCTCTCAATAATGACTTTTCTATTAAAAATTTTACATATAAATGTAATTTTTAATGCTTATTACATCAAAACAATAAAACTTAACAAAAAAGTTTGATTCATGGAAATATATAAGTTATCAAAAATTCCTCTATATACTAGAAGAATGGTTTACCTTTTAAAGTGGTTTTAGTTTTATGTACTTCTTTTTACTAAAATAAAAAATTCATTCTAATATGCTGATTAGAAAAAATATATATTAGTTTCATCTGAATTTTTGTTTTTAGAATAATCTCAACATAAATTAAGAAATTTTTTCAATTTATGTAATTTTATAAAAAGAGTATGCAATTATGATACTTTTTCAATATGAATTGTTCACAATTTTTATATGGGAGTAAATTCTCTGTTAAACGATATATAGATCGTTCTAATCTACTATTTGTTTTTGAGATACATCACATTAAGTACTAAATTTCGAAATTTGGTTCTTTTAATCTTCTTTCAAAAAATGATTTTTTTAAGAACGTTAGAAAACAATAAATCATGGAAGTCATTAAGCCAATTGCTTTAAACAATTTAAAATATTAATTTATATTCCTAAAAATATAGTATATAGGATAGGTGGAAAAATTGGTTTTTATCTTATATATGTAATTGTTGTGTTGATTAAATATATTTAAACCATTGTAGTATACTACAATTACTAAGACACAATAAAAAATGTTAAAAGAAATTATATTTGAGTTTTTAAAATTTAACAAAATTTATATTTAATATCATTAAATTCTATAATAAATTAGATTTTTCACTCTAAATCTTTATATATTAAAATAATCTATTCTAAATTGTTTTAAACTACTTCAATTTAGTTATGCATATTTAAATTTAATAAATTTACGATAAGTGGATGCAAACTCTTATTTTAGAAAAAAAATGTAAAACATCTAGGAGTTTTGCTATGCTTCATAAAAATTGAAAGAAAACTAACCAAAATTTCTATGTCGAAACTATTTATCTAGACATTTAAAAAATAAATTTTTTAATATTTTAAAAAAAAAAACTACTAATACTCTGATTTAAATATATTTGTAGCTTTTTAAAGTCTAAATAAATTTTCTTCAACACAAAAAGTGTCCAAGTAATCGTTTTGATTTATTTTTAATGTTATCAACTTAGAAAAATATTTTTATCACTTTAAATATATTAAAAAATTGTATTTTATTTTTCATAATATATTTTAAAAAGTATACATTAAATTTGTAAAAGTATTCTTTATTATGTTACCAAAATGCGAAATGATAAAATAATAATTGCCCAAATTGGATTATTTTAGAATAAATAATTATAAAATATTTATAATCAACTTCTAATATTATTAATATTTAAAAAAAAATAGTCAATTTTAAAACTAAATCTGTATTTTAAATTTCTATCTTTCATAATCACATAAAATTGTAATTTTTCATTAATTAGGAATTTGTTGAAAATTATTCCAACTTAGAGCATCAAATGAGCTTAAGATCAGAAAATAAATAATAAAACAATTTCGATACAATGTATTTTATAAATTTCTAACATTAAAAAAATATAAAATTTTAAAAATAATTATAAATAATACAAAATACGGATCTATTTATTCCAATATTACTATACATGTTTTTTTTATAAAACAAAAGTTTTAGAATTTCTTTTAAATTAAAAATTTTTAAATATTTTAAAATCAGGTCCTGCTGGTAAATAGCGACGAGCGTAGCGAGTTGCTGCTTGTTAGATATGTTTGCACTATTTAAATAAAGGTAGTAGCTTTTTTGCTTTAAATTTCTTCCGTATTGTATATATTTTGGATAGATAATTATATTTAAGTTGGTAGATTTAATGGTACTACACATATCAATAAATGCCATAAATACTTTCAAAAAATGTAGGATCTAATTTGACACCATAATTTTAATGACAACGGTTCTAAATATGGTTAATGGATTTCAAATAAGGCTAAAATTAGTAAAAATATTTTATTAGTGTTCGATACATATAAATAATGAAAAAGAAATAAATAATGGAAATAAATTTACCTTATTAAATATAAAGATATTCAATAACGTTAGACAGATCCCTTTCTTAAACCTCTTCTAATACTAGTAAATCTAACAAACAAAATTTGAGTGCAATATAAATGATGAAATGAGTTATCATTATAATGATAATTTTATTGTATTCTCCTATTTATATATGGATAACACCTATCTTTTATCTTAAAACGCTAAATATTTAGAAAATTGTTTACCACTAACTTTCGATCCGGATAATCGAGTTTCTACTGTACCATATTTTTAGTTTATCTATGCGCAGTGTTATATGTGCAAATATCTGGAGAAAATTAGCTAAGTCATCCCACATATCTTGTAAATGTTGAATGCATGTTTATTTTATATTATACAAATCGTTGTTTTGAAATAAATTTTGAAATGCTTAGTTGACGACAATACATTAAAAAGGAGAGGATAATGGAAAATATCTATTTGATATCAATAAAGAATATCTCATTTTGCCTCAATAACTTTAAAAGGATTCTGTTTTTTATATTAGCTATAGTTTCACTCAATTTCATAATAAGTGTATGTTAGTTTTTTATCATTAATATTTTAAAATTTTAGAGCTCTGTAAACAATAATACTAACGAACGGTTTTTTGACGGTGGTTCTTACCAAAGAAAAGAAGAATTAACATATAAACTTTGGAATTTTAATTCAACAAAAGGAAGAACTTTTAATTTATCATTATATAAATATCTTGAAGAATTTAAATTAAGAAGTATTGATATTGACTATGTAAATATTACTTCATCCTTTATTCCAGAACCTATTATTGTTACGGCTCTTTCACAAAATCATTTTATTGAATCATTGAGTTTATTTAAATCAATTCGTAGATATCTTCCAAATACCGAAATTATTGTTTATGATTTAGGATTCGATGATGAAACTATAAAGAAAGTGAAAGGAATTTGTAATGTAAAGTACAGAAAATTTAATTTTGACAAATATCCTTCTCATGTTAGAAATTTGCATCTATATTCATGGAAAGCTATAGTAATAGCGGTAAATAAAAAAACTTTTTTTACTGAATTTTTTCAATTTTATTTAGGAAACACTACGTGATTTTAAATCCATATGGTATGCAGATGCAAGTGTGAAATTTAAAAGTTCTGATCTTTCACGAATATATTCTCTAGTTACATGTCATAGTAGACATCCTAGCTACAATCGATCATTAAGGCGATTAAAAAGAAATCCTAAAAATGATAATCAAAAAAATTCAGAACTTTTTGATTGGAAATTAAATGTTGAACATTGCCAAAAATCATCATATCTCCTTCATAGTTTTACTGGACACGGAATACTACCTGCAACACACAATGGTGTTTTTAAATACTTTCCCAGTAACTTAACTTTAATTGGGACAGAAAAAAATAAAATGTATGAAGCTGGGTTTGTTTTTGCTGTTAAAACAAAAGATACAGTAGATAATGTATTAAAATGGTATTTATTATGTTCTTTAGAAAAAGATTGTATTTCTCCACCAAATTCACGTTTAGCACCTTGTAATTTTAATAATGCTGGTTACGATAAAATAAGTTATGACTGCCATAGATATGATCAAAGTGTTGTAAATGTTTTGTTATCAAATGCAAACAATTTTGATACCTCTAACTATATAAGTCAACTTGAGAATTTCTTTGAAATAAAACGTAGAGAAAACAGAAAATGGGGTGAAGATCTTAAATGTTCGGCTTATAATTCTTCACAAATAATTTATTAAAATAATATAAATCTTAAAATTGAAACATTTTTGTCTATACTACTGAATTTAATAATATAAAGTTAAATATTTTTTACTTTGTACTAGACCCATATAAAATTTATACAACAAAAATATTAGTATTAATATTTACCTTAAATTATAATTATTTCCATATAATTTACTTAGGTTTCCTAACTTCATAAGCCCTAACAAGGTGACCATTAGTAAATATAATGATTTTTCAAAATAAACATGTCACATTTTTCCAGAAATGATATAATATTTTAAAGTGTGATTAAAACCATGTCAAACACTATCAAAACAACCAGAACAATTCAAATTTTAAAATCAACATAGATTGACTATAAAAATTGGGTGAGGGAACATTCGCTTGTCCATGGATAAGCGAAATGACATCATAAAAAAAAGAAAAAATTATTGATAACCATGGACAAACAGATGTCCACTACTCAATTTTTTATTAAAATTAAAGATATACCTATTTGTTTAAGATTTATATTTATTAATAATATTAATTAAAGTAAATTAACTATTTTTACAAAAGAATAATTATAAACGTTGCTTTATTTATTATAGAGGACATTCTTTGGCAGTTAAAGGATACTTTGAATCCATTACCTTTCGAAATTTGCTTTTAGAATTTTCTTTCTGACTATTAGTTAATGATCTTGCAATTGAGACAGCTTTCGATTCATTTATTTCTTTTAAACCAAGATGAAACATAAACACATCGTTAACAATTAAAAATTGATATCCATTTCTACACATCTCCCAACGCTACAAAAATAAATATAACTATTTTAAAAGATTTAACATACAAGTACAGTATTATCTCTATTTGGATATGGAAATGTTTCATCGTGATAAGGAATATCATTTAAACTAATAAACTGTGGTTCCCAATATGATCTATCATATTTTGCCTTAAATTGAATATCAGGAACCTCTTGATCTGGTATAGATAACCATTCATCTAATTTAGGTATTGAATGTGCATTTTTATAATAGTGATGAAAGACAAAAGCTTCCTTCTTTGACATTAACTCTTTTAATTCAAGTTTATTCTTTGGTGCTTCAGATAAATTTTTTGTTTTAACTTCAAATATTCTATAAACAAGAGCATATTTAGTATCATTTTTATTATTTAGTTTATTTTTTGCAACATTTAACATTTTGTTGTGGAAATTTCTTGAAAACATATGATCAGTATCAGCTATAAGAATATACTTCCCATAACAATATTTTCTAGCTATATTTCTTAAAATATTAACCGGATATTTACTCATTTTTGTTCCACGTTCTTCTTCATTAGTTAATACATTAGTACATGATTGATTTAAATAAGTAACAGGATATTTATTACATATATTTCCAATTGTATGAGAAAGTAAATAATCATCAATTGTACTGTTAAAAATATCGTTATAAACAAAATGAACCGATAATTTATTAGATATTCCAATAATTTCTTTAAGTCTACAATATGTACATATTGTTTCAAATGAAAAAAATGTATAAGAATCTAAATAAACAGCCAACGAAATGTATCCTTCCCAATTAAGCAAATGATTTTTTAGTTTTTCAAGTATTTGATCACTACTAATATGGAGAATTAAGATAATACTATTATCATAACTATAGTTAGTACTTTTAATAATGTTTGGTATAATTTTATATTTTTTATATTTTGTAAATGTTAAACTAAAATTATTGATAAAAATGTGTGAATTGTAATTAAACATACACTGATCTTTCATTCTCCTTATCATATATAAGATCCGAATATTTTAATGTTTGTGTATAATAAGCAAAATAATAAAAAGTAAAAATTACAAAAAGAAGTGTCAAAAAAAATATCTTAAATTTGAACATTTTTAAATATATCAACTATAATGTAACTATTTACATTATCTGTTCCAAAAGTAATGAGAATGATTTTATTACGACTCTCACGGGTATTTGATTAAAAATAAGAGGATATCATTTTATAGGGGAAAATTTCTTCTAAAAAATGGTATATATCTAATTTGAATCCAAGATCTACAAAACTTTTGATTTAAATAAAGTTGATCAATGTTTGGTAACCTCGTCACGCTTAAAAATACCATAATTTTAGGTAGCAAAAAGACTTTATAAAAATAAAAAAAGACGTCAAAGATAAAAAACCTACAGGCCAATTATTATGATTATACATTGGGTCAATGATCATTGCCTGTTGGAGAGGTTTTATGTTCGACAATTTTTCCCACTTTATCTTTTACTCCCTATATCTCTAATCTACAACGTGTAACTTCTTTATACACTAAAAAATTAAAAACATTCTAAAAGGACATTACTTTGGGAATTTAGAGTATGTACAATTATATCCAACGAGTGCTCTAAACAATCGTACACATGAAGACTTTAGGCTGATGACAAAAATTTTCTTTTATATTTTTTTGTCATATTATCTAAGTTTCTGTAGTATTTTTCTCATGTTTGTGCAAAATTCAATTGCTTAGCGTTACTCGACAAGCTTTTGCATGTTCATTGTTAAAAAAACTAAAAATTCTTTTTTGCGACGTGAAATATATTTTGGCCGTGACGAGGGTACCAAACATTGATCTACTTTTTTTTAACATGAAAAATTTTGTAAGGACATATTCAAATAGGGTATATGACATTTTGTAGAAGAGAATTTTTTCTATAAAACGACTTGTAAGGATCGTAATCAAATTATTCTCATTACTTTTGAGACAGATCATGTACAGTAGACTCTCGATTATCCAAATCCCTTGGGACCAAAGGTAGTTTAGATAACTAAAATTTCGAATAATCGAACATGAATAAAAAAATATTTTTCAATTTTTTCATAGAAAATAACTCATTGCATATCGATATAGATAATAAATACCAATTTATTTAGTAAATATAGGAGACAAAAAATTATTTAGACTTAAAGTCATCCCCTATTTTTATTGAGTTAAATTAGATTGTTTTTTTTGAAACTAAGTTCGCTCAAATTTCTTAATATATTAGTTTGTCTTATTAATTCAATTAATTGAATATATTTATGTATAAAATTTTGTAAAAATTTCTTCGTTCAGTAAATCGAGAATCGAATAATCAAGAGTCCACTGTATATTCAAAATAAATTTATGTAGTTAATTGAATATAAAAAATTCTATCTTCTCAAAATTTATTTAAGTATCATATTTTGAAATAGAAAAATTTCTGTATGTAATGATGCGTAGTTATTTGGTCCACCAACAAATTTATCTTCACATACTGTTGTTGTAACGATAACTAAACCTTTATTTGAAGCTACAGTTGTTGTAATGGTAGTTCTAGGATCTGCTGAACATGTTAATGTATGTGGATTACAAGTTGGTAATATTGTATTAGCAGCAAACCATGCATCATCAGTTAAACAATCTACTTCTCTAGAACAAACATAAACTGTAGCACCATCGGTATCTGTTATATCGGAACATTCAAATTCTGTTCGACATTGTTTAGTAACATAAATAGGAGTACATGTATTTACACAAACGCTAGCTTTTCATATGTTATACATAATTGTGTGGTACTGAATAGACTACCACTAGCATCACATGTAGCTAAACTTCAGAATTAGCGATTGAAAGACCAAATAGAGAAAAAACAGTAATAAGAATAAATTTTGATTAATGCGTGATTGTTAAATAGAAATTGACAATTTGATGAATTTTCACATTTTCGGATTTCTTGAATACTACAAATGTTATTAAATAACTTTTCAATAACAAGCAGCTGAAAAAATGAAGGAGTAAAAATTTTTATTTTGTCAGGTGATAACTTATACAATCGTAACATTTTTCTGTATCAAATATAACACTTTTGAGTTTATCCATTTTTATTTAAAATAATTAACCTTTTCATGTAAAGCGGTTATTATTTGCTTATTGATAAAGTAAATAAAATATTTATAAAGAAGTCATAATATTTATGTATAGTATATGTAGTATTGTTAATTAACTTTTATTTATCGTTAGTTGAATGATAAAAGTTTGATAATTTGAATTGTTTACTAAAACTGTTTAAATATGATATTTATTGTTATAATTTTTGTGGTAATTAAACTTTTAACATTGTAAAATTGTTTAATATTATGCTTGTTTACCAATATTACAATATAATTGGTATCCTATTGTGATTTTAAAATTATTTTTAAGCTAAGTTATACTTTTTTAGAATAATTATGAACTAAAATGTATTTTTTGTTATATATATATTCCAAATTTTTAATTGTAACCTAATGTAGTTAACTTGATTTTTTTCTTGTAGAGGATGCAAAAAGGGAATTCAACGGATGTGGGGTTCAAACCCACGCATCTTACGATATTAGATTTTAAATTCAACTTACAGAAATTTTTCTATCTTAAAACATTAAGTTTTAATTATTTAAGTATAAAAATTACACAAGTCACATTTGATAAGATAGAATTTCTTTCAAATATGCTATAATTCAATTTTTACTAAAATAGATATTTTTTACAAAAATATGAAATTATGTAGATATAACAATTTTCTGCTCTAATATAAATTGAGAAGATAGAATCTTGAAATTTAATTTGCACGAAAACACGTCGCAATTATTCAAACGACGCAAGAGTAAATAATTTAACGAAATAAATTCTCCAGTTGTTAGATTCGTTATTACTTTTATTTGAAATTTTTATGTTAATAGAGTGTCGTATTAACTTTTTTAACGGATCAACATTAAAATAGAAAAAAATTTTGGTCTATAAAATGTTTATGATGAAGCAATAATTCAAAAAATTAAAACTTCTTTTGCTGATAATAAAAAGAAATCACTAAAAAACAATGAAAAACATTAATAAAGATTAATGAAGATTAGTGAATCTGAAATAATATTCTGTGAAGAAGTAGGAGACGGTGGACATTCGCTTGTCCATGGTTATTCATATTTTTTTCCGTTTTTTTGAAAACGCCATTTCGCTTACCCAGTGGACAAGGAAATGTTCTTTCTCCCCATTAAATTGTTAACATATTCTTAAGAAAATATATTATAAATGTTTCGTATATATAATGATTACAAGCCATTTGCTTGTCATCTCTTTATGTATTGTATAAATACCATATTTTTATATAAATAAATTACTTTTACCTTAAACTAGTTATAAATTATTGACTAAATAAACTAACTATTTAACAAAATTAAAACAATATTGTACAAAATAATGTTGTAAATATAAGTATGTGACATAAAAATTTCCTTGAATAAATATACATTTAATTATTGATGATTAATCGTAGAAATAAAAACAAGATTAGCTTAATGATATAATAATTTCAACTATGAAATTCAACATATTTGTACTCTTTCATAGCTTCTAATATTTAGATTTTTTAAGAATATTAACAATTCTTATTAAACTAAATGAACTTTAAATAGACTACATAAAAATTAGAATAAATTTGAAATAAAAATGTAGAAATTTTTCATTTTGGTAAAGCTATAAATACAGTCGATAATTAAAATGTAAAAAATAACAAATTCTGACTTAATGTTTTGAAATTTGTTGTAGAAAAGAAATTAAATTTGGTAATAAAATAATGCTTTTGAAAAATAGTAAGATATTTTAATAATTTTTGAATTATAGCTTTTATTTTTACATACGAAATAATTGCGATAAAATTAGTTGCAAATCAAAAAAATTTGAATTTTATTAATTAGAACAAAATATACTACATTCTAGATTTATCTGTGTCTTTTTTTGTGTGTAGACTTGTAGTAAAAGCTTTAAATCAGTTAGAAGATGTATAAATGTTTTTATGAAAAATATAATATTTTATACTATAAAAAAACTATTAATAACTTTTAATCTATTTTTCCAACATTTTTTTACTTTAAATTAACAGGTGTATTGATATATGTGTTTTTGATAATTTAAATCATAGTAGCATTTATGAAAGTGTCAAAAAAGTTTATAAAATATACTTAAAATAAAGAATGATAAACCAAGCATTATATTAATATATTACGAAAATAAAATAAATTTTCAGCTGTGTTTAGTGGGCATTCATCATTGATAGTGATTTTTTGTGTTAATCACCAATGTTTATACGGGAATAATTATATAATGATTAGTAAAATATTAATCATAAATAAATTACCAAAATTTTGAATAGGATAATAATTTTCTATCATTATATTACGTCCAATATCACATTCTTTTGTCTTGATTTACAACTGAATTTATATCAAAATATACTTGACATTCTTAACTAAAAAAATCTTAACTAGTCACAGATTTAAATATAATATTCAACTTTTTGAATGAAGGTTTATAATAAATGTTTTATTGATAATTTCATTAAAATTATCATATTAACAAAATTTGAAATTTTTGTTTTTTAACAGTTAAATTTTTACTATTGTAGAAATTATTTAAAATATGGAATTCTAAATTAAATATAGATATATTTATCATCTCCAAGGTTGATAATCAAAAATGTCTACTGGATCATCAATTACTGATCAAGACAATACAAATTCTGAGAATGAAGTTAACATAAGAATGAGTTAGTTTACTTTTTTTAATTAAATAAAAACCTTTTAACCATTCCAGGGTTAACTAAAAATGAACGTGTTTTCGTTGGGCGTGCTAGTGTAGTATTTGCAATAACCCTGGTCGTTCTATATATATATTTTAACCCAAATATAGACCTCTCTTGGTTAGGACCACTTATTCATAGATTTTATGGAAAAATGGAGGATAATTGTGATAGAATAGTTGACAATAAATACAGAATTAAAAATTTTGATTTATCTTGTGATTTTAAGGAATGTAAACCATGGCCAAAGGATTATATACTTTGGTTTAATCGAAAAAAAAAATCTTCATCATGCCACCCTGTTAACAAGAATTTGTATTACTATATTAAAAATGACATAATATTTATGAGAGATGAGATTAAATCAAAAATTAGTTGTAATTATACGTGCTATTCTAAAAAAAGTTACCAAGAAATTTATATGATAAAAAATGTAACAATAGACGATGAAGCTATTTTGGAATGTGATGTTCCTTGGGTTAAATGTTATAATGAAGAAAATGTACAAGTTTATGAAAATATAGAATTAGTACTAAGAAAGTTGAATGATACATTTGAGGAAAAAAGAGATTTCTTAAAGCCAGGATATTCATTGCCAAATGATGTTAAAAAATACAGCCTTCATATCATTGTAATTGATTCATTATCATATTACAATGCATTAAGGGCTTTAAACAAAACGAGGAGTGTACTATTAAAACACGGTGGTATAGAAATGAAGTATTTAAATATTCAAGGTGAAGATAGTATGCAAAATGCTCGTGGTTTTCTATTAAATAAAGTCGGTACGAATATTGAAGATACTTCTTTTGGTAGACCAACAAAAATAAATGATTGGGGTTCAGAAGATCCATGTAATATTCCATTAGACAATACAACATTCATTTTTGATTACTACAAGAAAATGGGTTATGTAACTTTGTATGCTGACGACTTCATCCTTGAAACATTTGAGTGGCCTAATTGTGTTGGTTTTACCAACGAATACACTCACCACGCCACCAGAATTCGTCAATTTCTTCATAATTACAATTTAAATAATAGCGGAAAAATAATTCAGAATGACTTCAATGATAAATGTTATTTGTACGGTCAGGATATTTTTAAATATCATGAAGATTTCCTCAAAAAGTATCCAAGTCAACCTACAGCATCATTGACTTGGCAAACTAAATTGATACATGATAATATAGATAACATTTTTGAACAGGATGAATATTTATCAGAATACTTTGAAAGAAATTATAAATATCACAAAGATTCATTCTTAATTTTTATGGCTGATCATGGTTTTCGATTAGGTAAATTTATGGATACAGAGATTGGAAAATATGAACATATGAATCCATACTTTCTTATCAAACCTCCAGCTGAGTTGTTAGGAAATGAGGAATTAATTGATAATCTTAAAGCAAACTCAGTTAAACATATCTCACAGTTAGACGTATATGCTACCTTTCTTGATATTTTAACCGAAGGTCCCAAGAATAATTTCACAAATCTTAGACCATATGATTTATCTAATGTTGTAAATATTACAGTTAAGGGATCAAGTTTAATACGCCCATTACCTGATAAGAACCGTTCCTGTTACGATATGAATATACCTTTTAAATACTGTTTATGTCAACCAAAATATGCAAAATTGGATAGAAGACAATCTGGAGAAATTTACAAAAGATTAGAAGAAGTTTTTATCAAAGATATAAACAAACAACTTGAACACGACAATTTAAAAGAGATTTGCTCTCAGTTAACACTCCAAGATGATGTGAAAGATTATTTTGAGGTAAAAAGTAGTGAAGGAAAAAACGCAACGTTGTATGAAGTTAGTGCCATAACAAAACCAGGAAAGGGATCATTCAGAGCATATTATAGTCAAAATTTTACCTTACTAGATGATATAATAAGAACAAACATGTATAAAGGTCAAGCAGATGTGTGCGGTAAACCTTCCAAATATACCAAATTTTGTTACTGTAAAATCCTGCTTAACAAATTTGAAAATATATTTTAGTAAATTAAAAAAAATTTTATTTTGTTGTAAAAATAATTGTATCATATTATATTGTCATCAATACTATTTTGTAAATATTTAGTTAAGAAAAAACAGTAGAAATTATTTCTATATATATTGTATTAGTATTAAAGATAAATTTCTTTTAACTTTATTTATAGTTACTCTACTTTATACGATTTATCATATCAATACTTTTTAAATTTTTGTATTTTAAAAGATTTAATGAACATAACAAGATAGTATTTCGTATCATTTAACTATAAAATGTATTTACAACAATTTTATTTCATGTAGATTTATAATTTACAAATAAATTATGTGTGTACACACAGAGACAATCTCATCATTTTCTTTCCTAAAATATCATTTACGTTTCTAAAAAGTTATTTTTTTTCCCAAAATATCATTTTCTTTTTTAAAAAATCTTTTTAATCCAACAAATTATTTTTCTTTCTAAGAAATCATTTTTTTTCTTGGATGTATAATTGATCATAAAATATTTTAATAACAATATAACTTACAATAATTAAAAAATATTTTTTTTATATTAAGTTCATATTAATATGCGATTTAAAACTATAAATATTTTTATTTGAAATATATTTTTTATCATTGGTCATAGTAATTAAACATTATATATCTACATTTGAAATAAATTATTGTAAAGCTTAATCTTATTCTTATATAAAAAACTTTTTATTTTGAAATAAAATTTATAAATAATCAGAATAAAGATATGAACATTTTTATGAAGACTGTTTTTTTACCTTTAAAATATTATCACATTTTTGAGTATTATAACTTTTTTACTTTTTGTAAAAAATTTATATTGTTATACTCTTCAGTTAGCTTAGCTTGCTTTATACAAATATGTTTACGATTAGAATTAAACAACTTATTTTGATAAAGTTTTTGATATTCTATTGTTCAAACAAAATAAACTGTCATACATAAGCTTTTGAAGTATATAATCTATCTAACAATAAGAAAATCATTAACAAAAAATTTCTGGAATTCTTCTTTGGTTTTTAATTAATTATTTCAAAAATATAGTAGTAATCCTCAATGACTGTTAATCTGGAATGTTTTATACTTTAATCGTTTATGTTAAGCTAATAAACGTAAAAAGATAATATTAACAAAATAATATTTTATATTAATTTTATTCAAAATAAAAGTTTTCAGAAAAAAAATGATTGCACAGGGAAGAAAATAATTTTTTAGGAAACAAAATGATTTTTTAGTTAAGAAAATGATTGAATAGGAAACAAAATGATTGAATAGGAAATAAAATGATTGGATAGGAAAAAAAATGATATAAATAGTTAAATTTAAATAATGTTTTTGGGAAAGAAAATGATGAGATTGTCTCTGTGTGTATTTAAATTATCAAACACTAAGTAAACAACATCATCTTAACATTAAAATTACTGAAATTAAAATTGCCTCACAACATTTTGAAATTTTAAAATATTTTTTTATGTTTTTTTAATCGGAGGCTTTATATACCTTGATTTACATATATATTTATATATCTATGAGGGATTCTATTAGACAGGTTTGAAGCTAATAAAACAAGTATAAATTTTCTCTTTTTGGATTTCATGAAATCCATGGACATGGTAATTTCTTAGAAACAACCTAAGAAAGTTTTGAAAACATTTATATATAACTATTATAGTTTATACAGACCGAGGTTGAATAATTGTAGAAAAATATTTGTGGCCAAGAATTTTCAAAAATTGGAGTTAAAGATTTCTATCTCAAACATTTTCCATTGAACATTCCTTGTTCAATTACATATATTCAGAAATCGCTACCATTGTGAAATATCTACTTCTTGTTATTGAAATACTAATTTTTAAGGTTATAAATTACTAAGGGAGACTTTTATGCTATATAGAATGAGCTAAAATATTTCACAACAATTGCAATAATCTTTTTCCAATAAAAACTTTGTAATGTATAGTATAGTAATATCATTCAACTATTACTTAAAATGCTTTTATCATCTAATCGTTAACAACATGAATTATTTAAGCTAACAAAAGAGAATAAATTGTAGAAAAAGTTGTGTTGTTTCAATTTAACTGTGATACATTTATTGGCCCAGTTTGATTACATACTACGACAGGTGTGTTCAATGCAAACATTAACATACAGGCATTATATTTAAATTTAATAAATATTTTATTTTTAAACCAATTTAGCAAATTACTTGTTATGATTTTGAAAAAATAAACAACCTGTAAAATGATAAATATTAAAAGTTTTTTCTATACTATTTTAATTCTTTGTACTTTATTAATTTTTCTTGTAATTGTTTATATCTTACGAGGTGAAGAAAATAGTATTAATCAACCACAGTATGAAAAACTTTTCAACAACTCTTTTGATGATTCAGGTAAGTTATAAATCTTATTTCTCTACAACTTTATCTCCCTAGTATTCAACGAAATAAACTCAGAGATGGCAAAAAGAGTGAAAATATTCTGCGTCATTTTGACATCAAAAGTCAATAGAGAAAGAGCCATACTTCAAAAGAAGACATGGGTAAAGAGATGCGACAACCATATCTTTGGATCTGGAGAGGAGAGCGAAGATATCCCAACCTTCAAAGCCTATCACGACGATGGATATTCATTCTCTTTTGGGAAGATGAAAAATACATTGAGCCATGTTTGGAGAAAGTATGGTAACAAGTACGATTGGTATATCAAGGCGGATGATGATACGTATGTTATTATGGAGAATTTAAGGGCTTTTCTGTTGAATGAGGATCCAAGCAAGCATGGTTATCATGGTTTTAGAATGGCAGTAGGTGGTAAATCTAATCCTCATGCATACACGAGTGGTGGGGCTGGTTATGTTATGAGTAGGAGGAGCGTCAAAGAGTTAGTTGAAAAGGGATTTGGTGATTCGAAATATTGTAGACAAACAGACAAAGCTTTTGATGATCTTGAAGTAGGAAGTTGTTTGGAAAAGTTAGGTGCGATACCAAGCACGAGTCTTGATAGTAGAGATAGAGTTTTGTTTAATGGATTTGATCCTGCAAGGGCAGTGTCTCCTGCAGTTGATGCCTTTAAAAAAGGATTTATTGGGATGGCAAAATTTCAGTATAATACTTCAATGAATTCTGTGGCTGATTTTCCAATAACTTTTCACTACGTTAGAGGTGATATGATGTATGCTATGGAGTATTTCCTATACCATATGGAAGTAATAGGAAAGAATTCCAGACTGAACAGAATGGAGAATAGTGATAATACCGACACAAAATTTAAGGTTAGTAAAAAATTAGCATTAATAGAACAGTTTTCAAAGTACAACTTTAAAAAGTATGTAAATTAGATTTATTCTTTAAAAATATATGCATATAAACAGTTTTTTTTTAAAATAAAAAAAACCTTTTTAAACTGTAAATTATATGTGACAAAGAAGATACTGGAATAACTCTACCAGAAAATAGTTCTTGATCATGTTTATCAATAGATACTTTATCAAACTATCTTCTATCTTGTCGAAGTTTATAGTAGATCTTCATTCAATCCAGTTTCTATGAGTTTTTGAGATTGGATCTAAGCTATCTTAAACTATACATATGAAATTTAATGTTGTTACTATACTAAAAATATTTTTAAAATCGTTGCTTTGGAAATATAAAACACATTTTTGTTACATAACCAAATAAAATGTTAAATTAACTATATTGAATATTAATACAAATAAAAATTTTAAAAGAAAATATAATTTTTTAATAATCAAAAAATTTTATTAATTGTAAACTACATTTTTAATATGATGTAGAAACAAAAAAAGCTATAGAGTAATTAAGTGCTAGTATTATAATAAATTATACATTTTTGAATTTTTTAATTTTAACCAAAGATTCATAGTTATTTAAAATTCTTTTGACAATGTCAGTTGTTGAAATAAAATTTTCACGTTGAGTTGGTAAAAACCTATTCGCATCTTTGAATGGTTTGTAACAATCCTCCATTCCATCAACTGGGTAAGGATTATCATCATGAGCAACAATATCTATATTGAGGTTATCAATAAATTCTATTGTTGGGTAGAATGGTGGGTCCATAATTAATTCATCAACATGTCTACAACATCGTACAACTTCACATCTCTCAGGATAATTCATTACTGGGTATACTCCTTTATTTTTAAATGAATCTTCATCTTTCACAACACCTACATACAAAATACTATTTGGAATAATTTTTTTAATTTGTTCAAATAATTTTGCATGACCAATATGAAATAAGTCAAACACTCCATCAGCATATATTTTAATTGGTTTGTTGGTCTTTAAATATTCTATTTTGAAATTAAAATATAATAATAAAAAAATTACCTATTGTACCATCTTCGTTTACATAAATTTTTTGTGCATCAAAGTCTTTTGCTAACATTCTTGTAAGACCAAACAAATAATGAATTGTAAGAATCTATAATAAATAATTCATTTTTCTTGACATTTTAAATTGTGATATAATAGACAAATTATAGGTATTTATGAATTACGTTTTATCATAAATTTTCATAACAAAATTAAAAATTTAAATTCTTGACAAATTGAATATACTTTTATAATAGATTTTATTTTATGCACTCGGAAAAAGATGGGAAAAATTTTGATCATTTTGTTATCATTTTACCAATAAAGTATAAAAGTAGCGTCGTCTCAGGTACTCGAATATTTATCACTTTCGATTAAATTATAATTACAGAAATTATGTTTAAAAATTATTTACATTTTGCTTTTGTTTATTAGAAATTAAAATACTTTCTTTGTGGATTCTTATAATATTAGAAAATGATGAATCAACTATAATTACATTTTTTTAAGAAAAGCTTTTTTTTTATTGATATGCAAAGATATCTTTTTGTAGTTTTTTTCGATTAATTTTTAAATATCTGAAACAACGGTACTTTTATAATAAAGGTATAGTGTTAATATAATAATAAAAAATTATTTTTGTCCTGTTTCGCGCATACGATAAAATCCATTATATAAGTAGACTGAATTTGTCAAAAATTTTAATTTTTTATTCATTTATTTTATTATCAATGAATCATTGTACGTCCTATGGTTATATTCTAGAGCAATCCTCCAAATGTACCTAAATCTTTCTTTTAATCTACTTTCTTTCTGTCATTTGGTAATAATTAATAGTTTCAAAAAGGCATTATTTTCTTTTTAAACTCCTTTTCATTATGGTATATAAGAATGTATATTGATACCTTCCTAGATATCTTTCTCCTTGTGTATAATATTTATTTAAGAATACATACATATGTCTTTTTTCTACTTTTTGCTGGTACTCGGTAATTTGGAGAAAGTGCACAGGGTGGCCTACCAAAAACTCCTCAGACATTTGCATATATATCCCCGAGCATAAATAAGTCACAAACATAGTTTTATATTCATTTTGTAGCTGATAAAAGTATCATCTTAAATCTGTCGATTACATAACGAAATATGGGTTCTAGGCGGAGTTATTAAATTTTGAAATTTTAGTACGTTTTGCGACTTTCATCAACTGTAACTTTTTTATTTGAAAAGATATTCTTATGGTTAATGCAGATTATGAAAGTGTAAGGTCTTTTGTATTAACCCTTATAATTGCATTAAATTACAGAAACTATGTGAAATTTTTAAATAAATGTGAAAAATCTTGATTTTTGCCAAAAAAAGTCGATGTTTTTTAAGGGTAAAATTTTAATTAGATAATTTTTAAAAACTTTTTATTAATATTCTGATAGAGTAAGCAAAGTTCTATCAAATAAATATATGACGGTTTTGAGCGATTGACTTTAAAAAAGTTATAATTCGCCAAAGTTAACTTTTGGTCACTTTTATTCAAAAAATTAAAATAAAAATAATATTTTTTCCGAGTTTTATGATATTATAACAACAATAATATCACCACGTATACATATTAGTTAACAGATAGTTACTTGCTTATACATTTATTGTCTAAAGAATTGTAATATTGATTATCACTCAAATTTTAAGAAAAAATAATTTTTTCTCAACATTTTTACATCATTTACTAACATTTTTTTCTATTTTGTATAGATATTACTCTTTAAGAGCAATTATAATTTGTCTTTTAAATTTTTCGTATGTTCAATTGTAACCTCATATCCTCTATTTTTAAAATATGAGTGAGTAATTATCAAAGTAGAACAATATTTTAAATACTTTTGAAAAAAAATAATTTGTACCCGAAAATTTAAAAAATGAACATTTTTTACTAGAATTATTGTAAAAAATAGTCAATTTTTGACTATTCATAGATTTCTTCAAACTCATTAAATTTAGTGATATTATACATATTCGATAGAGCTTTGCTTGCTCTATCAGCATATTAATAAAACATTCTTAGAAATTATTTGATGTAAATGTTATTTACATAAAACATCGTTTTTTTGACAAGAATCGGGATTTTTCACTTTTATATAAAAATTTCCATATAATTTCTGAATTTAAATTTTCATGTATTTATAGGAGTTAGTACAGAGATTTTGCACTTTCATAATCTGCAATAACCATAAAAATATCTTTCCAAATAAAAAAGTTACAGTTAATGAAAGCCGAAAAACGTACTTAAATTTCAAAATTCAATAACTTCGCCTAGAAACCATATTTTGTTATGTAATCTATACTTTTAAAATGATTTGTTTCTCAGCTACAAAAAAAATATAATACTATCTTTGTGACTTATCTATGCGCGAGGATATATATGCAAATGTCTGGGGAGTTTTAGGTGAGGCACCCTGTATAATTTTTAATAACATATTGATCAATAAGATAATTAGGAATTTTGATGCCTTTCTTAACTTGATGATAAAAACCTGTTGAGTGTTGGTTATCATTGTCCTCTACAGCTATATTTTTGCTTATTTTTTCATTGATAGCAGAAGTTTGAAACAATCATATGATAAACTTCTTTATATGTTGCCTCTTACTGCATTAATATCTGAATTTTAATATAATGCAAACTTCAAGGACAGCGTCTGGTGGTCGTGGGAATCACAATTAAAATAAATCACCTCAATATCAGACATTTTTTCATATATTCGAAATTTGACCTAATAAACGAGGTATTTAACATAAAATTACACAAATGTATGGTATTTTCTTGTTAACATAGATAACACTTTCTGTCAATTATCAACAATTCTTTTTATTTTCATTTTGTATAGTTGTTACATTGTTGATTGAGGATATTTCTTATTGATATAAATACAGATTAATGATACATAAGTAAATTATTTATGAAATGATAAGTATTAACAGGCCTCTCTGTGTTTTTTTCATCTTCTTTTTGCTTAACTATGTTTATTGTGGCAAAAAGACGAATAGTATTAACCAACCACAGTATGAAAAACTTTTCAACAACTCTTTTGATGATTCAGGTAAGTTATAAATCTTATTTTTCTACAACTTTATCTCGCTAGTATTCAACGAAATAAACTCAGAGATGGCAAAAAGAGTGAAAATATTCTGCGTCATTTTGACGTCAAAAGTCAATAGAGAAAGAGCCATACTTCAGAAGAAGACATGGGTAAAGAGATGCGACAACCATATCTTTGGATCTGGAGAGGAGAGCGAAGATATCCCCACCTTCAAAGCCTATCACGACGATGGATATTCATTCTCTTTTGGGAAGATGAAAAATACATTGAGACATGTTTGGAGAAAGTATGGTGACAAGTATGATTGGTATATCAAGGCGGATGATGATACGTATGTTATTATGGAGAATTTAAGGGCTTTCCTGTTGAATGAGGATCCAAGCAAGCATGGTTATCATGGTTTTAGAATGACAGTTGGTGGTAAATCTAATTCTCATGCATATACCAGTGGTGGAGCTGGTTATGTTATGAGTAGGAGAAGCGTCAAAGAGTTAGTTGAAAAGGGGTTTGGTGACTCAAAATATTGTATACAAACAGACAAAGCTTTTGATGATCGTGAAGTAGGAAGTTGTTTGGAAAAGTTAGGTGCAATACTAAGTAAAAGTCTTGATAGTAAGAATAGAATTTTGTTCAATCCATTGGATCCTCCACGAGCAGTGTCTCCTGCAGTTAAGACCTCTAAAAATAAACCTATTAAGATAAAAAGGTTTTACTATAATACTTCAATGAATTCTGTGGCTGATTTTCCAATAACTTTTCACTACGTCAGAGGTGATATGATGTATGCTATGGAGTATTTTCTATACCATATGGAAGTAATAGGAAAGAATTCCAGACTGAACAGAATGGAGGATAGTGATAATACCGACACAAAATTTAAGGTTAGTAAAAAATTAGCATTAATAGAACAGTTTTCAAAGTACAACTTTAAAAAGTATGTAAATTAGATTTATTCTTTAAAAATATATGCATATAAATAATTTTTTTAAAATAATAAAAACCTTTTTAAACTGTAAATTATATGTGACAAAGAAGATGCTGGAATAGCTCCACCAGAAAGTACTTCTTGATCATGTTTATCAATAGATACTTTATCAAACTATCTTCTATCTTGTCGAAGTTTATAGTAGATCTTCATTTCAATCCAGTTTCTATAAGTTTTTGAGATTGGAAACTTTTCATGGATATTTTTTGATATATTAATGTGATCAATTATTTCCAACAGGTAGAATAATTTTTTGTGATTAGATCTAAGCTAACTTAAACTATACATATGAAATTTAATGTTGTTACTATACTAAAAATATTTTTAAAATCGTTGTTTTGGGAATATAAAACATATTTTTGTTACATAACCAAATAAAATATTAAATAAACTACAATGAATATTAATACAAATAAAAATTTTAAAAGAAAATATAATTTTTTTTAATCAAGAAAATTTTATTTATTGTAAACTACATTTTTAATATGTTGTAGAAACAAAAAAAGCAATAGAATAATTGAGTGCTAGTATTATAATAAATTATACATTTTGGAATTTTTTAATTTTAACCAAAGATTCATAGTTATTTAAAATTCTTTTGACAATGTCAGTTGTTGAAATAAAATTTTCACGTTGGGTTGGTAAAAACCTATTCGCATCTTTGAATGGTTTGTAACAATCCTCCATTCCATCAACTGGATAAGGATTATCATCATGAGCAACAATATCTATATTGAGGTTATCAATAAATTCTATTGTTGGGTAGAATGGTGGGTCCATAATTAATTCATCAACATGTCTACAACATCGTACAACTTCACATCTCTCAGGATAAGTCATTACTGGGTATACTCCTTTATTTTTAAATGAATCTTCATCTTTCACAACACCTACATACAAAATACTATTTGGAATAATTTTTTTAATTTGTTCAAATAATTTTGCATGACCAATATGAAATAAGTCAAACACTCCATCAGCATATATTTTAATTGGTTTGTTGGTCTTTAGATATTCTATTTTAAAATTAAAATATAATAATAAAAAAAATTACCTATTGTACCATCTTCGTTTACATAAATTTTTTGTGCATTAAAGTCTTTTGCTAACATTCTTGTAAGACCAAACAAATAATGAATTGTAAGAATCTATAATAAATAATTTATTTTTCTTGACATTTTAAATTGTGATATAATAGACAAATTATAGGTATTTATGAATTACGTTTTATCATAAATTTTCATAACAAAATTAAAAATTAAAATTTTTGACAAATTGAATATACTTTTATAATAGATTTTATTTTATGCACTCGGAAAAAGATGGGAAAAATTTTGATCATTTTGTTATCATTTTACCAATAAATTATAAAAGTAGCGTCGTCTCAGGTACTCGAATATTTATCACTTTCGATTAAATTATAATTACAGAAATTATGTTTAAAAATTATTTATATTTTGCTTTTGTTTATTAGAAATTAAAATACTTTCTTTGTGGATTCTTATAATATTATAAAACGATGAATCAACTATAATTACATTTTTTTAAGAAAAGCTTTTTTTTATTGATATGCAATGATATCTTTTTGTAGTTTTTTTCGATTAATTTTTAAATATCTGAAACAACGGTACTTTTATAATGACAGGTATAGTGTTAATATAATAATAAAGAATTACTTTTATCCTGTTTCGCGCATACGATAAAATCCATTATATAAGCAGACTGAATTTGTCAAAAATTTTAATTTTTTATTCATTTATTTTATTATCAATGAATCATTGTACGTCCTATGGTTATATTCTAGATCAATCCTCCAAATGTACTTAAATCTTTCTTTTAATCTACTTTCTTTCTGTCATTTGGTAATAATTAATAGTTTTAAAAAGGCATTATTTTCTTTTTAAACTCCTTTTCATTATAGTATATAAGAATGTATATTGATACCTTCTTAGATATCTTTCTCCTTGTGCATAATATTTATTTAAGAATACATACATATGTCTTTTTTCTACTTTTTGCTGGTACTCGGTAATTTGGAGAAAGTGTATAATTTTAAATATCATTTTGATCAATCAGATAATTAGGAATTTTTACACCTTTGATAACTTCATGGTATAGATCTGTTGAGTGTTGGTTATCATTGTCTTCTACAGGTATATTTTTGCCAATTTTTTCATTGATAGCAGAAGTTTGAAACCATCATATGATGAACTTCATTATATGTTTCCTCTTACTGCATTCATATATGGATTTTAATATCATTGAAAATTTAAGAACAGTGTCTAGTGGTCGTGGGAATCACAATTAAAATTAACTACCTCGAAATCAGATCTTTATTCATCTTTTCAAAATTTGACCTAATAACGAGGTATTTAACATAATGTTACACAAAAGGATTGTGTTTTCTTATTAACATAGACAACGCTTTCTGTCAATTATTAACTATTCTTTTTATTTTCATTTTGTATAGTTGTTACATTGTTGATGGAGGATATTTCCTATTGATATAAATACAGATTAATGATACATAAGTAAATTATTTATGAAATGATAAGTATTAACAGGCCTCTCTGTGTTTTTTTCATCTTCTTTTTGCTTAACTATGTTTATTGTGGCAAAAAGAAGAATAGTATTAACCAACCACAGTATGAAAAACTTTTCAACAACTCTTTTGATGATTCAGGTATGTTACATTTTTGGTATTTCTTACAACTTTTTTTTTGTTAGTATTTAGCACAATAAACTCACAAATGACAAAAACAGTCAAAGTATTCTGCATCATTTTAACATCAAAAGTGAACAGAGAAAGGGCCATACTTCAAAAGCAAACATGGATAAAAAGATGCAACAACTATATCTTTGGATCTGGAGAAGAAGTTAAGGATATACCAACTTTCAAGGCTTATCACAACGATGGATATTCATTCTCTTTTGGGAAGATGAAAAATACATTGAGACATGTTTGGAGAAAATATGGTAACAAATACGATTGGTATATTAAGGCAGATGACGATACATACGTTGTTATGGAAAATTTGAGGGCTTTCCTATTGAATGAAGATCCAAGTAAGCATGGTTATCACGGTTTTAGAGTTGCCGCTGGTGGTAAGTTCGACCCTCATACTTACAACAGTGGTGGAGCTGGTTATGTCATGAGTAGGAGAAGCGTTAAGGAGTTAGTTGATAAAGGGCTTTGGTGACTCAAAGTATTGTAGACAAACAGATGAAGCTTTTGATGATCTTGAAGTTGGTTACTGTTTAGAAAGGTTAGGTGTGATACCAAGTAAGAGTCTTGACAGTAGAGATAGAGTTTTATTCAATGTATTGGATCCTCCAAGAGCATTGTCTCCTGCAGTTGATGGCTTCAAACAAGGATTTATTGCGATGGCAAAGTTTCAGTATAATACTTCAATGAGTGCTGTGGCTGATTTTCCAATAACTTTTCACTACGTTAGGGGTGAGATGATGTATGCATTAGAGTTTTTCCTGTACCATATGGAAGTAATAGGAAGAAATTCCAGACTTAATAGAATGGAGAGTAGTGATAATACCTACACAAAATTGAAAGTTAATAAAAAGTTAGCTTTAATTAGACAATTTTCCAAAATACAACTTTAGAAAGTAAATAGAACAGCTTTATTTTTTAAAAATATATTCATATAAACGATTTTTTAAAATAAATAAAAATGTTTTAACTGTAAATTACATATGACAAAAATATTTTGAATCAATCTGACCAAAAAGTACTTATGGTTCGTAGTTATCAATAGATATTTTGTCATAGTACCTTATATCTTGTCAAAGTTGATAGTAGATTATAATTCACATCCGATTTCTATGACTTTTTTAAATTTAAAACTTTTCGTAAATTTTCCTTGATCTATTACCGTGAATGACTCTTCTCAATGGGGAAGAATAAATTTTCTAAAACAAAAAAGCCGTGTAATAAATGTTTTAAGAATATGAATCTTGAGATATTTGACTGATTTTGACACAAACAAAACGATCTTTTGCCTCTAACGCATAATGATGTCTCAGAAAATTACATGAAACACTGTCTTAGAAAGCTTATAACTTTCTGGATCAACTTTTCGTCTTCCACTCTTTTGAGAAGTTTGTAATTTTCTACTTCAAATGCGTTGTTGATTGTTTTCTACGTTAGGAGTTTTACTACCATTTGTTTGTTTTGGGTTTTTAGCAGATTGTTAGGAGGGCGATGACTTAAAATTACGAAAAAAATCTCTAGAAAATGTGAAGTAATCATAGAAGTAAATAATTGCATGTTCAAAGATCAATTACATAATGCCATTAGAAAGTAACGAAAAAACGTTTGAAACATAGGCTTTATCAGCCCAAACGATTATCAACTTTTATTTATGAACCCTGATAGTGAGAAAAAAGATATCATATATAATATTTGCCTATAAGAAACGACAAAATGATTGAAATTTTAAAAACGATTTTTTATTAGTCAAAATATTCAACTATATTTGCAAAATTTACTGACGACACATAGTAAACTTATATATTGAAAATAATAAACTAATGATGTTAAATATGATTTATTTAAGGTAAGTTTATATAAAAGTTAAAATGACATAATGCTAATGTTATATGCTTTATTGGGTATTTACATAAATGCCTGTAGGCGTTTTTACACATTTATTGAAGTATGGATTAAATTTTTAGAAGATCTTCTTCATTTGTAGTATATGTTTATAACGTCTCCAATCGTTGAGATTTTTAAAATAGATATCCTCCCCATTATTATCTGTTAACCTCTTTGAAAACTTATCCGAGTACTCATCAATAAGTTGTTGATTTATATCTCTTTCAGTAGATTCCATAGTATTGATGGCAAATAACTTTACACTATCTAGGACTTTTATTGGTATTTTGCTACGAATGGTAACAACTTGTAATTTCTTAAAAACTCTAAGGCAATCAGTTTCTTCGAATGATACATTACGTAGAGACAAAACTTCAATAATTGGCATATATCTCTCAAAGATTCTCGTGATGTCATATGTTTACTTTGGAATACCATATAAGTATAGTCTTTTACAGAATTTGATAGTAATTGAATAAAATACTTAAAATTTGTATTTAAAATTTAAATTTTATCTTTTCTGATTCCATTATGATGCTTTGCAAATGTTAATTCAAGGCCTACAACTTTATCAAGATTATTCAAGGATTGTATATATCCAAACTTTTTAAAATTTTCTTCCAACGAACAATCATACAAGCTATATTTAAAGATTAAATAAACTTTTCCCAAATTTCCATAATATCTTAATCTTCTAAAACAATTATGTGAAATAGGATCTAAAGAATCAAAAACATCAATACAAGTCATTACATGTTGCACTATTGAATAATTATGGTGCTCCAAAATGTAAGAAATATTATGTCTTTTCAACTGCAGCAAAGTTTCATTATCCATTGTTACTTTTATTCCATATTTCATGGCAATTTCAAAAAAAAACTAAAAAGTAATCAGCAGTACAGTTATAAAGATTATCAAAATAGTAAAAATGTATTGTTTCATTTTTTTTCTTGATAATTGTTCAATTTTACCATCAATATTATCCTTATTATGGGAGAAGTTATTGTAGACGTTGAAACCAAATGACAAAATGAATTTCAAACTTTTAATGTTTTGGAAACTCCATCAAATAAATTATTTAACAATCCATCGTATTTGTTAATATAATTGGAAAAGATATCTATCGGAATTATGATTATGTTTATATTTTCATGATGAGGTATGGCAAGACATGTAAGAGAGCACTAAAAGTACTGCCAAATTCTTGTTCATATAGCTTAAGAATTGTAAATCATTCCTTTCTTCACAATTTATTTTGTATTGCTTAGCTAGTTTTTCTAATAAATGGTACATACTTGTCACTAGAAACTTCTCCTCTTTAGAATAAAAAATGAAATTTCAGCACTATTATTACATATAAATCTATCTCTCCAAAAATTTTCATCCTTTTTTCATCCATAAATTAGATACTCACAGTTTTCTATAAAGGCACAATTTTTGAATTTAGATTCTTCTTAGACATTTGTAAATTCAATTATAATATCAATCTCTGCAAATTATATATCTACTCGACTGTCATCATAAACTATATTTTTCGTAAAAATTTCATTCTTAATAATTTGATTCAACTTCCAACATGTTGAAGGAAAAGATTCATGTCCTTAAAACTTGGTAGGTATTCAAAAATCTTCTTCCTAACTAAATCAACTTCCATAATATTCATGAAGAAAATTCCTTAGCTTTCATAAATTTAGTACAATACAATAAAATCTAAGATGCAATTAAAATGACAATTAAAAAACGTTATATTTTAAGTTTAATTCTCCTTCTTATAAAAACACACGCATATTACAATTTGGAGAATCTTAAACTATCGCGTGATTTTTACATTATCAATACATGTTATAACACAAATACGTCTTTGATGAAAAAGATAATGATAAACAAATTTTAAGTAAGATCTAATTTAATTTTTTTTTGGTTGAAAAACACATCATACTTTTATTCGTGAACCTAAGGGACTTAAAATTGTAGTATATAAAGTGTAAGAAATCGTAGAATTGTCAATTCAGATGTTGTGAAGTAGTGAATCAATTTTATGATTTTAAATGTAATCTTCTTTGGGTAGGTAACTAAATATATTGTAACTCTAAAAAAACTAAACTCTTATATGTTGTAGATATAATTTTTATATATAAATAAAATATTTCAATAAAGGGTTACCGTATTTAATTAAAAAGCTATCTCTTTAACAGTCAAAAAATGGACGTATGACAACTAAAAATAAAAAATGATTAATTAAGTAAATATGCTATCATATTTATATATTTCTTTACAACACTATAAAACGTTTACTTTGTACGATTGTTTTTAAAAAAATATGATTATCTTATTACTTATATAACTCCTTATCGAAGGCCACAGTTTAATAGTTTGAGATGTAATAAAGGATTTTTATCGAAAGATGTAGTATAATAATTTATTCACTTATCATTTTCTTAAAACTTACAAGAAGAGTTTAAAATTTTTTTTATCAATTTTATAGATAATTAGAGGTATGTCATGCCTTTACTTTAACTATTTTTTTATTATTCTTAATGAAAAACTTATTTTTTTTATAAAATTAAGTTTAAAAAGAGCTGATTAAAACAGTACCTTGACCACAATTTTTTTAAAAGGTATTATCTCCACAATGCTAAATAAAAGAACATTTTTTTTACAATTGTTTTACAAAAATTAAATATGTTTTAAATTAAATGAATTATATTGAGGGAGAAAAATAATAAAGTGTTTGTTGGCGCCTACTTATGAAATAACTGATTATATAAAATTTAAAAGACAGACTATAAAGAGATATATAAAAAAAAGGTATACAATTAATATAACTTACCCTCTTTATCGAGAGGTGAAAATACAATAACAACTGAATGTGTAACAATTATAAAAATATTAACCTTTATATACTAATTTATATGATGACTCAAGATGTCAACGCGTTTGATGATTTACAAGGCAAATTTATCTTTCTTATTTTATTTTTCATAGATATCACAAGATAATTTTAAAAATAAATTTTTATTAACCACAATATTACAACAACATGACACCATAAAAGAGAAATTTATTTAATTTATTCAAAATTTGTAATGCTTATAAGTTCATGCACCAGAGAAAGATCAATGCTTTTATAATAATTAAAATAGTGGAAATTAACAACAATGTCATGTTATATTTAAATTTTATGTTAATCAAAAGTAATTTTTATATTTTTGTGTAATATTCATGAATTGAATTTGATGTTTATAACGTCTAAAATCATTGACATCATTAAAAAATACGATTCTTCCATTATTATCCATTAACCTCTTGGAAAACTTTTTTGAGTATTCGTTAATAAGTTCGTGATTTATATCATCTTCAGTAGATTCTATAGTATGGATAACAAAGAATTTTACATTATCTGGAATCATTGTTGGTATATTGTCATTAATGGTGAGAACTTGTAGTTTTTTAAAAACACTAAGGCAATCATCGACTTCAAATGATACATTATACAGAGACAAGACTCTAATATTTGGCATATATCTCTTAATAGTACTTGTGATGCCATAATTTAACCTTGGAATCCCATAAAATCGTAGGCTTTTAACTGATTCTGGTAGTAATCGAAAAAGATATTTAACATTTTTATGAAGAATTTCCATTTTATCTTTAGATAATTTAGATAATTGTTCAGCGAAAATTAACTCTAATACCATAACATGTTTAAGATTTTTTAAGGATTGTTTGTTTCCAGACGCTTTAAATTCCTCTTCCAACAAATAATTACACAAACTATTATTAAATATCAAAGTAAATATGACTAAATTTTCATAACGTCTTATTCGCCTAAAACAATCATGTAAATTAGAATTTAAGAAACCAATTTTTCCAACGCATTGTGTTACACACTGCTCTATTGGATAGTTTAGATGCCACAAAATTTCATTAATATTATGTCTTTTCAACTGGAGCAAAGTTGTCTCATCCATTGTTACTTTGATCCCATATTTTAAGGCAATTTCAAAAAAAACTAGAAAGTAATCAACATTACGGGGATCGTGACCATGAAAATAAATCATATGTATTGTGGCATACTTTTTTTCTGATAACTGTCTCATTATCTTATCAATAGTTTTCTTATTATGGGGGAAATTATTATTAGTGTTGTAACAAAATGATGAATGAATCCTAAGTCTGTAAAGTTTTGGAAAACCATCAAATAAATCGTCTAACAATTCACTGTGTTTGGTAATATCAATTGAAAAAAAATCTACCGGAATTGTTATGGTTTTTATGTTTTCATGATATAGGTATGACAAAACATGTAGGAGTGAAAGACAACTACCAGAAGGTTCTTTGCCACGTAAATCAAGAATTGTTGAATCTTTTCTTTCCTCTAAATTTATCTTGTATTGCTGAGATAGTGTACTAATAAATGATACATAATCCTCACTGGGTAGTTCTCTCGTCATATTAGTGAATAAAATTTTAACAATATTATCACAAATAAATATATCTCCGTTTAATTTCTCTTTCTCATTTTCCTCACGATTATTAAAATTAAAGTTTTCTAAAAATGCACAATCTTCAAATATAGATTCTTCTTCAAAATCTATATGTTCACCTATACGTCTTATTATATCATCAATCTTTGCAAATTTTATATTTATTTCATCATTAAATTCAAAAGTTACGTATCTAGTAATTTTTGCATTCTTAATAATTTTTTTCAATTTTGAACATGTTGAAGCAATACAAAGAATGTCCTTGAAACTTGGAATGTTGTCAAGAATCTTTTTTCTAATCAAACTAACTTCCATGATATTTATGAAAGAAATTTTCTTAACATTCATAGTTTAGTATAATACAATAGTAAATATTATATTATTATACAGTGGATACCTTTATAATAAAGAAATTATTATTAATCAATTTATAAATTTACAAATAAAACGCGACACGCATGTAAGATAGATCTTTATTTATCAAAATTTTATATAAAAAATATCTCATATCTAGAATTTTTCTTAAATTTCGTAATGGTAATATTTTTACTCAATAAAATTTACAATGAGATTTAATGAAATTTAAAAAACATTATATTTTAAGCTTGAATGTTTCTTCTCGAGAATAAAAAACGTATGGCGCTTTTGAAAGTATTAAATTATTGTGAAATTTCAGTATCGTCTTATCAAAGCTCCATAAAGCAAATAAACACTCAATTGAAAAGGGAGTGATAAAGAACTTTAATTAAAATATAGCTTATTTTTTCTTGTTTGGAGATCATAGCATATATTTATTCATTATCCTATGAAAGATATGATTGTAATATATAAGGTATGACAAATTGTTGAATTGTGATTTTTGTGAATTATTGATTTATTATTATTAGTTTTAATTGTAATCTTTTTTGGGCAAATAATTAAATATATTATATCTCTACACAAGCTAACCTATTACAAAAGAAAAATATTTTATAAAAGATATTAGTTTTGGAGTTTATTTACCCCTCCCAGAACTTATTCTTTTTTTTTCTTTTTAATAGTCAAGACACGTAGATTAAATAATTACCAATTTATTATCAATTACTAATAACACAAATACAATGTCTATTAGTGGTTACCTAGAATGTAATACCATTACAAAAAGCTATTTGAACTTACTATACTACAACTTATAATCTTTTGGGCCTCAATATCTCCAATACAATTACTTGGATTATCTAACCTTTTACATCTTAGCTGAAACACACCAAATCAATTTATTAATAACATAGAAAATACGTTTACAATTAAAATTAAAAAATTACTAACATCACGTTTAACACAAAATGACTAAATTATTTATGACTATTTTCACCTCAAATATAAGAAATAGGAAGTTCTAGAATTTTCCAGATCTTTCACAATAAACCCTCACACATATTTTACTCAAATCATATGTGTAATTTTTTTAAATACAACTTCTGGTCTGGAAACAACGATTTAATATTTTAGAAGGAAATGGAAGATTTTTTACTAAAAATAAATAATTAAATTATGTATCGTTTTTTAAGGGCTATAAAAAATTTTTTAACCTTTTTTATCATTTTTATGGCTAGCTAAAAATGTATTATGCCTTAAATTTGCTTTATTAACTATTTATTTTACTTTTTTTCAATAAAAAGTTACCTTTTTTGCTAGACTGTCTTTAAAAATAGCCATTTAAAATAATATTTATAACGGTAGTTTGATCAATTTTATAAGCCATTTTTTGAAAATAGCATTTCTACCATTTTAGAAAAAAATATATATTTTGACAATTGTTTCACAAAAATAAAATACTTTAGAATAAGTATGTAATCCTGGTGGATTCTTGAAAGCCCTATGGGGTTCCCGTGATTTAGTATAATAATACGAGACTTTATAAAAAATTTTATTAGGCGAAGGGATATAGTGAAATATAAATATAAGTGATTATAGATTTAAAAGGGTATTCTCAGTTATTTTTGTGATTGACTGATATATCTATATTCTGATCAGAAATTCTTTATAGTCTTTTTTTTTTATTCCTTAAGGAGATAGGCGTGTTCTTATTATAATAAACTAACATGAGTTCTGTACGACGCAGCTCCCATGATTACAAGTAATAGTAAAGAAAAAATTATTTTTATCTAATTTATTATACATATAATAATATTATAAAAACAATTTTTTATTTACCAAATTATTATGATTATACTTATCAACGATCAAAGTAAAAATATTCATAATCGGAGCTATATTACATTCGAAGCATGTGTTTACAACATCATTAATCATCTTATCATTAAAAAATAACTCTCTTTCCATGTTATCAGTACACTTGTTTGAGTAATTATTAGTAAGTTTTTGTTTTATATCTTTTCAGCTAGTAAATGATGAATGTTTTCTTCTTAGAAGAAGAATAAAGACGGATAAAAATAGCCCAAAAAGTGATGACATGACAATTGACTTTACTAACCTGGCGGAATAGCTCAATTACAGATTGGGGTAAGTACTAATTATCTTAATTTATTTTTACTATTATTATCATATTATTATAGCTTTGTGATTTAACAAATAAAAGTTTTATTGTATGTATTCATTTTCTACAGGTGTAAGTATCAACACTATTTTTTGCTAGCTGATTCCCTAGTATAGATAGCATTTAACTTTACATTATCCGGAATTTTTATTGGTACATTGTTATGGAAGGAGACAACTTGTAATTTCTTAAAAACACTAAAGCAATCAGTTTCTTCAATTGATACATTACACCGAGACAAAACTTCAATATTTGCCGTATGTTTTTAAAGGTTCTTTTGAAGTCATGGAGTGAAAAATAGAATTATGCCTTACTGGCGGTCCCTAGCTAGAGATTCTTAATGACCAAGTTAAATAATACTTTTATTAATAGGGTTAGTTATAACAATTTCAATCTGGATTCCGTTGAGGAGATCCCCATCTATAAAATAAAACAATTACAAAATTAAAATCATTCAATAAAATTACAATCACGATAATCACTAAAAATAAATTATATGATTACTACAATCTTCTTATATATTGTTGTCTTCGCGGTAAGACTTCTAAATCATCATTTATTTCACTATGGTTTAAATTTGGAATGCCAAATAATTGTAATCCTTCAACAGATTTTGGTAGTAGTTGAATGAGATACTTAACATTTGTATGACGTATTTCAATTTTATATTTACTAATTCCATCATGATGTTTTTATAAATGTTAACTCAAAGCCTACAACTTTCTTAAGATTATTCAAGGATTGTATATTTCCAAACACTTTAAAATCCTCTTCTAATGAACGATCATACAAACTATAACGAAATATCAAAGAAACTTATTTCAAATTTTCATAATATCTCATTCATCTAAAACAATCACGTGAACTAGGATTTGAAAAATGAATACGATTCGCGCAAGCCGTTA
This sequence comes from Strongyloides venezuelensis, assembly GCA_963280985.1. Taxonomy (NCBI): domain Eukaryota; kingdom Metazoa; phylum Nematoda; class Chromadorea; order Rhabditida; family Strongyloididae; genus Strongyloides; species Strongyloides venezuelensis. Next base: position 22,386,367 of record CAUJLX010000001.1, on the reverse strand, counting down.
CATATCGCTCTAATGGATAGTTATGATGCATTAAAATATCAAAAATACCATACTCTCTCAACTAGAGTAAAGTTTTATCCTCCATTGTTACTGTGATTCCACACTTCGTATCTATTTCAAGGAAAATCAAAAAGTAATTAATAGTACGGGAAAAGTGACCATCATATTCGCAAAAATATATTGTGGCATTCTTTTTTCTTCATAATTGTCTCATTATTTTATCAATAGCATTCTTGTTAAGGGAAAAGTTATTGTATATATTTTGACTAAATCATAAACCAATTCCAAGCCTGTAAAGTTTTGGAAAGTCATCAAATAAATTATTTAACATTCCACTGTATTTGGTAACATTAATTGCAAAAAATTTTATGGGCATTATGATAGTATTTATGCTTTCATGATGTATGAACGCCAAAACATGTAGGAGAGAAAGACAACTACCAAAACGTTCTATGTCTTGTAGTTTAAGAATTGTTAAATCCCTTCTTTCTTCAGAATTTATCTTGTATTGCTGAGCTAGTTTCTTTATAAATGATACATACTTCTCACTGGAAAGTTTTCTTGCCATATTAGCAAATGAAATCCTAATAATATTGTCACGAAAAAATCTATCTATGTTATATTTTTCATCCTTTCTTCCTCCATAATCGAGAAGATCAAACTTTTCTATAAATATACAATCTTCAAATTTAGATTCTTCTTGGTCATCTATATGTCCACCTGTTAATCTTACTATATCCTCAATCTTTGCAAATATTACATCTATTTTATCAAAAAATCCAGAATTTTTGTCTCTGGTAACTTTTTGATTCTTAATAATTTGATTCAATTCCCAACATGTTAAAGAAAGACATATAATGTCTTTGAAACTTGGAATATACTCAAGGATCTTCTTCCTAATCAAATTAACTTACATGATATTTATGAAAGAAATTTTCTTAACATCCATAGTTTATTATAATACAGTAAATTTTAGAAATAGTAAAATGACAGTTAAACAGCCTTATACAAGAAACTTAATTCCTCGTCTTAATAAAATGCACATGCATGACAATCTGGAGAATCCTAAAATTATTGTGTAATTTAATTTCATGAATACATTACAACAAAAATATAACTTCAATAAAAAAAAACAATGATAACGATTTTAAGTAAGATCTAATTTAATTTTTTTTTGGTTGAAAAACACATCATATTTTTATTCGTGAACCTAAGGGAGTTAAAATTGTAGTATATAAAGTGTAAGAAATCTAGAATTGTCATTTCAGCTGTCATGAAGTAGTGAATCAATTTTATGATTTTAAATGTAATCTTCTTTGGGTAGGTAACTAAATATATTGTAACTCTAAATAAGATAAGCTCTTATATGTTGTAGATATAATTTTTATATATAAATAAAATATTTCAATAAAGGGTTACCGTATTTAATTAAAAAGCTATCTCTTTAACAGTCAAAAAATGGACGTATGACAACTAAAAATAAAAAATGATTAATTAAGTAAATATGTTATCATATTTATATATTTCTTATCAACACTATAAAAAGTATACTTTGTACGATTGTTTTAAAAAATATGATTATCTTATTACTTATATAACTCCTTATCGAAGGCCACAGTTTAATAGTTTGAGATGTAATAAAGGATTTTTATTGAAAGAAGTAGTATAATAATTTATTCACTTATCATTTTCTTAAAATTTGTATGAAGAGTTTAAAATTTTTTTTATCAATTTTATAGATAATCAGATGTCATGCCTTTAATTTAACTATTTTTTTATTATTCTTAATAAAAAGTTATTTTCTTTATAAAATTAAGTTGAAAAAGAGCTGATTAAAAGAGTACCTTGACCAGAATTTTTTTAAAAGTTATTATCTCCACAATGCTAAGTTAAAAGAACACTTTTGTTACAATTTTTCCCAAAAATTAAATATGTTTTAAATTAAATGAGTTATAGTGAGTGAAAATTTATTCTTCTTATTTTGTTTTTTATAAATATCACAAGATAATTTTTTAAAATAATTTTTTACTAACCACAATGTTACAATGGCATGACATCATAAAAGAGAAATTTATTTAATTTATTTAAAATTTGTAATGCTTATAAGTTTATGCACCAGCAAAATATTATTTTTGTTAGATAATAAAAATGACAAAAAGAAGATATAACAAACTTTTATTACACTAAAATATTAGTGGCCACCTAATAGGGGAATAAATTAATACAATAATTAATAATATGAAAAATCAAACTTATTTATATTTAAATGCGTGCATTCTCAAGTTTTTAAATTCTTGAGGTGTGCTTAGCTAACTTATCAACTCCTCTACAATTATATTATATAATGTTAAATAAGTATAGAAAAATATATAAATATTACACGATAAATAATAAATTTATTATGTCGTAAAGTTGAAAAAATATTTGTGGTTAGGAGTTTTCAAAATATGATTACATATTTCAACATCTTTAGGTAGTTTGTAAATGAACAAATAAAGTTATTTTGAAATATATATGTGTATGTGATTGTAATGTCAATCTTTTTAGGTATATTAAAACCACTTCAACTATTTCATTTTAATTACTTGCGGGTATTTTGTCTTCTTTTTTTTCTTTACGAAAAATTGCAATCCTTCTCATATTTTATTTTAAATAAATAATTAAATTTTGAGTTGGAATGTCTCCAAGATGCCTGTCAATATTCAAATTTAAATAAAATATTATTTATATAAAGTGGTTTTTTTGTTATTGTATAATTAATTATTATCATTGAATATTTTATTAATTGAATTTTTATTATAGATTCATTAAGACCTAATAAAATTTATCTTTTGTGAATAGTTTTTAAATAAATAACACTAACAAAACAATATTTAAGAAACATAAATAGATAATACAAAAGTGTTTTGAACATGTGATTAAAAATGGTAATTTTTTTCGCGACAAAATTTTTTGCACCACTTAAAAAAGACAAATTTAAAAGCTATTTTATCACATATAATACATTTAATACCTATTATAACTATTTATTTACTATCTATAAAATGTCATCTGCCGAAGTTAGACAAAAAATTTTGGATTATTCAAGAGAAAACAAATCCTGTATATGAATCGCCAAAAAATTAAAAATCGCTCATATTCCTGTTTCAAGAGTTCTAAAATTAGGCGGAACTAAGAATAGAAGAACCAGAAGTAATACAGGGCCTTCAAAAAAACTAAATAAAGTAGATAAACAAAAAATAAAAAGAATTACAATGAATAAAATTCAAAAAAATTCTTTAGTTAACTTAAAAATTGTAAAAAATGAATTAAATTTTGATGTATCTCTAAGAACAATTAAGAAAAAAATGAAGACAATGAACTTCACATATAATAAAATTGAAAGGAAAATCCCATTGTCAAAATCAACTAAAAATGAAAGAATAAAATTTTGTAAAAAAATGTTGACAGAGGACATATCAACAAATTTCATTATATTTAGTGATAAAAAGAAATTTTTCGTTAATGAGCCCGATAATTTATGTAGCTATCAACAAAATAATATAGCTATATTAAATTTACCAAAAAGACAAGGAAAAAGGTGGTTCTATAATGGTACTTAAATGTATGGTCTATCTGGATAAATTTTACTTAATTAAAACATCATCAAGAATGAATTCTAATGAGTATATAAACTTGCGGAAGACTGAAATCTTTCCATTCTTAAAAAACAACATTTAAGCTAGTGAAAGAAAAAAGTATTGGTGGCAACAACACAATGCATCTGTCCATACTTCTCAAAAAATAAGAGATTTTTTGGTGTCTCAGCCATTTAAAAGCTTTCAATGGCCAGCAAGATCACCGGATTTAAATATCATTGAAAATTTATGGTCAAAACTACAATCTATGATATATGAAAATTCGTTTAGAAATATATTTAAACTGAAAAATGCAATTTTTTTTTCAAGTCAAAAAAATACCAAAAGATTATATAAAATGATTGTCTGAAAGTTTCAAATCAAGATGCCTCCAAGTCACAAAAGCAAAAGGAAATGAAATTAATTTCTAAATAAACTTTAAAAAGTTTTTTTTTTAGTTTATTTAGCAAAAATTGAGATAGTGCAAAAATTTTGTCGCGTCAAAAGTTATTATTTTTTAATACGTGTTTAAAACATTTTTGTATTATCTGTTTATATGTCTTAAATATTGTTTTTCTTAATGATAGTTATTTGTAAACTATTTATAAAATTTAATTATTTATTTAATACAAAATATGAGTGGTGCATTAATTTTGTCGCGCAGTGTAATAATATAATAATATATAAATTGCGGATACTTACGAAATATTACAAATAATTGTTAAATTTATTAATTAATATGAGTCAGAAATAAATAAAAAATACAGTTATTTACTTAACGGTGGCTTGCAGCGCCATACCTTTACACTTCTATATAATATTAATTTTAAATTATTAATAATCGTATAAGTTATTAGATGCATTATCACATAATTTTTAATTTTGTTTTTAAAATAATTTTTATTTACATAGACAAATGTATAGTTCTGGAGCCCTACTCTCTAAATGGAATGTTAAAATTAAATTAGAATAATAGTTTATTAGGCCAGAGATAGATTACAAAATAAAGAGAATAATAAAAAAAATTAAACTCTACTTATACAAAATTTTGTGGGTATTTATACCCTAGAAATCGTTACAATTAAATGATGATAAACACAAACATCAAGCTTTAAGCTTGATTTATAATAGCTAAGAAGGACAATAAAAACAATTATTTTATTACATATACAATTAAAAATATAAATAAAATACAAATGAGAAAAAATAATAATTGTGATTAATTATTATGAAAAAAAACATTCGTTTTCAGTTTACATTTTTAAAAGTTATTGAAATATAAATAAACTAATTAATGTATTAAAAATAGAAAATTTCAATAATTATATTACCTTTAAAAATATTTATTTTTTTGTGAAGATTTATCAAATGTATTAACTGAATTTTTCAGAAAACTTTTTTGAGATATTTCTTGTTTTGTTGTTAATTCGAGTCTCTGATGATTCTATTATTTTATTCAGTTTTATTTCTTGTAGAAATATTTTATTCATCATTATCTACATTTGAATCATTATTTTCAGATACATCATTAGTGCCATCATTGTTTTCCTCTAATTTTTTAAGTTCATTGTCAATTAAAGAAAGGTTATTGCCATTTTTTTTATGTATATTGATTCTATCGTTAATTTCTTTTATAATATTTTTTGAAGTTAATGGTTTAAGAAGGCCTCCAGTTATATCATTAAATACACTAACACAAGATTTAGCAATGTCTTTTCTAACTTCCGCTGCCGAATTTTCATAATTCATGCAAAGACAGACAAGAGTATAACAATTTGTTAATTTACATGATTCTCTACGAGTGAATTTTTCTTTATCTGGATTATTCTTTCTTTCTTTTATAACATAATCAAAATTCTTTTTAAAATTTTTTTCCATTAAAAGCAACTGGAAAATACAGCATAATTGAATATCTATTTCTGTATGATCTAAATTTTTAATAAGTAATTTATTTGATCCTAATAGTTTTATTAAGCCAGGATCACGAATAGTGTAATCACATTGAGTGTTTCTTAAATATCGAATATTCTTAAAAATGGGATGTAAACATAAATCTCTTGAAATTTTTGGCAGGGAGTTATTCGAATAAGAATTATGAAACGATGACATTGAATTTCCGCTATTTGATGCGTATTCTGCTTGTTCCAATGGTCGAGTTGAGTTTTCAGGTGAACGTATTGGGGCAACTTCACCTTTATTTTGATCAGTATCTGTTTTCGATGAATTCATCGTTTTATTTATACTTTCTACATGCAAGTTTGTTGTACTTTTTTCATCTGCTTTATTTAAATTTTTACTTGATGTATTATTCATCATATCTGTTTCATCACAAGTATTATCTGATTCTTGAAATGTAGCATTATTATTATCTTGTTTATAATCTAATAAGCCTTCTTCCCTTAATTTTGTATCAATATATATTTCGTTATTTTTAGCAGTATCCAAAGCGTTATCTCTAAAGTGTTTATCTGGAATTTGTTTTTTTAAATAGTCATATATAGCCGATTCATATTTACTTTGTAAAACATCTAATCCGTTTTCTGGTTCATCCAAATCTCTCATAAATGATTTAAACTGATTGTCTATTATTTTTTCACTTTTATCATTATTTTTCAATAAAACAGCAAATATATCGGAATTGTCAATAATATTTTGATAAGTTATTGAATAAGATAAAGTATCATTCCTTAGTGATTTCAAATTTTTCGGGTTATAAAAAAGAGATAAACCAACAATTCCAAAAAGAGAATTAATTTTAACATTACTATATAATGGAGTAATGGCATCAATATTTTTTTTAAAAGATGGTTTCAAGTACATTTTAAAAGGAAAGTATATAAATAAACAAAAATCTTTAAAGTAAGATGATTCAAGTATATTCAAGCCTGTGTCAGAATTATCAATTTTATAGACAGTTATTTTTTTTTGAAAATTACTTGCTTCTTTCTCAATAACTTTCTTCATTTGATCTTCAGTAAAATCAAACATTGTTCGTACAAGTTTAAATTTCAAAGTATTTGATCTATCTTTAATTAAAGGATTATCCAATATTGTTTTGATCCATTTTTCTAAAATGCAATCATATTCAGAAGTGATGCTGCTTAGAATGTTGATTTTATTTCTATCTTTATATATAGTCTCAGGGAATTTATAGGGATAGTCAGATATTATTTTATGAAACAAATCAATAAGTTCTGAACAATAAGATTCCGCGACATCATCTAATAATCGGTTTTTAATTTCTTCATATCCAGAAAGACAATCTTGAGTAATGGTGTCACTTGTTAAATTGAAAAATTTTTTTATTTTGCCTGTAAGAATGAACTCGTGATTATAATTTCTGACAGCAAGTCTCCCAGAATCACTCATTTGTTGAGATAAAATATTCTCTTGAGATGTATTCAAATTATCAGACATTATTAAGCCTATAAATGTTATATAGTGTAATTTTTTGTAAAATTTAACTATACAAATAGTAAGTATATATAAGAACGCATTTTTATTTATAAATACATGTAGAATTGTGGTGTTTTCCAACACCTTATAATGTATAGATAATAAGAGAACTTGCAAACTTTATTTTTTTATAAGAACTGATTACCTTTAAAATATAGTGGTTTTATATATTATTTATTTTGTGTCAAACATTATGTTCGACGCAGCAAGAATACAGATAAATAATAAATTTAAACAAGCAGAAGCCTTGCTCCGCTCGCCACTGTTTTTTATCAGAACTGGGATTTCCATGTACACACAAAATTACATCATATAATTTTAACCGACCACCATACAAAACATTATACAATACACAAATATTTTGTTTGATTACTCTTTTATAATCTATAAAAATGCATAGAGCGGTTTGATATAAACAAATGTATGCATTTTTTATTAAGTAAATAAGCATTTTTGCATAAACTGACACTATGCGGTTTATACCTTTCTACACATGTAGGTTTTATAAAAAAATCATGTGTCGATTTGATATACAACAGATTTATTATGGGGTATGAGTAAAAATTATATAAGATTGTTTTTGTTGGCGTGTTGTTTTGCTTAAAAGATACCCTTTATTATTTAAATCACAAATAATACAGAATATAATAAAACAGATTCAATTAATTAGATAATTAACTAAATGACAGACTAACTAAGTAACTGTCTAACTAAGCAACTGATTAATTAAGGACTTCTAGAAATACAAAAAAATAATACAATGTAAAAGATATATTTAAGCTTACAGTTAATATTAAATCTGTGATAACTTATCACCAAAATAATATCAAATTTAGAACTATAGTTATAACCCTAAAATATACAATAATTAAATAACATAAAATATATTAGCATGGTGAAATAATCATGCAACAACTAAAGGTATAAAATAAAAAGGAATGACAGATCTTTACTATATATACTAAAAGAGAATCTTCTAAAATTATAAAACAAAGAGGTAAGCTTAGGAATGATGTTTTTTCCATGATCTAGATATTTCTACAAGGTAACAAGAAGAAAAATAGAAAAGCTTTAGGTACAGAGATTAAAGTACAAATAAAATAATCGATAAGAGGTCATATTCTTACTCAATTGTTTCACAAAAATAAAATACTTTTTAAATAAGTATGTATTCCTGGTGGATTCTTGAAAGCCCTATGGGGTTCACGTGATTTAGTATAATAATACGAGACTTTATAAAAACTTTTATTAGGCGAAGGGTTATAGTAAAATATAAATATAAGTGATTATAGATTTAAAAAAATATTCTCAGTTATTAGGCGTGTTCTTATTTTGATAGACTTACCTACGTTCCGTTCGACGCAGCTCCCATGATCACAAGTAATAGTTAAGAAAAAATTATTATACATATAACAATACAAGAAGCAGCCTGCTTCACTCGTCGCTACTTGACAGCAGTGCTGGTGTTTTTTTTCTAGCCACTCCTTACATATACTTTTCTAAGAGATAGGCGTGTTCTTATTTTGATAGACTTACCTACGTTCCGTTCGACGCAGCTCCCATGATCACAAGTAATAGTCAAGAAAAAATTATTATACATATAACAATACAAGAAGCAGCCTGCTTCACTCGTCGCTACTTGACAGCAGTGCTGGTGTTTTTTTCTCTAGCCACTCCTTACATATACTTTTCTAAGAGATAGGCGTGTTCTTATTTTGATAAACTTACCTACGTTCCGTTCGACGCAGCTCCCATGATCACAAGTAATAGTCAAGAAAAATTTATTTTCTCTCTTATTTATTATACATATAATAATATTATAAAAACAATTTTTTACTTACCAAAGTATTATAATTATTAACGATTAAAGTACATATGTTCATCATCGAAGCTATGTTCCATTCGAAGTATGTGTTTTTAGCATTTCCAATTATTGATATAATTAAAAAATATATCTCTTCTTCTGTTATCCGTTAACTTCTTTGAAAACTTTTTTGAGTATTCATTAGTAATTTTTTGATTTACATCTTTTTCAGCTGATTCCCTAGTATAGATAGCATTTAACTTTACATTATCCGGAATTTTTATTGGTACATTGTTATGGAAGGAGACAACTTGTAATTTTTTAAAAACACTAAAGCAATCAGTTTCTTCAATTGATACATTACACAGAGACAAAACTTCAATATTTGCCGTATGTTTTTAAAGGTTCTTGTGAAGTTATGGTTTAAATTTGGAATGCCAAACAATTGTAGTCCTTCAACAGATTTTGGTAGTAGTTGAATGAGATACTTAACATTTGTATGAAAAATTTTAATTTTATATTTACTAATTCCATCATGATGTTTTATAAATGTTAACTCAAAGCCTACAACTTTCTTAAGATTATTCAAGGATTGTATATTTCCAAACACTTTAAAATCCTCTTCTAATGAACGATCATACAAACTATAACGAAATATCAAAGAAACTTATTTCAAATTTTCATAATATCTCATTTAACTAAAACAATCATGTGAACTAGGATTTGAAAAATGAATACGATTCGCGCAAGCCGTTACATATCGCTCTAATGGATAGTTATGATGCATTAAAATATCAAAAATACCATGCTCTTTCAAGTGGAGTAAAGTTTTATCCTCCATTGTTACTGCGATTCCACACTTCGTATCAATTTCAAGGAAAACCAAAAAGTAATTAATAGTACGGGAAAAGTGACCATCATATTCGCAAAAATATATTGTGGCATTCTTTTTTCTTCATAATTGTTTCATTATTTTATCAATAGCATTCTTGTTAAGGGAAAAGTTATTGTATATATTTTGACTAAATGATAAACCAATTCCAAGCCTGTAAAGTTTTGGAAAGTCATCAAATAAATTATTTAACAATCCACTGTATTTGGTAACATTAATTGCAAAAAATTTTATGGGCATTATGATAGTATTTATGTTTTCATGATGTATGTACGCCAAAACATGTAGGAGAGAAAGACAACTACCAAAACGTTCTATGTCTTGTAGTTTAAGAATTGTCAAATTCTTTCTTTCTTCAGAATTTATCTTGTATTGCTGAGCTAGTTTCTTTATGAATGATACATACTTCTCACTGGAAAATTTTCTTGCCATATTAGCAAATGAAATCCTAATAATATTGTCACGAATAAATCTATCTATGTTATATTTCTCATCCTTTCTTCCTCCATAATCGAGAAGATCAAACTTTTTTATAAATATACAATCTTCAAATTTAGATTCTTCTTGGTCATCTATATGTCCACCTGTTAATCTTACTATATCCTCAATCTTTGCAAATATTACATCTATTTTATCAAAAAATCCAGAATTTTTGTCTCTGGTAACTTTTTGATTCTTAATAATTTGATTCAATTCCCAACATGTTAAAGAAAGACAAGTAATGTCTTTGAAACTTGGAATATACTCAAGAATCTTCTTCCTAATCAAACTAACTTACATGATATTTATAAATGAAATTTCCTCTGTCCCCATAGTTTATTATAATACAGTAAATTTTAGAACTAATAAAATGACAATTAAACAGCCTTATACAAGAAACTTAATTCCTCGTCTTAATAAAATGCACATGCATGGCAATCTGGAGAATCCTAAAATTATTGTGTAATTTAATTTCATAAATACATTACAACAAAAATATCACTTCAATAAAAAAAACAATGATAACGATTTTAAGTAAGATCTAATTTAATTTTTTTTTGTTTGAAAAACACACCATACTTTTATTCGTGAACCTAAGGGAGTTAAAATTGTAGTATATAAAGTGTAAGAAATCGTAGAATTGTCAATTTAGCTGTTGTGAAGTAGTGAATCAATTTTATGATTTTAAATGTAATCTTCTTTGGGTAGGTAACTAAATATATTGTAACTCTGAATAAGCTAAGCTCTTATATATTGTAGATATAATTTTTATATATAAATAAAATATTTTAATAAAGGGTAACCGTATTTAATTATAAAGCTATCTCTTTAACAGTCAAGAAATGGACGTATGACAACTAAAAATAAAAAATGATTAATTAAGTAAATATGTTATCATATTTATATATTTCTTATCAACACTATAAAAAGTATACTTTGTACGATTGTTTTAAAAAATATGATTATCTTATTACTTATATAACTCCTTATCGAAGGCCACAGTTTAATAGTTTGAGATGTAATAAAGGATTTTTATCGAAAGAAGTAGTATAATAATTTATTCACTTATCATTTTCTTAAAATTTGTAAGAAGAGTTTAAAATTTTTTTTATCAATTTTATAGATAATCAGATGTCATGCTTTTAATTTAACTATTTTTTTATTATTCTTAATAAAAAATTATTTTCTTTATAAAATTAAGTTGAAAAAGAGCTGATTAAAACAGTACCTTGACCACAATTTTTTGAAAGGTATTATCTCTACAATGCTAAGTAAAAGAACATTTTTTTTACAATTGTTTTACAAAAAATTAAATACGTTTTAAATTAAATGAATTATATTGAGGGAGAAAAATAATAAAGTGTTTGTTGGCGCCTACTTATGAAATAACTGATTATATAAAATTTAAAAGACGGAGTATTATTTTTATAAAAATATTATTGGATATATAAGGAACTTCAAATCAACCCCTTTATTTTCCTAACACAATTTACAATAAAATTTTAAAATAGTGGTAAAATTATGATAAAATTGGTAAAATTGGCTAACTACAATAATTACTTTAAATACTTAAAATTTTTACTTACTTTTTACCCTTAAACTATTTTCTTACTAATTATTGTGTTGGCTTATAGATCTTAGTAAGTATTTCCTTTTTCTAAAAATATACAAAATATTAATATAATATATTATAATTATAGAATTAGATTACAAAATTTTGAAATTAATTACAGTTGATATAAGTATTTCACCTTTATATTTCTCAACTGTATTTTCTATTCGAGACACATTACTGCTACGGACTATAAAAAGATATATAAAAAAAAGATATACAATTAATATAACTTACCCTCTATATCGAGAGGTGAAAATACAATAACAACTCAATGTGTAACAATTATAAAAATATTAACCTTTATATACTAATTTATATGATGACTCAAGATGTCAACGCGTTTGATGATTTACAAGGCAAATTTATCTTTCTTATTTTATTTGTTATAAATATCACAAGATAATTTTTTAAAATAATTTTTTACTAACCACAATATTACAACAGCGTGGCATCATAAAAGAGAAATTTATTTAATTTATTCAAAATTTTAATGCTTATAAGTTCATGCACCAGCAAAATATTATTTTTGTTGGATAATAAAAATGACAAAAAGAAGATATAACAAACTTTTATTACACTAAAATATTAGTGGCCACCTAATAGGGGAATAAATTAATACAAGAATTAATAATATGAAAAATCAAACTTACTTATATTTAAATACGTGTATTCTCAAGTTTATAAATTCTTGAGGTGTGTTTAGCTAACTTATCAACTCCTCTACAATTATATTATATAATGCTAAATAAGTATACAAAAATATATAAATATTACACGATAAATAATAAATTTATTATGTGGTAAAATTGAGAAAATATTTGTGGTTAGGAGTTTTCAAAATATGATCACATATTTCAACATCTTTAGGTGGTTTGTAAATGAACAAAATAAGGTTATTTTGAAATAAATATGTGTATGTGATTGTAATGTCACTCTTTTTAGATATCTTACAACCACTTTAGTTATCTCACTTTAATTACTTGCGGGTATTTTGTCACTTTTTTTTTCTTTAAGTGAAAATTATAATCCTTCTTACCAATAAAAGATCAATGCCTTTATAATAATTAAAATAGTGAAAATTAACAATAATGTCATGTTATAATTAAATTTTATGTTAATCAAAAGTAATTTTTATATTTTTGTATAATATTTACTAATTGAATTTGATGTTTATAACGTCTAAAATCATTGACATCATCAAAAAATACGATTCTTCCATTGTTATCCATTAACCTCTTGGAAAACTTTTTTGAGTATTCGTTAATAAGTTCGTGATTTATATCATTTTCAGTAGATTCTATAGTATGGATAACAAAGAATTTTACATTATCTGGAATCTTTGTTGGTATATTGTCATTAATGGTGAGAACTTTTAGTTTTTTAAAAACACTAAGGCAATCACCGACTTCAAATGATACATTATACAGAGACAAGACTCTAATATTTGGCATATATCTCTTAATAGTACTTGTGATGCCATAATTTAACCTTGGAATCCCATTTAATCGTAGGTTTTTAACTGATTCTGGTAGTAAAAGAAAAAGATATTTAAAATTTTTATGAAGAATTTCCATTTTATCTTTAGATAATTTAGATGAGTGTTCAGCGAAGATTAACTCTAATACCATAACATGCTTAAGATTTTTTAAGGATTGTATGGTTCCAGACACCTTAAATTCCTTTTTCAACAAACAATCACACAAACTATTATTAAATATCAAAGTAAATATGACTAAATTTTCATAACGTCTTATTCTCCTAAAACAATTATGTAAATTAATATTTAACAAGCCAATTTTTCCAACGCATTGGGTTACACACTGCTCTATTGGATAATTAAGATACCACAAAATCTCAGAAATATTACGTTTTTTCAACTGGAGCAAAGTTGTTTCATCCATTATTACTTTGATTCCATATTTTATGGCAATTTCAAAAAAAACTAGAAAGTAATCAACATTACGGGGATTGTGACCACGAAAATAAATCATATGTATTGTGGCATACTTTTTTTTTGATAACTCTCTCATTATCTTATCAATAGTTTTCTTATTATGGGAGAAGTTATGATTAGTGTTGTAACTAAATGATGAATGAATGCCAAGTTTGTAAAGTTTCGGAAAACCATCAAATAAATTGTTTAACATGTCACTGTGTTTGGTAATATCAATTGAAAAAAAATTTACCGGAATAATTATGGTATTTATGTTTTCATGATATAGGTATGACAAAATATGCAGGAGAGGAAGACAATTACCACTACGTTCTTTGTCACGTAATTTAAGAATTGTTGAATCTTTTCTTTTCCTCTAAATTTATCTTGTATTGCTGAGAAAGTGTACTAATAAATGATAAATACTCCTCACTGGAAAGTTCTCTCGTCATATTAGTAAATGAAATTTTAACAATATTATCACAAAAAAATATATCTCTTTTTAAGTTCTCTTTTTCATTTCCTCGACTATTATTAAAGCTAAAGTTTTCTAAAAATGCACAATCTTCAAATGTAGACTCTTCTTCAAAATCTATATGATCACCTATATATCTTATTATATCATCAATCTTTGCAAATTTTATATTTATTTCTTCATAAAATTCAAAAATTATGTCTCTAGAAATTTTTGCATTCATAATAATTTGATTCAATTTCGAACATGTTGAAGCAATACAAAGAATGTCCTTGAAACTTGGAATGTATTCAAGAATCTTTTTTCTAATCAAACTAACTTCCATGATATTTATGAATGAAATTTTCTTAACATTCATAGTTTAGTATAATACAATAGTAAATATTATATTATTATACAGTGGATACCTTTATAATAAAGAAATTATTATTAATCAATTTATAAATTTACAAATAAAACGCGACACGCATGTAAGATAGATTTTAATTTATCAAAATTTTATATAAAAAATATCTCATATCTAGAATTTTCCTTAAATTTCGTAATTGTAACATTTTTACTCAATAAAATTTACAATGAGATTAAATGAGATTTAAAAAGCATTATATTTGAAGCTTGAATGTTTCTTCTCGAGAATAAAAACGTATAGCGCTTTGGAGAATACTAAATTATTGTAAATTTCAGTATCGTCCTATCCAAGCGCCGTAACACGAAAAAATACTCAATTGAAAAGAAAATGAAAAAGAACTTTAAGTAAAATATAGGTTATTTTTCTTGTTTGAAGATCATAGCGTATATTTATTCATTATCCTATGAAAGATATGATTGTAATATATAAGGTATGACAAATTGTTGAATTGTGATTTTTAATTTTTGTGAATTAGTGATTTTTTATTATTAGTTTCAATTGTAATATTTTTTGGGCAGATAACTGAATATATTATATCTCTACACAAGCTAATCTATTACAAATCATATGTATAATTTTTTTGAATACATCTTCTGTCTAGAGGCAACGATTCAATATTTCAAAAGGAAACGGAAGATTTATTACTGAAATAAATAATTTAATCAAGTATTGTTTTTTTAAGGGGTATAAAAAAGTTTTAAACCTGTTTTATCATTTTTATAGCTTGCTAAAAATGTATTATGCCTTAAATTTAATTTATCAACTGTTTATTTTTTCAATAAAAAGTTACCCTTTTTGATAGGCTGTCTTTAAAAATAGTCAATTAACATAGTATTTAAAACAACAGTTTGAACAATTTTATAAACAATTTTTTGAAGATAGTATTTCTACCATTTTAGGAAAAAATATATATTTTGACAATTGTTTCACAAAAATAAATTACTTTTCAATTAGTAATAGTAAAGAAAAATTTATTTTCTCTCTTATTTATTATACATATAACAATATTATTTATAAAACAATTTTTTATTAATCAAAGTATTATAATTATACTTATCAACGATCAAAGTACATATGTTCATCATCGAAGCTATATTCCATTCGAAGCATGTGTTTATAACATCATCAATCATCTTATCATTAAAAAATAACTCTCTTTCCATGTTATCAGTACACTTGTTTGAGTAATTATTAGTAAGTTTTTGTTTTATATCTTTTCAGCTAGTAAATGATGAATGTTTTCTTCTTAGAAGAAGAATAAAGACGGATAAAAATAGCCCAAAAAGTGATGACATGACAATTGACTTTACTAACCTGGCGGAATAGCTCAATTACAGATTGGGGTAAGTACTAATTATCTTAATTTATTTTTACTATTATTATCATATTATTATAGCTTTGTGATTTAACAAATAAAAGTTTTATTGTATCTATTCATTTTCTACAGGTGTAAGTACCAATACTATTTTTTGCTAGCTGATTCCCTAGTATAGATAGCATTTAACTTTACGCTATCCGGAATTTTTATTGGTACATTGTTATGGAAGGAGACAGCTTGTAATTTCTTAAAACACCAAAGCAATTAGTTTCTTCAATTGATACATTACACTGAGACAAAACTTCAATATTTGCCGTATGTTTTTAAAGGTTCTTGTGAAGTCATGGTTTAAATTTGGAATGCCAAATAATTGTAGTCCTTCAACAGATTTTGGTAGTAGTTGAATGAGATACTTAACATTTGTATGACAAATTTCAATTTCATCTTTACTAATTCCATCATGATGTTTTATAAATGTTAACTCAAAGCCTACAACTTTCTTAAGATTATTCAAGGATTGTATATTTCCAAACACTTTAAAATCCTCTTCTAATGAACGATCATACAAACTATAACGAAATGTCGAAGAAACATATTTCAAATTTTCATAATATCTCATTCATCTAAAACAATCATGTGAACTAGGATTTAAAAAATGAATATGATTCACGCAAGCCGTTACATATCGCTCTAATGGATAGTTATGATGCATTAAAATATCAGAAATACCATGCTTTCTCAACTGGAGTAAAGTTTTATCCTCCATTGTTACTGTAATTCCACACTTCGTATCTATTTCAAGGAAAACCAAAAAGTAATTAATAGTACGGGAAAAACGGCCATCATATTTGCAAAAATATATTGTGACATTCTTTTTTCTTCATAATTGTTTCATTATTTTATCAATAGCATTCTTGTTAAGGGAAAAGTTATTGTATATATTTTGACTAAATCATAAACCAATTCCAAGCCTGTAAAGTTTTGGAAAGTTATCAAATAAATTATTTAATAATCCACTGTATTTGGTAACATTAATTGCAAAAAATTTTATGGGCATTATGATAGTATTTATGTTTTCATGATGTATGTACGCCAAAACATGTAGGAGAGAAAGACAACTACCAAAACGTTCTATGTCTTGTAGTTTAAGAATTGTCAAATTCTTTCTTTCTTCAGAATTTATCTTGTATTGCTGAGCTAGTTTCTTTATGAATGATACATACTTCTCACTGGAAAGTTTTCTTACCATATTAGCAAATGAAATCCTAATAATATTGTCACGAATAAATCTATCTATGTTATATTTCTCATCCTTTCTTCCTCCATAATCGAGAAGATCAAACTTTTTTATAAATATACAATCTTCAAATTTAGATTTTTCTTGGTCATCTATATGTCCACCTGTTAATCTTACTATATCCTCAATCTTTGCAAATATTACATCTATTTTATCAAAAAATTCAGAATTTTTGTCTCTTGTAACTTTTTGATTCTTAATAATTTTTTTCAATTTTAAACATGTTGAAGCAATACAAAGAATGTCCTTGAAACTTGGAATATACGCAAGAATCTTCTTCCTAACCACATTAACTTACATAATATTTATGAATAAAATTTCCTCCGTCCCCATAGTTTATTATAATACAGTAAATTTTAGAACTAATAAAATGCCAGTTAAACAACCTTATACAAGAAACTTAATTCCTCGTCTTAATAAAATGCACATGCATGACAATCTGGAGAATCCTAAAATTATTGTGTAAATTAATTTCATGAATACATTACAACAAAAATATCACTTCAATAAAAAAAACAATGATAACGATTTTAAGTAAGATCTAATTTAATTTTTTTTGGTTGAAAAACACATCATACTTTTATTCGTGAACCTAAGGGAGTTAAAATTGTAGTATATAAAGTGTAAGAAATCGTAGAATTGTCAATTCAGCTGTTGTGAAGTAGTGAATCAATTTTATGATTTTAAATGTAATCTTCTTTGGGTAGGTAACTAAATATATTGTAACTCTGAATAAGCTAAGCTCTTATATATTGTAGATACAAATTTAAAGTATAAGTGAAATATTTCAATAAAGGGTTACCATATTTAATTTAAAATCTATCTCTTTAACAGTCAAGAAATGCACGTATGACAACTAAAAATAAAAAATGATTAATTAAGTAAATATTCTATCATATTTATATATTTCTTAGCAACACTATAAAACGTATACTTTGTACGATTGTTTTTAAAAAAATATGATTATCTTATTACTTATATAACTCCTTATCGAAGGCCACAGTTTAATAGTTTGAGATGTAATAAAGGATTTTTATCGAAAGAAGTAGTATAATAATTTATTCACTTATCATTTTCTTAAAACTTGTAAGAAGAGTTTAAAATTTTTTTTATCAATTTTATAGATAATCAGATGTCATGCCTTTAATTCAACTATTTTTTTATTGTTCTTAATAAAAAGTTATTTTCTTTATAAAATTAAATTGAAAAAGAGCTGATTAAAAGAGTACTTTGACCAGAATTTTTTTAAAATGTATTATCTCCACAATATTACAATAGCATAACATCATAAAAGAGAAATTTATTAAATTTATTCAAATTACTATCTAAAATGGTTATATTTTTATAATGCTTTTTGTTATTCTATTCACATCTAATATAAACTTTTTTCTGAAGAAACGGGATCCGTTTCATGTAGGGTAACTGAGGATATAACGAATTTAATTGTGGTTATCATTTCTTAGGTTATTTCAGATAAATAATGTTAAAAACATAGTATCTTTTCCGTATATATAAACACATATTTAATATGATAATGCATTCACAAAAAATTTGGAATAAGTTTATTTAAATGTCAAAAACGTAATATCTTCCCCGTATAAACAAACACATACTTGATTTGATCATGCTTTTCCATCATCTGTTCGCCGTTTTAAACAGAATCTTTAATAAACAACCTAGATAAATCTTTTCTCATTAAAATGTCCTATATATATCGAAAAAATAATCAAAATATATAAAACTTACTCAATGAATTTTTGTCTTATCATCAGTATTTATTATCATAATCTTTTTTTTATACTGTAAAATCATTAATAAAAATTGGTACATAAAACATGTTTTGAATTGATTAGGAATAAGTGGAATAAATTTTGAAATTAAGCACGGTACTTAATTTCAAATTTGAAAGAAAATTTTAAATATACTGTCTTATTTTTACAATGAAATCGAAAACGAGTATACCAATTATTATTCTTTAACTTTTAAAAAAGAATAATTAATTTGTCACTTTTTTCAATATCCTTTTTTCTAAAGGATTTTTAAGTTCTTAATATAGTCGGAAATATCATTATTTTATTTTAAATATTTAATATTTCTGAGCTATCTTGCATATCAATTTATGTTTATATTTTTTTTTAACAAAATATGAGATAGTTTCAAAAATTGACTATTCTAATCCAAAGAGATCCTATAATTTCCATCAAATATTTTCCGTAATATTCAAAATATTTAAAGATATAAGAGTGTAATTCTCAATCATTTTAATAGTCTTGTAACTTCCTTTATTTTAAAATAAAATTGTTTGAAATTATAATATATGGAAAACTTTTTAAATTCATTTTAATTAAAAATGGACCTAAAATATTTTGAAATTAAATATCAATATTATATAAACTGGTTATTATAAATCATAAATTTTTACAGTACAATACAATAATTAATTATTTATTTGTAAAATATTAGTTTTAAACTTTGAAAAAATGATGAAACATTATAATAGGGAAGATTTATCTGAGATGGTTATTAAAGGTTATGTTTAAAACGGAACGCCGAGGATAGAAAAGCATGACCAGATCAGGTACGTGTTTGTATATACGGGAAAGATATTACGTTTTTGATATTTAAAAAAAGTAATTACACATTTTATGTGAATGCATTATCATATCAAGTATGTTTTTATATATACTAGAAAGATGTTATGTTTTAAACATTCTTTATTTGAAATAACCTAAGAAACGATAACCACTATTAAATTCGCTTTATCCTCGGTTTATCCCATATGAAACGGATCCCGTTTTTTCAGAAAAAAAGTTTATATCAGATATGATTAAACAACAAAAAACATTATAAAGATATAACTATTCTAGATAGTAATTTTGTTTTATCAATTATTTTAACATTTTTTGATGAGATGAACACAGATAACTGTGATGTCAATTTTTTAGGCAGACCTGATATTTCTACTAAATTTTATCATATATGGCATACTTTTCAATCAATTTATTAAAGCTATAATTATTTTTTTAAAAAATTTAAATTTTAATTAATATGTATTTAATTTTATACATACAAAAAGAGCTTACACTATCAAAAACTTTGTAAAATATATAGCAATTCTTTATAATCATAAAATTTAATATAAAAATAGATTAATTACGCAAATACTTTATTGTTACTAAAAAAATAAAATATACATATATTTTTTAAACAAAATTTATGCTTGTTGTTAGTATTTACGATAAGTGATAAACACTTTTGTATAAGAACATAGCAAGGACAAATTGACAGCTATGATTATACAGTTGTATAAAAAATTCAAAAAAAGTTTTGGTATTTTTGATACGATTATTTTCTGCACCCTTCACTTCTTTTTTTACTGTGTCGGATGTGGCTGTTTTGGGTTTACTAGAGATTCTTGCACCATTGGGAAGCTCTTTATCTTTACTACTTGGTACCACAACCTTGTTCTTATTAATGAAATTTGTAGTGGTTGTGATACTTCCATCCAAAGTCGTATATATGCAAGTTATTATTGTGATGCCATTGTCACTTTCTACAAAGGATATAGATTTTTCTCCTTTAGAAAATTTTCCTCTTAAGCTATCAGTAGAATCTAGATCTTCAACGCCTGCATAAATTCCGTTATATTTAACTCCTTTCAGGTAACCGACATTTAAATAATAAGTGTCGCATTTTACTCTTATAGAAGTATCATTTGCAGCAATATCTTCAGTCTTGTCCTGCATAAGGTTTTTAAGTGTTGGCCCAAAGTAGTAAGTTTTGGACACATTTTGGTTTCCTCCACCATTCCAACAATTATATACTAATTTCACCAAGTCAAATCCTTTGATGACAAAACTTGTAATAACTTCTAAATTAACAGGAAACGTTATTTTGCTTATATTTTTAGAAACATAAGGAAATAGATGGTTGTGAACTGTTCCTTCAAGCTGTATTGGTAGTGGCATCAAAGCCAAAGCAGCACCCAACAAATATAACATTAGAAACATTGTAGGTAATTTGTAAAAAAATCAAATCGTTATATCATAAAATTTTCATATAAAATTTGAATATAACAGTATATTATTTTCAAATTTGCAGTAAAATTATTCAAAATATCATAATTGATAAAATTTTATTCAATTTTATATTCAAAAGTTTTTAATTTATAAACAACAATGGTATTATATAGCGATAAAATATGAATGAAAGAAGAAATGGGACACTAATTAAAGCGACATATCGATGATTTGTCACATTTATCAATTCAAATTTTACCCATTCTAGAATAAGGGGTCTTTTGCATTTTTATATTTTTATCAGATACAAAAATTTGCTGTAAAATATTTCCAATATCTGGAAGAGCAATTTTTTATAAACTAAAATTTGAATTTTAAAATAATGTAAGCAATTGTTTAAATATAATCTGATGGTAAAAAAAGTAACAATCTTTTAAAGATTTCATAAAATAAAGGTTTCACACAAATTTCAGAAGAATTTTATTATAGACTATCAATTTATATTGGATACAGATCAAATTAAATTTTAATTATGCCGGATTTGATAAGAGAAGGATATGAAAATTTTTTAAACTGTTTTGGATCGTTTAATATGGTTACTGAATATCAAATATCTTTCCTGAATACCAAAATCACTACTATAGGAATATATATTTCATTAAATCATAGTTGATAAGCATATTCAAAAAAACGCCACCAATAAAATTTGCGTATCTCCAATATAAATTAAAATTATGTTACTAAAAAATTTTATTGGTTACATAAAAGACATAATATTTAAATTTACTTCATTCTTAAGGATACTTAAGTTCCTTACTAAAATGTTCAAATTAAAAGACAGATAATTTTCTATGCTTTCCAAAAGAGAGCCTTCAAATGTTGAAGGTATTTTTTTATTTTTAATTGTTTATGAACATTACTATTCAAAGGAATCCAATAAGATATAATCAAAAGGGTAAAGTCTTGGAGTTTTATAGAAATTATGGATTAGGACATTAGATTCAATATTTAGAGTTTCTGTATCAGAAGTTTAAGCAGAATTACTTGTTGTAAAGGTTTTAAATGAATCAATAAACCTTCATAAAGAATCAATTTTTTCGGTTGTCAAAGCTGGGAAGGCATCATATGTTTTGACAATTCTATTAGAAGCTGTTTCTATGACGTCAATTAATGAAAAGATGGTTAGAATTAATTTGGATTATCTTAATAATGTAGAATGTTTTAGTAAGTTATTTTATTGCAGTTGATTCTTAATGATCCTTTTTCTTTAATTTTTAGAAAAAAGAATGAAAGTACAGGAGGAAAATGTGAAAGTTTCTGAAAAGTAACGCTGAAAAGAAATATATTTTGATATCTTAATGTTATCATTAGATATCTAAAAAGACTGTTTTTTACATATTAACTATTTTTTAAATAAAGAAATATGTATTTTAAAGTGTTTTAGAGAGTGATCTGATATCTTGTCTTTAAAACATATTTATTTGTCAAATTCCAATATTTCCTTAATTGAAAAATTTACTTCAATATCAATATATTACAATTATTAGTTAAAAAAATTATCATTTATAATGATCAAAAGTCAAATTTTATTCTACATTGTTGAAAATCTATAAGAGAATAAACATTGTTTTGAGCATAACTCTTTTTTAAGCTTAACCGATCGTTATAAGCCAATGGCCAAAAAATGTGTCTTTTCCTAAATCAAAATAGAAAATTGTTTCGAATATTTTGTCAAGAATTGGACTAGTGATCCATAAAAAACAACTCCATTTTTATAGCTTTGCCACTTATAAAAAATTTCAAAATTTAAAGAAGTAGATTAATTTGTGGCTCACTTAGAAGACTCAACACTAAGATAAGGTAAAAACTATATAATTCTTAAGATTTACTGATTTTTTGCTAAGCTCTGAACCAAAGAATGGAAGTAGGTTTTATAAGAAAATTTAAAGTACAGACGTTGGAAGCTTCAACAATGCCATGCGGAAGCATGATCACCGGCTGGTATTAGTAAATATAATAAAATTTAAATCAAAAAATTCTAAATAACTAAAGAAAGATATGTGATTTTTAGATACATTAGAAACTTTAAGATTGTTTTTACAATATCCTAATGTTTGTAATGGACATGTCCGAACCGAGGATAGATGTAACATAATTTGACCTTAGTCATTTTTTATCCCAAAAATTGGGATTTAAATACCCTAGAAGTATATATTTCACGAGTATAATAAATTCTGGGTATATGTAATCCAATAGACTAATTTCAATGGAATAAGTTTTGGGTCCAAATCTTAATATTCAGGTTTAGAAAAATGTTGATCATGAATATTTTTTGGAAATAATTCAACCTCAGGCTATATGGGTCAAAATAGGAATATATTAAAAGTTCTCCAGACTTTACTAGGTTATTTTAAAGATGTTAGAATGTCCCTAAATTACATTCAGAGCCAAAAAATAGAAAATGCAGACATGTTTTTAAAGCTTTAAACTCGTCCAATTGGGCCCCATCTTTTATATATATGTAAATCACTGTATAATGACCCTGAGGTTTAAACAGAGTTTAAAAATGATAAACTTTTAAAGAAGATATGGGCAAATTAAAAATTCAATAATTTCCGTTTGAAGATCATCTTGTTTATTTAGTATTATTTGACAATTTAAATATTTAAATTATTTGTAGATTGGTTAATTATCTATATGAAACAGAACTGTCTTAAATAGAATTGTAATTAAAATAGTCGTTAAAGTTATCTTGTTATATTTATAAAATCTTCTCATGTATAAAGTTTTAAAAAAGTAAATTTATCATAAAATGTATGAAATAACACAGCCATTAATATATACAAAGGAAATTTTAATGTTTGCAATAGGCAAAAACGCCCGAATATATATATAACAAAATTCGCCTATTGAAACTGATAATCCTAAAAATAGGTGATTGAATATTAAGAAATACATACTTCACAGGGATAAATAGTTTAGGATATATGCAGTTGAATATGGCAAATTCAATGGGATATGTTTAGGGTCTAAATCTTGAGGTCTAATTTTCGAGAACTGTTAGCCAAAAATTTTTCTAAAATAAAAGTCTCAAAAACTTTTATATATCCCTATGCTAGCCCATATAGCCTATGGTTGAATTATTTCAAAAAAATATTTATGACTAACATTTCTCTAAAATTGGACCTCAAGATTTGGACCCAAAACTTATTCCATTGAAATTGGCCTATTGGACTACATATACTAAAATTCATTATACCCGTGAAATATATACTTCTAGGGAATTAAAACCCCAATTCGTGGGATAAAAATAACTAAGGTAGAATTTTGTTATATCTATTCTCGACTCGAACATGTTTGTCCATTACAAACATTAGGATTCAAAATTTGTAATGCTTATAAGTACATGCACCAATAAAAGATCAATGTTTATATAATACTTAAAATAGTGGAAATTTACAATAATGTCATATTATATTTAAATTTCATGTCAATCTAAAGTAATTTTTATATTTTTGTATAATATTCACTATTTGAATTAGATTTTTATAACGTCTAAAATCAATGACATCATCAAAAAATATGATTCTTCCATTGTTATCCATTAACCTCTTGGAAAACTTTTTTGAGTATTTGTTAATAAGTCTTTGATTTACATCTTTTTCAATAGACTCTGTGGTATGGATAACAAAGAATTTTACATTATCTGGAATCTTTGTTGGTATATTGTCATTAATGGTGAGAACTTGTAGTTTTTTAAAAACACTAAGGCAATCATTGACTTCAAATGATACATTATACAGAGACAAGACTTCAATATTTGGCATATTTCTCTCAATGGCACTTGTGATGCCATAATTTAACCTTGGAATCCCATATAACCGTAGGCTTTTAATTGATTCTGGTAGTAATAGAAAAAGATATTTAACATTTCTATGAAGAATTTCCAATTTATCTTTAGATAATTTAGATGAGTGTTCAGCGAAGATTAACTCTAATGCTATAACATGCTTAAGATTTTTTAAGGATTGTATGCTTCCAGACGCTTTAAATTCCTCTTCCAACAAACTATCACAAACACAATTGTTAAATATCAAAGTAACTATTACTAAATTTTCATAACGTCTTATTCTCCTAAAACAATCATGTAAATTAGAATTTAAGAAACCAATTTTTCCAACGCATTGGGTTACACACTGCTCTATTGGATAGTTCATATGCCACAAAATCTCAGAAATATTACGTTTTTTCAACTGGAGCAAAGTTGTTTCATCCATTATTACTTTGATTCCATATCTTAGGGCAATTTCAAAAAAAACTAGAAAGTAATCAACAGTACGGGGATTGTGACCATGAAAACAAATCATATGTATTGTGGCATACTTTTTTTTTGATAATTGTCTCATTATCTTATCAATAATTTTCTTATTATGGGAGAAGTTATGATTAGTGTTGTAACTAAATGATGAATGAATCCCAAGTTTGTAAAGTTTCGGAAAACCATCAAATAAATTGTTTAACATGTCACTGTGTTTGGTAATATCAATTGAAAAAAAATTTACCGGAATAATTATGGTATTTATGTTTTCGTGATATAGGTATGACAAAACATGTAGGAGAGGAAGACAATTACCACTACGTTCTTTGTCACGTAATTTAAGAATCGTTGAATCTTTTCTTTCTTCTAAATTTATCTTGTATTGCTGAGATAGTGTACTAATAAATGATAAATACTCCTGACTTGAAAGTTCTCTCGTCATATTAGTGAATGAAATTTTAACAATATTGTCACAAACAAATATATCTCCGTTTAATTTCTCTTCCTCATTTTCTCCACTATCATTAAAATTAAAGTTTTCTAAAAATGCACAATCTTGAAATATAGATTCTTCTTCAAAATCTATATGTTCACCTATATATCTTATTACATCATCAATCTTTGCAAATATTACATCTATTTTATCAAAAAATTCAAAAGTTATTTTTCTGGTAACTTTTTCATTCTTAATAATTTGATTCAATCCACAACATGTTGAAGCAATACAATAGATGTCCTTGAAACTTGGAATGTAGTCTAGAATCTTTTTCCTAATCAAACTAACTTCCATGATATTTATGAAAGAAATTTCCATAGCACCCATAGTTTAATATAATACAATAAAATTTATAATGGAATTAAATGAAAATTAAAAAGCTTTATATTTTGAAGCATCAATGTTTATGTTCGAGAAAATAAACACGCATGATGTTCTGGAGAATCCTAAATTATCGTAGAGTTTAAACAACGCCTACTATATGTTTTAACACAATAGCACTTTCGATGTAAAAACAATGATAAACAACTTTTAATGATTTGTAATTTATCTTTCTTGTTTGAAGATCATATAGTATATTTATTCATGATCATGAGGGAGATATAATTATAATAAACAAGGTGTGAGAAATCGTAGAGTTGTATATTTAGTGTTTGTGAAGTACCAAATTCTATTTATAGGTTTAATTGTGATCTTTTTTGGGTAGTTTACTAAATATATCGTATTTCTAAACAAGATAAAATATTATAAGTAGTAAGTATGATTTTTTTTAACTCCTATCTTAGAAGACTACAATTTAATATCTCGAGCTGAAGTAAAGAATTTTTTATTGAAATGAGTAATACTATAATTAAATTTTGTATTGTTTTCTTAAATAGTATAAAAAAATTTTTAATCTTGATCATTATTCTTATTAATAATCAGATGTTTGTCATGCCTTTACATTGTTAACTATTTTTTTTATCATTTAAAATATAAGGTTATTATCTTCATCAAACTATGCTTAAAAAAAGTCGATTCAAAAATTATTTAAACGGTTGTTTGACCACTTTTATAAGTAATCACTTAAAAATGATTATTTCCACCATTTTGGGTCAAAAGGTAACTCTTGAAAATTGTTTCACAAAAATAAAATAATTTTAAATTATTTAGAGCAAAAGAAAATTTATTTATTATCTTATTTACTATATATATCATAATATATTTTCTAAAAATAATTTTTTATTTATCATAATATTTAAATAGAAATGTCCCATAATTCAAATCCGTATTATCACTATAAAAAAAATTTATCGTTTGAAGTATGTGTTTATAACGTCTCCAATCGTTGAGATTTTTAAAATAGATATCCTCCCC
This sequence comes from Strongyloides venezuelensis, assembly GCA_963280985.1. Lineage (NCBI taxonomy): Eukaryota > Metazoa > Nematoda > Chromadorea > Rhabditida > Strongyloididae > Strongyloides > Strongyloides venezuelensis. The sequence continues at coordinate 22,358,882 of CAUJLX010000001.1, read as the reverse complement.
ATTATTATCTGTTAACCTCTTTGAAAACTTATCCGAGTACTCATCAATAAGTTGTCGATTTATATCTCTTTCAGTAGATTCCATTATATTGATGGCAAATAACTTTACACTATCCAGGATTTTTATTGGTATATCGCTACGAATGATAACAACTTTTAATTTCTTAAAAACGCTAAGGCAATCAGTTTCTTCGAATGATACTTTACAGAGAGATAAAACTTCAATATTTGGCATATATTTCTTAATGGTTCTTGTGAGGTCATAGTTTAAATTTGGAATGCCAAATAATTGTAGTCTTTCAACAGGTTTTGGTAGTAGTTAAATGAGATACCTAAAATTTGTATGAAAAATTTCAATTTCATCTTTACTAATTCCATCATGATGTTTTACAAATGTTAGCTCAAGGCCTACAACTTTCTTAAGATTATTCAAGGATTGTAAATTTCTAAACACTTTAAAATCCACTTCCAATGAACAATCATGCAAATTAGGTTCAAATATCAAACAAACTTTTCCAAATTTTTATAATATATAATTTTTTTAAATTTATCATATGAGTACTGATCTAAAAAATCAATTTAACACATGCATGTCGTTACGTGTTCCTGTACTTAATCATTATGATGTTTCAAAATGTCAGAAATACTAGGACATTTCGAATGGTTTAAAGCTATATTATATATAATTACTTTGATTCCATACTTCATAGCAATTTTAAAGAAGACTAGAAAGTAACCATTATTACGGAAACAACTCTCATTATCATTAAAGTAAAAATATATTGTGGCATTCTTTTTTCTTGATAATTGTCCTATTATAACATCAAAAGCATCATTATTATGGGAGAAGTTAATGGATAAAGAGAAGTAAGCTGATAAACAAATTTCAAATTTGTAAAGTTTCAGAAAGCCATCAAATAAATTGTTTAGCAATTTATTGTATTCGATAATATTATGTGAAAAAAAAGTTATCGGAATAACTATGGTATTTATGTTTTCATGATGTAGGTACGCCAAAACGTATAAGAGATGAGGCCAGTTACCATAACGATTTTTGTTATATAGTTTAAGAATTGACAAATTCCTTCTTTCTTCAGAATTTATCTTGTATTGTTCGGCTAGATTCTTAATGAATGATAAATACTTCTCGCCTGAAATTTCTCTTTCTCTAGTTGAGAGTGAAATTTCAACAGTATTATTACAAATAAATCTATCTCTATCCAAAATTCTCATCCTTTTTTACTTCATATATAGATTCTTCTTGGACATTTACATATCCATTCATACCATTTTCCGCTGTGAACGTTATATCTATTTTAACACAATCATAAAATAGATTTTTAGTAATCTTTTCATTCGTAATAATTTGATTCAACCTCCAACATGTTGAAGAAAGACAATTGATATCCTTAAAATTTGGAAAGCACTCAAAAATCTACTTCCTAATTAAATCAACTTCCATGATATTCACGAAAGAAATTTCCTTAACATCCATAATTTAGTATAGTACAATAGTAAATATTCTTTTATTTTACAATGGAAACCTTTGCAATAAGTAAATTATTAATAATCAATTTGTAAATTCACAAATAGAAAACGACACGCATATAATATAAATATTATTTTATCAAACTTTTGCATAACAAAATGCAGTTTATGAATTTTCTATAAATTTCGTAATGGTAACATTTTTAATCAATAAAATTTAGAAATCTGTATAATGAGAATTAAAAAGCATTATATTAGAAGTTTGAATGTTTCTTATCAACAATACAAACACAAATGACGTTTTGAAGAATCCTAAATTATTGCAAAATTTTAATATTACCTTATCAAAGTGTCATAATACAAATAAACTCTCAATTGAAAATACAATGATAGGCAACTTTAAGTAATATACAATTAAATTTTAAATTTTTTTGTTTGTAAATCATACTACTGTACTTTTAATCATGATTTTAGGAAAATTTAAATGTAGTATATGAAAAGTAAGAAATTTTAGTGTTGTTATTTTAGTTTTTGTGAAGTAGCGATTTATTTTTATTATTTTCAACTGTAATCTGTTTTGGGTTGAAAACTAAATATATTGTGTTTCTTAAAAAGCTAACCTATTATAAATCGTAAGTATAATTTTTATAATTCTTGTTTAAAAGGCTACAATTTAAATATTTTTAACTGAAGTAAAGGATTTATTACTGAAATAAGTAATAAAATAATTTGATCATGCGTCATTTTCCTAAAATGTATAAGAAGAGTTTAAAATCTTTATAGTCATTTTTATGTATAATTATCAATAGGTCACATTTTTATTTGCTTTGTTTACTAGTAATTTTATTATTTTTAATATAAGGATATTCACATTATTAAACTATATGTTAAAAAAAACCAATTTAAAGAAGATTTTGGAGATAATTTTTAAAAAGTTTTTCGTCTCCGCCACGTTAGGTAAAAACACATATTTTGACAATTGTTTCACAAAACTCGAATACGTTGTAAGTGAATTATTGTGAAGGAAAATCTATTTAATTCATTCGAAATTTGTGATGTTTATAAGAAAATACACCTAATAAATAAATTTACGTTTATATAATATTTTAAATAATGAAAATTAACAATGATATTATGTTATATTCAAATTTTATGCTAATTTAACGTACTTTTTATATTTAAGAATACTTTATATTTCAGTTAGATTTCAATAATGTTTAAAATAATTGATGTCGTTAAAAATATATTTTTAATATTTCCTACAATCAGCCTCTTTGAAAACTTTTTTGAGTATTCTTCAATAAGTTCTTTGATATGTATCATTTTTGGTTGATTCATTAGTATAAATTACAATTAAATTTACATTATCTGGAATTTCTATTGGAAAAAAGGTAGAAATAGTAACCACTTTTAATTTCATAAAAACACTAAGGCAATTTCTTTCTTCAAATGATATCTCATCCAGAGACAAGACTTCAATATTCGGCATATATCTCTCAATAGTTCTTGTAATATCATGAAATTTAACTTTGGAATACCACATAATAGTAATTTTTTAACGGAATTTGATAATAGAATAAGACACTTAATATTTTTATGTAAAATCTCTATTGTTATATTAATTCCTTTACATGGTCGTGTGAAAACAATTAACTCAAATTCTTCAACTTTCTTATGATTCTTTAATGATATTATAATTTCAAAATCATCTTTATTTAAAAAGTAATCACGAGAAATGTATTTAAACATCAAAGTAATTTTTTTCAAATTTTCATAACATCTCATTCTCCTAATACAATCATTCGTTTTATAATTTAAAATATCAATCTTTCCAATACAATTCGTTACACACTGCTCTATTGGATAATTAAGATACTTCAAAATGTTAAAAATATCAAGCTTTTTTAACAGGAGTAAAGTTATTTCATCCATTGTTACTTTTATTCCATATTTCATGGAAATTTTAAATAAAATTAGAAAGTAATCATTTGTACAAGAAAAAAGATTATCATCATTACAGTCTAAATGTATTGTGGCATCTTTCTTTTTTGATAATTGTCTCATTATTTCATCAACAATACACTCTCTTTCATTTAACCACCACTGTAATAGTCTTGTTGAAATAATAATTCAAGTTTATAAATTTTTGGAAAACCATCAAATATGTTATTTAATGGTCCATTGTAGTTGTTTAAAATAACTTGAAAAAATAACTTATCGGAATTGTGATAGTATTTATGTTTTCATGGTGTAAATATGGTAAAACATGTAGAGGAAAAAAAGAACTTGTTTCATATCCTGTGTCATGTAGCTTAAGAATTGTTAAATTCTTTCTTTCTTCACAATTTATATCGTATTGCTGAGTTAATTCCAAAATAAATGGGACAGATCTCACAATATTGGAAGATAAAAATACTCTTCTACGAAATGAAATTCTAACAATTAAATTTATTTATGTTATATTCTCCATTCTCAATCGTTTGAAATGCATGAATTCCTAATTTAGATTCTTCTTTGACATTTATTTATTATTTTATATCATCAATCTTTCCAAATTCCATAATTATTCCTACCATAATCATAAACTACATCTTTAGTAATATTTTCATTATTAATAATTTGATTCAATTTCTAACATGTTGAAGCAATACAATAGATGTTCTTGAAATTTGGAAGATAGCCAAGAATCTCCTCCCTAACCAAACCTACTTTCCACGATATTTATGAAAGAAATTTCCTTAGTATACATATTTTAGTGTAATATAATAAAATTTAAAAGTTTTTTTAATGATAACTAAAAAGGTTTATATTTGAAGCTTGAATGTTTCTTCCAAGAGAACAAAACACATATAACTCTTCAGAATACTTTAAACTATTTCGTAATTTCGCTTTATCAATACATTTTAACACAAATACGCCTTCAATTGAAAAGATAATGATAAACAATTTTAAATACAAAAAAACTTTTATAATAAAATAAAACCAGTAACATTATTTAAAGGCAATCTTTCTGATACTTCATATTGCAATATCTTATCTTTAATATTTTAATAATCATAATTTACCAAAATATTAAATTATTTCAAGTGCCAAAATACAATACCCACCTTGTTTTACAGGGAAGGTAATATAAAATTACCAATTAAAAATTAAGGTCAACAAATGTATTAAGTAAAAATTTATATCCTGGTTGAAAAAATTATAAATATCTTAAATCTTTTATTCAAAAGTTTTATTATGTAAAATAAATGATTTCACTATGATTATTTTTTTGATTCTTCAACTATTTCTATTTTATATTATGATTAAAAAAGGACATTCTTGCTTCATTAGCAATGGAAATGGAAATCCTGTTGTTAAAGGGAGCACAACAACTGTTCTACCAAATATGGATCCCGAAACAACAACTCTTTTCTTAGACACCACAACAAGTAATCATTATTATTATCCATTTTTTTTATTAAATTACACTATTATCAAGCAATATTCCTCAACTATAATAAACAAAATTATATCTAACATTAATTTTTATCTATTACAGCTTATAATCTTATAACCACAAGTACAATATATACATCTACTACAGGTGCCATAACGACAACTACAACATATGACCAAACAACAACATCAATCACCACTACAACAACTACCACAACTACAACCACGACAACAAGTATGTTTTAAAATAATAATATTTAAAGTGATAAAAAAAAATTTATAAAGATATTGTTATATTTTTTAACCATTATTGAACATTCTAGCACCACCACCCCCTTGCTCAACAGCTCCCTTAACAATAACTGCTGCAGTTGATCAAAATACAGCAACGCCAATAAAGAGTTCTGGTAACTATGATAACGGAATATACAAAATAACAGTCACCTGTGATGCATCAAACGTGGTTGGCTCAACAATTTTTATGCAGGTAATAAATTTAAAAAAAATAAGCTAACAAATGCTTAAACTTTTATTTATTATAGTTTAACGTCGATCAAGGAGGACCAGATGATAATTTCCTACCAACTGTTGTGGCAATCCTCGAGTGCGAAACAATTAACAATCGATGGATATACCAATCAGCCGGTGGATTCTCAAGACCTATAAATGAAGTTAATTGCTTAAAAGTTTGAGGTATCCCTCATTTTACTCTCAACTTCATCTATATGAACTAAAAAATAAAAAATATTATTTAATTCATAAAAACTCAACTACCCAACAAAATAACTACCTTCCTCCGCTTTAACATTAACTTTTTATTTCACCATATTTACTTAAGGTATTATTATTATTTTTATAATAGCTAATGCACATAAATAAATACATTTATATAAAAATAATCAAATAAGAAAAAGTTTAATTCTATTTTTTATTTTTTATATGATTATAACTAGAATAAAATGTTATTGGGGGATATTATAAACATGAATAAATGAAGTAGTATATAGATTAATCCTCATTTGTATCTATTTATTCTATCTGTTTGATTTGCCATTTTTTATCATAAAAAACGAGAAACTTAGTATAGATTAATATTTATTTAGATGTAATTTTATAAACAAATATTTTAAGCAGTATTTATTTCTTTTTTTTGTAATTTTTTTTCTTTTTTTTTCATTTCAAGGAAGGGAATAAAATTGTTAAAGTATAAATAATTTATTATTAATTAAAAATTTTTTGTTATCATATTTCCATACAGTTAACATCAAAAATAATTAGAGGGATTAAAATGAAAACAATTATATTTAAAAGATTTATTTTTTATTATGCTTATATAATATAACAAAAAGAAATTATTAGTTGTTTATTATGATTTATTATAATGTGGTATTTTTTTTTGATAGTATTCATTATAAATTATATTTAAATGTTATCAATTTGACTTATTTATAACTTTCATCCAACCATCATCACTCCTTCTTCATCTTCTTTTTTGCCTATTTTTTTACTAAAAACATATGTTGCGAAAAATGGGGGGAAGGGGTGATAAAAAGGTCGTTAAGGATAGTATTATATGTTTTTAGAATGATGATGATGAGAACAACTAAGTAAAATGAATGTTGAACTCTTGTTTTAAATGTATATAAAAATGTTTATTTCTAAATTGGCCTATCAAACATTTTTGCCTTTATTTAGAACTATTTATTCACTACTTCTTCTCATGAATACAAAAGTTAAATATATTTAACATATTTTATTTATTTTTATTTTAATTTCCTTGTCGTTAAACACTTTAAAATGTAATTAACAAATCAAATCATCATAATCTCCACTATAAAATTTCTATCATCACTTTTTCTTTCTCTTTCACTTTCATTTTAAGAATACTCTCTTGTCTTTGTCGGTATCAAGAGTTATTATAAACAGTCAAAATTTGAATAGTAACTATTAATAGAAAGTAGCAAAATAATAATAGATTCATATTTACCATTTATATAGAAATATATTAAAATATTATTTATCACGATATCCATTTAAAAAATGGGTTTCTAATGGTTATATATGTTTTTTGTCCTATAATTTGAATATATAACTTTTAATATTAAATTTACCCATATATTTTAATTTAATACCATGTTTGAGAATGTATAATTATATTGATACATTCATTTGTATACATATTTAGATAAATAATTATAAAGAATATATATATATATTATTTACTTATAAAAGTGTTGCATTTGAATAACTTTTACTGTTAATTTAACAATATTAAAATTCAAAGTGAGAGCAAACCATTTAGCTAATAAGATTCATTTTAATTATAAGTTCTAACAGATAAAAGTTTAAGTAACATATATATTAACTATCTCGAAATATGTCTAATAATTTTATAAATAAACCAGAAAAAATATTCCATATACATATTTTATGTAGGCTATAAATACTTCCTAAGAATATTACTCATTTTTTCCTATCCATTCAAAAACGGAAAGAGGTATTGAGAAAAAAAAATTTAAAAAAATAGAAATAGTTATAAGTAATATTCAATCTTATCTTTTTGTTAGGGTGTTTACTTTTTGTTTAAAATTAAGCAACTATCTATTTGCACAAATTATCTATACTCCTTTTTTTATTAATATATATAGTTATTTGCTACTAATATTAAACATATGTATATGTGCATCTTTTGATGTATATTTTATTATAATTCACTCCTCTTCCGTTATTAGATCTCCAATATTTTTTAAAATAAATATTTTACTTTTAATAAGAATCGGTGATTTATCAAATTTAAATGTTACCCCCTTTTTATTGTTCACACTTTCTAATTCATTCATTTATTTCTTTTTAAATACCAAAATACCTTAAATGTTTCCTTTATAAACCCTTTTTTAACTTTTGCATCGGAAAATTTTATAACCATCCTTTTTGATATATATTATAAAAATTTTATTAATATATATATTGATATTTTAATATATGTTAATAATCTCTTAAGATATAAATTTTACCATTACAAAGCACATTCATTCCCCATCATTTTTTCATTGACATACCAATTTTTTATTTGCAATTACTTCCATCCATCATATAAACGTTTAAAATAATCAGTTGCACTTTCACGCAAAGTGCCAAATTCTTTTTAAATACTTTTTAAAACTATCTTTTAAAGGTTACAATTTTCTTCAATATTACTTTATATATCATTTACCATGAAAAAAAAACATATCATTATTCTTACACTTGCTTTATTTCTCTCTCTTTCCCATCTTACTTTTATCATTATTATATTAATCTTATATCACATTTAAATGACACTTTATTCTTATCATCAAATGTATATGTAGATAATTATTTTTTTACAATTCAAAATACCTCTATATAAAATATGTATTACGAGGTAAATAATAATATTGAAACATTTTATTATTCTTTTACAACCCCCTAATATATAATATATTTAATATTACAATTGTTATAATTTAAACCACTTGCTCCTATTAATATGTTCTATTACGTTAACAGTCATTATCATACTTTTTTATACTATATACTAAAAAAATAAACCATACAGATAAATAAACAAACTTTTTTCAGTACAAACACATCTCTCACTATAATTATTATCAATATAATAATCTATCAAATATTCCTTTTTTCATTAAAACTATAAGAGAGATAATATATAAATTTTATAACTGTTATTTGCTCCATATACATACATACAAAATATTTTATACCAGGAAAAAAATTATATTTATAAAAAAGGAATTATTCACAATTTTTTTTTGCTACACACTACAAAGAGGAAAATATATTTTTTCGTGTTATTTATAAATGATTACCAACACCATTGATGATCCTCACCAACATGATGGAGCCTCTACTATATTATTAAATTTAAAGTAATTTTTTATAACACATTATTTATTTTTTAATTTATTTGACTTTTTACTTAATTAACATAATCCATTTTTTTATTATCAATTTTTATAGAAAAGAAACCACTGAGGGAGGATCAACAATGTTACAAGGAAGTAGTGGTAATAGCAACAATGGTACCACTAAAAAAAATGAAATCATTACCGATGATACTTTGGGAAGTAATGAAGAATATGTTCCGTTATCCAATTTTTCTAATTTCATTAATGTCTCTATTGCTATTATGTGGCTTACTATGACAGCTCTTATTGTTCCTATCTGTGTGGTCCTTATAAGGTACATCTTCCTTGAACCTATTCGGTGGATAAAGTAAGTTTCTTTACTAATAAAAGATCAAAGTCTCAAATATACATATAATTCGATTTATTTATCAAGTGATCAAAAAGTGATACTTCAACTTCATATCATTTTAACACTAAAGATGATTGGTATTCAATCATCAATAGATTACGTCTCTATCACTCACGATAACATATCTAATCTTAAAATTTTAAACCTTAACCTATTAACAAAAATATTTTAAATTTTTTTCATCTACATTTTTTTAGTCACAAATGGTTTAATTACCTTGAACATAAAGTTTGCCACCTTGTCAATGATCATTGGGTTGGAGCTGGGGCATTTACTGGTCTTCAGGTTATTGAGTATGGTGATGATTTAACGAAGATTCAGGATGAGAGAGTTCTTTTTTATGCCTAATCATCTTGGTTTGTTGGATCATTTTATTCTTATGACATCATTCTTTAATAAGAATACCCTTGCTGGGAGGTATATTTGGGTTATTTTCAATATATGGAAATGGACACCACTCGGTTTCATGTGGACAGCACATGGAAATTTTTTTATTAACGGTGGTGCTGGGAAAAGAGAAAAAGTATTAAGGGATTTTAGGGACCATTTAAATGGTATATATTGGAAGAATGATCTTGGATATATTGTTATGTATCCAGAAGGATCACGTTTTTATTTGATAAAGGAATCAGGAGCAAAATTTGCACTTAAAAATAATTTAGAACCACTAACAAATTGTGCTTACCCAAGGACAGGTGCTGCTAAAGCTATTCTTGATGTTGTAGGGCCAAAGAATGTAGATAAAAACGATAGTTCAAGAAAACCCATAGAATATCTCGTTGATTGTACATTAGGATACCCAAAAGGAATCGTCCCCGATATAAGAGATGCCCTTCTTCAAGAATGGCCTTGTGGCAATAGTAAAGTTGGTATTCACTTCAAAATCCACAAAATAACAGAGGATATGTGTAACGAAGATGTCCTCCAACAATTCTTATACAAATGCTATGAAGAAAAAGATAAATTATTAGACTATTATTATAAACACGATACATTCCCAAATACCAAAGCACGTCCTATATCCTATCCTTGGAGTAGGATGATTTTTGTTGAATCTTTTTGGTTATCAATTTTTTTTGCTTCTTACTATGTTATAATCAAGCCACTTTCTTATCTATTGTTATCAGATGGTTTTGTTGTCAAATTAATGAGTGAACGAAAAAATTACGTCTACATATTTATGGTTCTAGAATGGAGATAAATTTATTTTATTTTTTTGTTTAATATAATAATACATGGTAATAAATGGTGATAATTAATTTAGAAAGATAGTTTTTGTTCATGAAATTATTTATAAGGGATATAATAGTGACTTTCATGTTTTCTTTAAGAGAAAAGTTTACAAGAATGATGGTTTGTTTTCTTGAGATGATGAGGATATTCTTAACGACATATCTTCTTTATCATTTTCATATAAATCATATATGCACTTATAAACCTTGATACCAATATTTATCCAAATTCCAGCAATCAAAATAGAACACAAAAAAAGAATAATAATTTCTGCTGCATAAATAAGATTAGAATTCATTATTAAACCTTAATTCAAAACAACTTACAATCTCAAGAAAATAATTGAAACAATAATTGCCTCAAATCTCTCTCTCCATCCACTTTTGTGAATAGAACTTCCTCCTTAATACAATAATAAACATAATTTTTTATTCCAATTAAATTAATATACCTGGTAGATTTGTATATACCTTATTACAACTAGTAATTTTTCCAAGAATACAAAAAAATTAATGTTCTGTTTTTATCTTGGTGCTCGATGATAAATTATATGAATGAAATTTTTCATTTGAGACATTAATTTCTATTTTTTATAATTATTGTTTTGTTGAAGGTTGATTGTTGGTTGTCAGGTTCTTGAAAAATTAATGGAAAATGATTATTTTATTTGAGTGAATGGATTTTAGTAAATGAAAAATTATCAAAAGTTTATATTAATTTTTAGAAAAAATTCTCTATTAAAAATCAACCTATGTATTAGTGACAATTCAATTACAAACATTCCTACTATTCTTCAAAAATTTTACTTCTCTTGTTTTAATTATCAAAATAATTTTTTTTATACCAAATGCTTTATAAATGACTTCTTTTATTGCTGTATTGACCTTAAAACTATAAAAGATAAAATTTTATTCTTGAAATACTTGTAATTATATAATTAATTTACTTGATAATAATTAAAAAATAAAAACTCTTAAATTTCCTAAATCACCAATCTCTTGTAAAGAATAATTGGTTATTGATAAAATCATTTGATTTCCCATAAAATTTCCAATAAGTTTGCTACAAATATAAGTCTCCATAAGGCATATTGTAAAAAATGTAAAAAGACTATAAATTGCAAAAAGAATGTCTAACCTTCTATTTATATTTCTTTTATTATTTTTCGAGAGACCAATAAAATTTGCTACATTAACAACGGCGAACAATATAATTATTGGTTCATAAAAAATTATTTCATATGCGAATTGATAATAAGTAATTCATTTAAAAATAAATGTTAGTGAAATGGTTGCAGTGACATTGTTATAAACATATTTTGATGGGTATGCTAATGATGGGAGACTAATACTAAAACTAATAATAAGTAATAAACTACAAAAAATAATAGATGTTTTCGGTGATGAGATTCTTGTGTATTTACAGGATGGTAAATGGTCATATATCTTAATGCTGATGAGAAAAAAGTATGTATAAACGGTAAACAAAATGATGTACCACCAAAAACATAAGATATTTGTGCAAAATAAGAACTATCAAGATAGAATTGTGGGATAATTGACCACTATGGAAACTTTAACATAACTAGTATGCTAATCTGATATAATGTATCATTAAAAGTCCGATAACAAACCATAGGAAAAAATTCATTTTGAAATGCTTTTGATTTTGTTAGAATTTTATATAGTAATAATGTTCCCACGAATATCATAAAAATCATTGATGGAATATAATATGACAATTGAAATATCTCAACAACGGTAACAATCATCTAAAGAGTGCTGAGAGAAGTAAATATCAAGGGTATCTATATTATTTAAATAGAAACAAGAAGATTCTCTTTTTTTAGTAAAAATACCAAGATATTTAAAACGATTCTTAACGTTCAATAGGAAGAGAAAAAATTTCCCCTAAGTATATAGAAGAGAGCTGTGCCTCAAAAAATAATTTTTGATTTCAAATAAAATTTTTATGAAAATATTAATGTGTAATAATAGTAAATTTAAATATGCAATATTAGTCCCATCTTAAGTCCCGTTCTTGAGATACACCTTTTAAGGTTCTCAAAATCTTGAATTTCGGTAACCCTTTTTTATCCCTTTAAAATTAAAATAAAAATATGAAAAGTTACAAATATACGTAATTTTTTGTGCTCTTTACGATGAAATATTGAAAAAATGATATTTCAAGATTTATTCTCAAAATTGAGACACTTCTTCAAAATGCTATTTTTTACCCCAAATTTCAGTGCTCCAAAACGGTATATCAATGTTCGGAAATAGAAATCAGGAAAAATAAAAAATGTTGCTCTAAGTTTTTCAATTTCCAACATTTTAAGAGTAATTCCAAAAAATTTGAATAAGATTAAGTATATAAAAAATCGCCGAAAAAATTTTTTTTATTCTAAGAAAATTTCTCTTCTTTGTCAAATTATTATGTTAAAATGTAAAAATTCAGGAATACTATCTTCAGCTTAATTGTTCAGAAAGTGATTATCTATCTAACGATGCTAATAACCTTTTTGTAAATTTATTCGCCGTGAAGTTATGATGATTTTATTTACATTATATCAAAAATTCTTCATCAACATTTTTGTTTATAATTTTTTTCTTTCTACATGAATTTTTTTAATTCCAAAAAAGTCTCGGGGGAATTCCATGGTTAATATTTTAAATATAAAATTGTAGAAAAATTTCAAAATTCAAAGAATTTACATTTTTTAAAAATTTATTTTTTGCCTATAACTTTTTAAATAATAAATATTTTAATATTTGTCAGAAAGTAAAAAACAGCTATTTTTAAATGTCCTATCTAATAAACAAAGTTTCAAAATCATAATATGTTTCATTCTTAAAATACAATTAAAAAGCTTGAATCTAGAGTTTACACATTTTTACATTTAATGGAACTTAAAAGTACTTCAAAATTGAGGTATTATGCTAATTACAAAAATTGCTCGGGGGAAATTTGTTATCTTTCTTTTACCTTTAAAACTGTTTTAAAATCTTTTTTCCATTCTTGAGATATGTTGAAAAAACTAAACACCATTTTTTAGCACTTTTTCACATTTTTTAGCAAAAGAAAAAAAATTGAGTGTTATTATATTTTATATAGGAGAAACTCTTCTTAAGCATAAAAAATTATACATTTTGACATTTTAATCATTCTAATTGGATAACTTTAAGCTGAGTTATGATTAAATATCTAATATCAACATACATTCAGTATATAAGTATAACAATGATAGAATAATTTTAACTAATTTATGTGTACCACTTATATATTAAATAAAAAACATGTTAAAAGTTTATTAAAAAAAGTTTTTGTTAGACGATTGATTTGTAAACTTAAAATTCTTACCACATATTCGAAAAATTATTTATAATTTATTAATAAAAATAAATTTTTTATTTGTTAATTGCAAAATAATTAAACTAGCTTTTTTATTTTTAAATAAATATTATGTATTTTTGTACTAAACTTAACAAAACTAGCAAATATAATATGAAAAATATAATATATTAATATGCACATTATTAAAAGATAGTAGATTAATTTTTTAAACATTTAAAATTGTAAAAAATATTTATAAAATAATAATAATTTTTAATTTATGGTATGATCATTCAATTAAAAGTCATCTGCAATGTTTGTTATATTTTTTTATATATTGGATAAATGGAAACAAAAAGCATATACCATGTCATTACTACTTAACATTAAAAATTGTACAATAAGAAATTGATCCTCTAGATCTATCTATCTAAATCACATACATTTCATAAATATATTATCAAAATTTAATTTAAACATCATTTTAACCAATTTACACTAACTATTACTTTTAACTATGCATTTTTTATACTTTTGATTAGCAACATTATTTATTGTTTCCTAACCTTATAGACAGTTATTCTATGGCAAGGCAATTTTTTGATTGCAATACTGATAATATGGACAGATTTGAACTTGAAATTCCATTTAAATGCTCCATCTATTTCAATTATTCATGGCACATGGAAGTAAAATATGTAGTTCGTTACATCAGAAATAAACAGAAATGCATTTCTGATATAAAATTACTAATGGTAACGAAGAGTTATGTTATAATAATAATGGGAGAATCAGGGATCCTCGAAGAAAATATTTTACTAAATTATGGCAACGATCTGTATACAAATCATGAAAAATATCTTGAATGTCTTCCAAAAGATAAGCATTTTTACAAATTTGAAAGAGATTTATTCATTTCAACGGAAAAAGAAGATTACTGGGCTAACAGTGAATGAAGCTCTTTAACCATTGAGAAAAATATTTAAAAAAATTTGAGAGAAGAAATTTGAAGAACGATGTACTCATGTTAGAAATCAATTCATTTTTACTAATCGAAAATTTAAATATCAACAAAAAACAAATTTTGTATCAAAATTTATCAAATTCCTTTTATGTAATAACAGGACTTGATCTTAATAACAACAAAGTAAACATTGAAGAATGCAAAAAAATATTAAGAAACAAAACACAATATTTAGGAAATGAAAAAAATAGGTTAAGGTGTATTTCAAAGAACAATCGTCTTAAGGAGGTAAGGGAAAGCCACACTCCTGAAGAAAAAGTCCATGCATATTTGCACAGAGCAGATGCACAGCAATTTCAATTAATAGGAAGAATGTCATTATTGTGAAAGTAAGACATTCACACTAGTGAAATATTTTGCCGACTATTCAATTGATAATATGTGCTACTAATACACGCCTGTGCTCTCAAAATATAGTCGCTTAATATTTGTGGATAATAGCAATTATGTGCACCATTTTTCTCCATCAAGAAAATGCACAGAAGTTGTTGATGAAACAAAAATAAAAAAATTATTTGTACACAGCAAAGAAAACCATTATGAAAATTTTGTTTATTTGTTTCTAAACATTATCCATTCCCTTTCAAAAACCCTCAAAATGGGATGGTGGAGCTATAACTTAATCAAACATCAAATTATTATCATAGTGATAGCTATAATAATCACCATTGTTATTATATACCAACATATATTAGAGGAGAAATTTTTGTTTGTAAATTATTACCGATTTTGAATGTTCTGATAATAAACATATATATTACTCTTAAAATCTTAAAAAACTGTAGAATATCATATCATTCTTCAGTCTCATTCTTAAGATATACTTTTTTCAAACTTGAGAAAAAAGCAAATATGGCCACCCATCTTTGGTATTTAAAATAATTATCTTGATCTGAAAATTTGCAGAAACATATAATTTTAGATGAAGAACATGTCTGCAAAAAAGGTTTCGATTCTATTATTTTGTCCTTGAGATATCGAGATTTCTCAAGAATGCCTTTTTTCAAAGAAATTTTAGGATTTCGAAATAGATTATCTTAGTACAGAATAAAGTTTTCGAAAAACAAAAAAAAATCCATCTGCGAATTTATTTTCTCTACATTTAAAGTATAATTTCAAAAAAATTGATAAAGTTTGAGTATGAGTTTTCTGTTGCAAAGTGATTGCAAAAATATCGAAAAAATGAAATTCGTGTGTTTACTCAGAAATAAATATTGAAAAACTTTTTAATTTCATATTGCTTTATTTACAACTTTTATGCAATAGAACATTTTCTATCAAATGGTATATATATGAGCTTTATCCGATCATTTATTATCGAGATATTTTTAATTATATTTTATCTATTTTTTTTTTGAAAAAAATTTTAGAAAATGAACATATATTCGCACAATCTCAAAATTGTCCGAGGGAATCTTTTTGCGCACATTATGAGATATTAACGATAAATTTATTCACATCCATTCTTGAGATAATCTGAAATAACCTATGAAAATTTTCAAAATTTTTTGCCCAATGACGTTTTCTTAACATTCATAATAGGAAAATTCTTATATTTCAAATTAATTATTGAGGTTAAATAACAAAAATAATCAAGAAACGCAACTTTTAGAGGAATAAAAATAGCAATGTAATAATCAAAAAAGACTTTGTAACTAAAACTTAAATAAATTCAAAAATAAAGATTCATTTGTAAGTAAGAAATAAGAAAACAATGTTATTTAAAAAATTTTAATATTATATCAACACATTTTATCCTTTATAAATATATACGCAGAGAGGAGAAATTAAGACAAAAAACTTTAAATTTCTTTTGAAGTATTTTTAAGAAAATGAAATTAAAAACATGTAGAAATCACCTCAGTACGAAGTTGCATTTTTAACATATATAAATGTAAAGATACTAAATATTAAACATATATTATTAATTGTTTTTATAGTTGATATCATACACATAGATGTAATTTTAAATGTTTATTGCCTATAATAATAAAATTTGAACAATTTTTATTCACTATAAATTTTGGTTAGTAACTAAAATTTATAGGCATTACTTTTATTTATATATATGTTTAATGTCATTCTTTTCCTATATCAATCAAAATTAATCAAAAAAGGTCTAATTATTGAGAAATAGTAAATGATCGAAAATTCCCCTTTACTTTAAAAGAGAAGTTTACCTCTTAGAAGGAGTTTTTTTGTATTCACTTTTTGAAATTAGAATAAAATTATATTTTAAGATTCTGATAAAAAACTAAATATTAACTTTATTCGAATTTTTGCTTTTGAGATACATATATTTAAGTGAGAATAATATCGAAATTTTTAATCCCCCAAAATAAAAATTTACAAGAACAACTTATTCTTTTAAAGAAAATCAAAAAACAAATGTTCATAAAAATCATTGGATTAATTGTTTTAAACAATTTTAAATATCAATTTATATTCCTAAAAATATAGTATATAGGATAGGTGAAAAAATTTATTACTATTTAATTATATGTAACTTTTTATGTCAATTAAAAGTTTTTTTAATCAGTACAAGATATGATAATTGTTAAGAAATGATAAAAATATTAAAATCAAATTGTATTTGGCTACTTGAGATTTATTAAATTTTTTTTTGAATATCATATATCCTAGAATAGAATAAATTTTTTTTCTCCAAATCTTCTTATGTTAAAATGTTCTAAACTAAAATGTTTAAAAATGCCGCAATCTAGCTACGCATAGTAAAAATTTTTAAAAATTGCTTACAAATTTATGATATAGCAAGGCCATACTTATTTTTTAAAAAATGTAAAAATATCTAAATGTTTTGCTATGCTTTGTAAAAATCAGAAAAAAAATTAAACTAAATTTCTAAGTCGAAATTATTCATAAATGCATTTTAAAAGTAAATTTTGTAGTATGTTATTAAAAAACATCACCAATACTTTGATTTGAATATATTTTTATTTTTTTAAAGCCTAGATAAATTTTTTTATACGAAAAGTTTCCGAGTAATTATTTTGATTTATTTTTAATCTTATTAACCTAGAGAAACAAAGGAAAATCTTTATCATTTTAATATATTAAAATCTGTATTCTAATTTGTATAATACATTTTCTAAAATTTTTTTCCAAAAAAAAAAATAAAACAAAATGAAAAGTATGTATTAAATTAAGAGAATTGTACTTTATTATGTAACCAAAATGTGAAATTATAAAGTAACAATAGCTAAAATTAAATATTTTCAGTTAAATAATTATGAAATACTCATGACCAGCGTTAAACATTATTAATATTTTTTTAAAAATTAGCTAAACTTAAAACTATTCTGTATTTTAAATTTATATTATATTTAATAACTTACAACTTGCATATTTAAAACTAATTAAAAATTTAATGTAAACATTATTTTTAATTTTTATTTTTATATTAAAAATTTGTAAAAAATTATTCAAATTTAGAATCTCAAATGGATCTACAATCATAAAGATATGTAATAAAACAATTTTGATAAAATATGTTTTTATAAACTTTTAAAACTTAAAAAGCTATAAAATTTTAATAATTATTTTAAACGTTATAAAAACAAGTATAATATTTTGAATTTTAAATGTGTGTTACTACAAAACGAAAGATGTTGAAGTTTTTTAAATTTTAAATATTTTAAAAATTTCCTGCATGTAGCGACTAGCGCAGCGAGTTTCTATCCATGAAAAAAAGCTAGCACCGCGGGAAGTGGCGACGAGCAAGGCGAGGCTGCTGCTTGTTTGAATTTTAATTTTATTATCATCCACACAAAATCTACGTCCTTCATTTCGATGAACCAAAAGATAAAACAACATGGACCAACACGTGTATTCCAAATAACCATTTGCCAAATTTAATAAAGATGCAAAAGATAGTTTAATAAAAAAAATATACAATTTGCAAAAAAAACATAAACATTAATTATATAAATGACTAATGAAATTAATAACATATCGGAACTAAAGTTGCCTCCCACCTGTACACATGATAGATTGTTTTCAGAGATTACCACTGATAACGAAACTACAAATACTAGGAACCAACTGTAATGTAAATATTTTTCAAATATGAAATTATATAATTTAAATATCTTATTAAACTTATATAAATATTCAATTTTGTAATTAATATTTCCAATAGTTATCAAAAAAATATGATAAAAATTTATGTTGATTACGATTTATTATGTTTCAAAGAAAATTACAATATGTTTAATATATCTAATTAGTTACAATGGATAACCATATATTACTTAGTCTTCCAATTTATTTTGATAAACCTATTTACAAACATTTTAATTAATAAGATAATATTATCAAAAAATATAAATAAAATATGGTTTATCATGAAATATACTAGAAAAAATTTATTGCATAACTATGTAATATAAAAATATTTAAATTACCATTTTTAAAAAGATGGTTTAATAATTATGCTTAATGAATTGATGTGAAATTATTTTATTAAAATATTGTTATATAATTATTTAAGATTTTTAAACACTACTATACAAAAATTTGATATTTTATCAAGGTGTGATTTTTGGCAAAAAAGTGCATTGTAGGATTTACATGCTACCAGATGATTTAGGATAAATTGTATAACACATGGCAACAGTTTTAGATTTTGTGTGTGCTTTAAACAAAGAAAATCTAATTAAAAATTTCTTTTTGTCATTTTTAGATAATCAAACAAATTTTCTACCTTCCAGTTATTTTAGATACATTTTATAAAACTATTTAAAGAGTTTCTTAAATAAATAATAGAATATGTATTTCTTTACCGTATATGAATATAAAAATCTTTAATATAACTTTTATCTTTACAAAAATAATGTCTTCAAATATTCTTTTTATTCAAAAGACTCAAATAATTACTGTCTTTATTTTATAATTTTTCTTTTAGTCTTTTTTATGACTATAAATTATATTTTATTAAATTTATGTAAAATAAGAAATTAAATATTATGTTTACAAATTTGATTAAATAATTTCTTGTATAATAATTTATGATATTTTATTGTCTATAAATAGCATTAAATTATATAAATAAATAAGCTTTAAAGCATTTAGTGTAGTTTTTCTTATATAGTGAAGTGTTTCCAGTAGAGGAGCTCAATAAAACCTTTTAAATTTTACTAAAAAATATATTTTATTCTTTTTCCTGAGATATATCCATTCTTGAAAAGATTAGAGATCAATTATAACAAGTTTTCTTACTTAAAAAAATTAACAATTTATTTTCATATTGAAAATCATTCTATGTTTTAGTAATTCTTTCACTACGTAAATTCTTACTATCCTGAATATTTTTTATTTTGGTTGTATCAGATGATGAGGAATTACACTTGATTTTACAAACTTTATAAAGAGTCTCCTTAATTGCCGCTTTAATCTCTGTACTAAAAAAATTTCATTCTTAAAAAACCATAATGATATCTGAACTTACTTAATAAAAATGAAAAAATAAAAATTCCCAAATGTTTCTAAATCACCAATCCACGTCACAGAATAATTGGCTATTGCTAAGAGTGTTTGATTACCTAAGTAATTACCAGAAATTCGACAACAAAAATAAGCTTCCATTAGACATGTTGTAAAAAGTGTAAAGAAAGTATAAAATGCAAAGACATTCTCTGATCTTTTATTCTTATTATTATTTTTTCTATTATTCTTCGACAAACCGATTAAATTTGCTACATTAAAAATGGCTGACAATATGACTGTTATTCCATAGAAAACAATACCATAACCAAAATTATAGTATGAGACTGATTTAACTGTATAGGCTGGTAAAACAGAGTTTGTATAATTGTTATAAATGTACATTGATGGGAATGCTAATGTTGGAAAGCCGATACTAAAACTAATTAAAAATAACAGGCTACAAAGAATAAATGATGTTCTTTGTGATGAAATTATTGTGTATCTCATAGGATGATAAATGGCCACATATCTTATTGCTGATAAAAAAATGGTATGAACAAATGGTACGCAAAAAGTTGAAGCGGCAAGAACATAATATGTTGGAGCAATTCGAACACTATCAAGAAAATATTGTGGCATAATTAACCATGATGGAAACTTCAGCAAAAGTAGTATACTAAATATTATATAAAACATCATTGAAAATTCGATAACAAAACATAGGATAAAATTCATTTTGAAATGCTTTTGAATTTGTTAGAATTTTATATAGTAATAATGTTCCCACGAATATCATAAAAATCACTGATGGAATATTATATGCCAATTGGATTATTTCGACAATAGTAAAATGCATAATAAAAATATTAAAGAATACTTACTTCAAGATTTATATATAATTTTAAATACAATCAAACAACTTCTTTTTTTCTAATAAAAATATAAAGTTATATAAAACAATTCACATACCACCAAAAGGAGGAGAAAACTTTTTTGAATTACCAATATTTATTCCACTAAAAAGATAGAAATTCTTAAACAAATATTTTCTTTCCTTGTAATTGAGTAATAAAATAATTTTTTATTTCCTTTAATTTTATTCTATATACCATTTCACGCAACCATTTAATAGATTTTAGGATTATTAAATAATAGAATGCACTGAAAAACAATATAACATAGAACTGATTTGTATTTTAAGGGAAAATTTTCATTATTTAGAATGAAAAACATGCATTTTTTTCAAATAAAAACATATCGTGTTTTTAAATTTCAAAACTACATAAATTTGTTATTAAAAATATTAAACGGTTTTTTTCTTTGTAAAATACAATTCGTTTTTCATTGAATGATTCAATTATTTTTTCATTATAAAACATAATATTTTTTTTTCAAAAATAACTATATGTTTTGTAAATGTTTATAAAGTTGAAAAATTGTATTATTATTGTAGGAGAAAAAAGTATTAACTTTAATCTGATTATTTTATTTAACAATTTCATTTTTTGAGTTTAATTGTATCTAATAAAAAAACGAAAATAAAGTTTGTATAATAAGTCAATTAAAAGTATGTCCAGACAACTTGGTAATTAATTTTGTATTCTGAATAAAAACATAAATTCTTAAGATAAACACTTTGGCATATCCTTATAATATAATTTAAATTAAAATTCAAACAACACATGTATTACACAAAAATTAAAAATTCCGCAATTTAAGATGTACATGACAATTTACGTAAAATTGTATTACAGTTACAAAAAAAGGAAATTTTACAAGAATGAATAGAATTGTTATGCATTTTAGGTAGAATTATATTAAAATTTTAAAAAGAATTTAATGACGATTGAGGAAGAATTATATGACAATTGAGGATTAATTGTATAACAATTTAGGTAGAAATGTTATGTAAATTTTAGAAAAAAATTGTCTGATATATTTAATTAATTATATTCTTTTTGAAAAACAGCGAAATAATATATAATAAGATTAAGAATTAAATAAATTTATTGTAAACTAATTGATATCGTAAATTAGTTTAATATACTTAATAAAAATTTGAAATATTAAATATAAAATCATAACAATAATATTAATACATAAAAAAAATTATCAAAAATTTAATAAATAGATCAACGGTATATGATTTTAAAAAAGTGATTTATAGAAAACAAGAAAAGTAAAATGATGGAAATTATTTATAAATAATTTTGTTACATACTTCATACTACATATATATAAATTACTAATTAACTATAATAATAAAGTCTTTATTACAATTTATATTAAAATATAATCATATTATAAATTTTTAAAAGAAGAAAGTATTTCTACTATTAAAATAACAATTTTTAAAGTACTAACGGCATTTTTTGTCATTTAATATTTCAAACTTTTATTAAATATATTATTTTAATTTCATACATCAATTAGTTTATAGTAAATTTATTCAATTTATAATCTTTTTTATGTTATTTTTCTGTTTTCGAAATAGAATATAATTAAATAAATATATTTGACAATTTTTTCTAAAATTTGTATAACAATTCTTTCTAAATTGTAATACAGTTTGAATAGAATTGTGTCTAAACAAAAATTAGTAACATGTAATACAAAATTCATTAAATTGTTATTACAATTTTAGGCGAATTGTATGACAACTAGCATTAAATTACAACCTTAAATTGCAGCATTTTTAATTTTTGTGTAGAAATTTTGTAAGAAATGTACACACATTTTTATAATAAAAACATGGCAAATTATTAAAACAAATATGTAACTCATTTCAACATTATATACAGTCAAAACAACATACATATATGTTTTTGAAAATATACAATACACTTTCGAAAAATTCAAAAACAATAATAAATAAAGGTATATGAATTTATATAAAATGATACATCATTATTTAATTAAATGATTTGGCATTTATGTTAATTGATATATTAATTTTTTTAAATCGAGTATACTTAGAAAATTTAGGATCACTAACAATTATTATTAAATTAAACAAATATTTTATTTTTCTAAAACTACATAGGAGGGTACTATAGCACATATCAAAACGACAGTTTTTATTTTTGAGTGTACATTTAAACTTCATAAACAACTCTGATGTTTTTGTTGAAAAAATAGATAAAAAAGACTCATAATTAAAAAAATTGTGTTTAAATATTCGAAAATAATCATTAAATTTGATAAAATATATCATTTGTGTAAAAAAATTTTTTTACAAATTGCTATCTTCAATGTTATTTTAATTATAATTAGGTAATAAAAATGTCCATTGAGAATTTAATTTATTTTCGCTTTTTTCAAACAATGATGGTACGTGGGGCATAAAAAATATCATATTATGATAAAAATATTTATTATTTTTTTGCTTTATATGAAAGTTTGATAAAAAATTGTATGGTATTAAAATAATATATGTTTTTATATGAAAAATAAATAAAATTTTTCAATTGAAAAATTTTATATATTTTTCAAAAAAAAAAACAAAAGAGTTAATTTTATGTTGGTTAGCATATATTTCTCAACTAAAAGATCCGTCAGCCTTAATACCACAGCGACAATTATAAAAATCTCTTTATTTAATTATTTTACAACAAGAATGCATATAGACAAAAAGCGAATCATGAAAATACATTACATTACAATTCACATATATTATAAGAAAAATTTACCCTCTTGCAGGCTTCAGTAATTTCTTCTTCATGATTTGTTAATATGCAAAATATATAAGTAAGCAATGAATGAATCGATTGTTCAAATTCACTTATTTTTATAGTATTGTTTTTGATGATTCCGCGATTTTTTTAAATCAGCATGATTTGCAATGGTGATATTTCGTTAAAAAATAACTCCGGTTTTTTTTTAAAATAAGTTTCTCTTTTCCATTGAAAGTAAGGGCATGTTTTGTATAGACTAAGAATATGACCTCTCATCGAATGTTTCATTTGAACTTTAATCTTTGTACTTAAGGCTCTTCTATTCTTCTTTTCTATTACCTTATTAAATTATCTAGATTATAGGAAAAACATCATCTCAAAATTAACTCTTTGTTTTGTAATCCTAGAAGATTCTTCTTTAGTATATATAATACAGATATGTCATTCTATTTCATTTATACCTTTTGTCATTGTATAACTTTTCATCATTAATATATATTTTGAGTTACCTAATTATTGTAATTTTTAGGGTTAAACTATCTGTTTTGAAATCTGATATTATTGTTAGTGATAAGCAGTATTTTGATCAAATGACGTTTATATCAAGTCAACGTGACAGACGCTGACGTGACGGGCGTCACTATCTGTCATTGTAAAAAAAATAAAACAATGACGGTCAAACGTGATGTCACTTTTCGTTACCAATTCTGATTTATAGAACGTTTATCAAAATCAGTTTTAAAGCTTTTTAAAAAAAGATTTACTAAATATTACAATTTTTATTCAAATGTTCACTTCCATCTTGCTACATTTCTCAATTCTTCAACAAAACAATTTTTGGATGAAAAAGAAAATCACATGGATATTTTAAAAGCTGAGTTTCTTCAGTCAATTAAAAAAGAAGAATGTGTTAGTAAAACAAAATTGGAGAAACTATTATCAGATTTCTACAGTGGTGATAGATTATTTCCTATAGACATTGAAGAACTACATAAAATACTTGAAAATATACCATCATCATCTGCTCTTATTGAAAGAGTTTTTTCTACAACTGCTTTACAGATTACAAAATTGAAAAGTAGAACTAGTCAATTACATTACCAGCAAAATTAATAGTTTGTTTAGATAAATAAATATTTTAGTTTTTTTATTTGTATTTTTTTAAATTTTTATAAATTTCTTCTTTTACTGCTTTTTTCTATTATCATTTTATGTCAAATGACGTCACCTATTTTTGTCATTGCCTGTCGCTGTAAAAAATTTAAACAATGATAGTGTCAACGCTCGTCACCATGAGCCTCGCGTCATTTTATCAAAACACTGTATCACAGATCTGATACTAACTGTAAGCTTTAGTTAACTATTTATATTGTATTATTCTTTTGTATTTCTAGAAGACCTTAGTTAGCTAATTGAGTTACTTTATTTTATTGTAACCTGTTTAATATTTGTGGTTTAAAAATAAAAGTATCTTTAAAGCAGATCAACACGCCAATAAACAATAATCTCTATAATTTTTACTATAGAATAACGCTTTGAATTTTTAAATAAAATAATTTTACGTACAAAATAAAAGATGTTTTTAAAGCTCTAGACTTTTTTTTTTAAAACAATCTTTATTTTACATAATTTTTGAATTTTTCGTCATAAAATCTTTCCAGTGTAAGGACTTTTTAACTATATACGAAAGTTAAGAATATTGTAATATAATTTATATTTTATAAAAACCAGCCTTAGATCTGTCTTCGCAAGTCAAAGCTGATCAGGAGAGCATTTTTTTACAAAAGTGTTTTTATATTAAGTTACCAATAGAAAAATTTGCATAAAAAACTATTTTATTAAATCATCTATTTATGAAGAAGTAAAAAAAACGAAAATACATTGTTCTAAATATTAATATATGAAATTTTTTTAAGTGTGGAAACCATTTTATAAGGTATATATTTATTGTAATTGCTTAGTTAAATAAAAAATCCACTTAACAAAAAATCTTATTTATATCTAAAAGTTGAAAAAAAAATAAATATTTAAATCATTCAAGTAACTATTTAAATGGCTTTTCATTATAATTTTGAAATTGATATAAGCAATTCAATGTCATTCTTTTGTTAACTACATATTTACATTAATTTAAAAATGTATAAATAAAAAAAATTAATACCTAAAAATAACGTCTTCTGTTTTTACTTTACAAACTTAATTACAGTTTTCAAATTTTATGTCAGTTTTTGATATATGTACTAAGTTTGGTTTTATTCACTTTAAACAGCTTTGATAAAGTTATAATATGAGAAAATTTTAACTTTTCAAAAACAATTTTTATCACTTTTTGGTACATAACTTGATTCATCTTTTATTAATCTTTTAAATACTAAGTTTCTTCCTCATTTCATACATGTATCTTTTAAATAAATAGTAAAACATTAAATTTTATTTACTTGTACAAAAGTTATTTGAAAAACAAAACTGTACAAAAAAGTGACTAAAAAAATGTTGTTTTTTAGACATAACTTGATCAATTGTGGACCAAAAGTTTCGAAACCCATTTTCCACACTAAGCTGAATAAAATACATCAGTGACTATTTAACCATTAAAATTGATCGAATTCGAAAAGAGTTAAATCTGGAACAATATTGATTTTTGCAAAGGTAATAGAAAAAAGTAAGAAAAGTTGACATTTCAAGTAATATAACTTCTTTCGTTGTTAAGCTATTAACTTCGTTAGACACTTACTTTTTAAGTTAAACTTAATTCTATATAAAATGTATTATTTTATTTGTTTACATCAAGTCATGACTGAGTTATGGCTATTTAAAATTTATGAATTTTTCTCAATATGCTCACCATTCTTTAGACCACAACTTGGTCAATTATTAATCAAATCCAATATTTTTAGACTTCCAAACTATTCTAGAATTTTACCTTTGAATGAGATATTAAGCACTTTATTTCATTAACTTTGAGAAGAGTTAGTCGTGTAACAAAACCATGTAAAAAAGACTCTAAAAAAAGTGTTTTTTTTAAAATAACTTTGCCAATTATGGCCCAACAAGTTAAAGACCCATTTTTTCCCCTAATTTAAAAAAAACATCTTTTGGCTACTTACTCATAAAAATCAGTGAAATGTCTTTATTCAATGACAAAATCTTAAAAAAAAAAACAAAAATATCATGTAAAATATTGCTTAAATTATCATAAAAATAATAACTAATATTTAAATCTTATATAATTTAATTATCATACATGACAATCGGTTAAATTTGAAAAGAGTTATGTCAAAGACAAAATTTTTTTTTCTTATTTCTTTTTGGTATAGATAATACCTGTAAAGGTTATTCTCATGCAAATAACCTAAATCATTACTATCTTTATTTCATATTTTTTTGCTCTAGAGATTTTAATCACGATATATTTTGTTTTTTCATGGAAGGTAAGGTAAAGTAATTTTTATTCTTTTTCCTTTTAAATATTTGTTCTTGAAAGGATTAGAGATCTATTATGACAAGTTTTCTTATTTTGAAAATTAATAACAGTACATTTCCTATTGAAAATGACTCTATGTTTTAGTAACATTTTTACCACGAAGACTCTTGCTATCATGAATACTTTTTATTTCCGTTGTTTTAACTAATGAAGGAGCATATTTGATACCAAATATTTTACAAATAATCTCTTTAATTGCCGCTTTTATCTCAGAACTAAAAAAGAAAAAATTTCATTATCAAAATACCATAATGATATCTAAACTCACTTAATAAAAATAAAAAAATAAAAATCACCAAATGTTCCTAAATCACCAATCCATTGTAATGAATAATTGGCTACTGATATAATTGTTTGATTTCCTAAAAAATTTCCAATAAGTCTGCTACCAATATAAGCTTCCATAAGGCATGTTGTAAAAAATGTAAAAAAACTATAAATTGCAAAAAGATTTTCTGACCTTCTATTTTTATTTCTTTTATTAGTTTTCGATAGACCAATAAAATTTGCTACATTAAAAACAGCTGATATTATAATTATTGGAGAATAAAAAAAGGTTATATATGCAAATTGATAATAAGCAACTGATTTAACAAGATATGTTGATGAAATTGTTCCAGTGACATTATTATAAACATATCTTGATGGGTATGCTATTGATGGGAGACCAATACTTAAACTAATAATTAACAATAAACTACAAAGAATAATAGATGTTCTTGGTGATGAGATTCTTGTGTATTTTACAGGATGGTAAATGGCCACATATCTTAATCCTGATAAGAAAAAAGTATGTATAAACGGTACACAAAATGTTGTAGCTCCAAAAACATAAGATACTGCTGCTAAATAAGTACTATCAAGATAGAATTGTGAATTAATTGACCAAGATGGAAACTTTAATAAAAATATCATACTAATCTGGTATGCAAGATCATTGAAGGTCCGGTAACAAACCATAGGATAAAATTCATTTTGAAATGCTTTTGATTTTGTTAGAATTTTATATAGTAATAATGTTCCTACAAATATCATAAGAATCACTGATGGAATATAATATGCCAATTGGAATATCTCGACAGCAGCAACAACCATATTAAAAATATTAGAAAATACCTATCTCAAGATTTATATATAACTTTAAATACAATCAAATAACTTCTTTTTTTTTCTAATAAAAATATTAAGTTATTTAAAACAATTCATAAACCACGAAGAGGAGGAGGAAAACTTATAATTCCAAATATCTATCTCACTACAAAAAAGAAAATCTGAATAGAAAATTATTATTCCTTATAATTGAGTAATAAAATAATTTTTTACCTCCTTTAATTATTTTAGATACATTTCACATAACCATTTAATAGATTTCGAGAATAAATAATAGAATAAAGATTTTTTATAATTCACGAAAGTTAAGAATATTGAAGTATAATTTATATGTCATAAAAATGATACTTATAAAGTTTATTCTCATGCAAAAAATTTAAAATCACTGCTAATTTTTATAATTATAGAAGTTTTTATTGTTGGAAGATTATAATTTATTATAGGAACTTATATGAATTAATTTTTGTTCTTTGTTATTATAATTGACTATTTGGAACAAAAAAAAATTTTATTTAATAATTTATTTTGCTTCCTAATTGATAGAGATAAATGATTTGAAAGAAGATTATTTAAGTAGGTGAGAGTAGCACATTATCTTGTGTGCTCTTTAATGATAATAAAGGAAATTGTAAATTATTCAAAATAACTAAAGATTTTCATATTCATTTAGTTATTAATATTTTTGTATTTGTAAAAAGAACATTTACTTTATGTGATTTAATGATAATGAGTCCGGATGAATTTTTAATGATACTGTTTAATGACAAATTTAATTCATAAAACTATTTTTAAACAAAAAAGCAATTTAAAGTTACAAAACAATTTCCTTATCCCCTTGTATAATCGCTTTACCTATATATAATAATGTAGCAATATGAAATTCTATCTGTTAACCGTTGTTCTTGAAACACCTCTGCAAAATATTTCTTTTAAAATTCAAACAATGAAGTGTTAAATCTTAACATACTTGAAGATAAATAAAAGATTTCACACTTTAACATTCCTTTCATGATAATCATTTTAATTATAAAAGTTTATTTTTAACAAAGAAATATTTTTATACTCATGAAAGTATTGAAACAAAGTAATGATAAGAAAATAAAAATGTATTTTGAATTACCAACTTCTTATCGTTAAATTTTATAAAAAAACTCATTCTAGGAACGTGATTTTTTTTAATAAAAGAAACTACAGAATTATTAGCGTCAAATTCTCATATGTTTTTTAAAAATAAAGGTTACTGACAGAAGACATACTTACGACATATGTATACATTATATATTAAACTTTAAACTCCTCTTATAATGACTAATTACTTATCTTTTATTTATAAAACTTAAAGAAATAAAAAAAATTTGTCATAACTTATATTAAATATTTGTGCCATTATTCTTTGTCTGTACATATTGTCTACTTGAATAAGAATAATTATCTTTATAAAACATCATTCTAAATGATTCAACTAACAATCTCCTGATATCTTTTGATATAATAATAATAAAGTAAAAATTCCCTAATGTTACTATATCAGCAGACCATGAGAGGACGGTATTAGCAATGTGATTTACCTTAATATTCTTTAGGTATGTTCCACCAATTCTAAATGCAATATATATCTCCATTAGGATTGACGTAAAAAGCGTAAAAAATGAATAGATTATATAATACTTATCAGAATACCTTATATTTCTATTATATTTCTTTCTATTTAATCCAATTATATTCAAGACATTAAGCGAAAATGATAATACAATAACAGAACCATAAAAAAAGATACCATAAGACATTTGGTAGATGATAATTGATGGTGTAATGTATGATGGTGTAAGGGTAAATGTATCATTTTTTAATAAATAACTTGATTCAAAGAATACTGTTGGAAGACCAATTCCAAGACTACAAAGAAACATCCCGATGCACATTTGTTTTATTCTCTTTGGTGTAAAAATTCTTTTATACTCCATTGGATAGTATATAGCTACAAAACGTATGAAACTAATAATTAGTCCATGAATAAATGGTACTGAACATGTTGAGGTACCAATTAAGAATCCAATCTGCGCCAGAAAGGTATTCTCCGTGAATGTATCCAAAAAGAAACCCCATATTGGGAATTTTAACATAAACAACATACAAACATGATAAAAAAGATCATTAATAATACGATAACAAAGGAATGGATAGAATTCATTACAAAAAGTTTGGGTACCCATCAAAATATTTTTAAGCAACAAATATCCAATAATCCCCATAAATATTAAAGATGGAATCAGGTAGAGTAATTGAAAAATTTCAAGACTATTCATTATACTTATTCTTCTAAGTAAATATTAATACTTTTATTTTCTATAAAAATAAAAAGAAATTTTGTAATGAATAAGGTAAATATAAATCTAATCTTTTTATAAAAATTATTAATCTTTTATCAAGACATAATAAGAGTAGGACAGATAAATTGCTATTTATTATCTTTATATTCAGTTAGAATGTAAAATATAAATCTTGATTATTATTAATATACTTATGTATACCAACAATATAAATAATTATGTTATTAATAATTATTATATAGTATTTTTTAGTTCTTTTATTAATTTACACAAAACTTTATGAATTTAAATACTTTTTTCTGGTGAAAAACAGAAATATATAATTGTATTGAGAACCTATACCCCTCAAAGTTTAAGTATACAAAGATCTTGGGTAAGAAATAAATGAATAACCGAGAACATATAGTTGAAAATAATAATTATTTTAGAAAATGACTTTTAAATATATGTATCTGGTCACATTAATTTAACCATTAAATACAAAATGATATTCTTTAGGATTATAAAACTTTTTAAGCATGTAATTTTAATTATGTTTGATGGTGAAGAAAGAAAATGATAATCCTTATATTAAAGTAACTTGAGTGTGTAACTAGTGAGATGTTCCTAAAAATTATTAAAAAGAGTAAAATTTATTGCATTTATTCTATATTAGGACTGGAGATACTATCTATTTGATATATGGTAATAAAAATGTATTCAAAAATAACTTGTTCTTGAATATATATTTATTATACTTGACATTTTATGGATACCAAACTTATTAATTAGTGGGGTCTATACATACTCGCTTTTTAGGAGAGTTTTACCAGTATGTATAGACCCAATTAATGGTATTTTAAAATGGTGTATAATAAGTTCTATTAAATAATATCAGACAGTAAAAATGAATTTTAATTTATTTTTATTACAAAAAAGAAAACTACCTTATATTTATTAGTTAAAGGTATCTTTATGAACTTATAATTTAAAAAAATTTTTAAATCCATTCTTTTATGGTGCCTTCCATTACATAAATTTTTAAAAGTATAGAATCCCACCCTAAGGTTTACAAACCATAGAGATATTTTCATAACATTAAAATCGCATCCTTAAACTAAACAGTTAATTATGCAAGAAAAAAAAAGAAATTGGTAAAATAAGTTAAAGATTAAAAAGATCAAACCTTATTTAAAGAAGGTTGAATCACCTCAATGACTGTAGAAATGACTTTATCAGCTTATCAATACCGTAAATGCTTAGAAATCATAATTTAAAAAAATAGGTTATAAATATGAATTATTTTAGATTCTCAATGGATGTATCCAATAGCTTTCGTTGTTTTTCTAAAAGTATGAGTAAATCATGACAGGTTTACCCCCTCCTATGCACTGTTTTTTTCGGTAATTTTTGGCTTATTTTAAAAATTTTCACAAATTATAATGTAAACTTTTCTATTTGTACTTTGCTAAAATTAAAAATTTTGCTCAAGCATGTATAGCAATCTTTTGATAAATTTAGAAATTTGCATAAGAATGTGTAAAGTTTAAACTTAATACTTAATAAGGTTATAAATGACAAATTTGATTTATTATTATTGATATTATAACTATAAATTTCTGATGTAGTTTTTATCGGATTCGGAGGTTCCATTTGAGATTCATGCATAAAATCTAGGATTCAGAATGTTCAAAAAAATTTTTGACATATTTTTTTGGGTTTTCCTATGGATGAAAAGTTGGGGATTCATGAGATTTATGAATGGGAACATAGTATTTTGAAATTTAGGGGTAAAAAAGTCAAAATTCAGGTGTTTCATGATAGATTCATGGGTGAAAAACATAGGATCTATGGAATTCAATGATAACAATTCTTGAGTCATAAGTTATTAAGAAATTTATGGGTAAAATGTGTTGATCTCAAAGGCTTGTAAAAGATTTATTGATAAATAACGTTGAATTCAGAAGAAGATTCATGTATATAGAAAATTTTTTTTGCTTATTTCATCATTTTTGTCAGTTATTAACAAGCAGCAACTCGCTTCGCTCTTCGCTACTTGCACGCAGGATCTGTTTTTAGAATATTTAAAAAATTTTAATTTAAAAGAAATTCTAAAACTTTTGTTTTATAAAAAAAACATTTAGTAATATTAGAATAAATAGATCCGTATTTTATATTATTTATAATTATTTTTAAAATTTTAAAGTTTTTTTAATGTTGGAAATTTACAAAACATATTGTTTCGAAATTGTTTTATTACATATTTTTATGATTTTAAACTCATTTGATGCTCTAAGTTTTAATAATTTTTAAAAAGTCCTAAATAAAAGAAAATGCACATTTTACACTATTAAAATAGATAGAAATTTAAAATATTGATTTAGTTTAAAAATTGACTATTTTTTAGATATTAATAATATTAGAGGTTGATCATAAATATTTAACCTAAAATAATACAATTTGGGCGATTATTTTTTTATCATTTTGCATTATAGTATCATAATAAAGAATACTTTTACAAATTTAATGTAAACTTTTTAAAATATATTATGAAAGTTAAAAAAAACAGTTTTTTAATGTATCTAAAATGATAAAAATATTTTTCTAAGTTAACAGCATTAAAAATAAATCAAAAAAATTTATTGGACACTTTTCGTATTGAAGAAATTTATGCAGACTTTAAAAAGGTACAAATATATTTAAATCAAAGTATAAGTGTTTCTTTTTTAAAATATTCAAAAATTTATTTTTATAATATTTTGATGAATAGTTTCGATTTAGAAATTGAAGTAATTTTTTTGCAATTCTTATAAAGCATAAAAAAAACTTTTAGATAATTTTACATCTTTTTAAAGTAAGTGTTTGCATCCCCATATCGTAAATTTACTAAATTTAATATTTGCATAACTAAATTGCAGTAGTTTAAAACAATTTAGTATAGATTTTTTTTAACATAAAAAGATTTGGAGTGAAAAATCTAATTTATTATAGAATTTAATGACATTAAATATTAATTTTGTTAAATTTTAAAAAGATAAATATAATTTATTTTTAAATTTTTCATTATGTCTTAATAATTGTAGTATACTGCACTGATTTTTAATATATTTAATCGGCACAAAAACTACATATATTAATTAAAAACCAATTTTTTCACCAATCCTATCTGCTATAATTTTAGAAATATAAATTAATATTTTTAATTGTTTAAAACAATTGACTAAATGACTTCTATGAATTATTGTTTTTTAACATTCTTTAAAAAAAATTAGTTGTTTTTTAATTTTGGATTTTATGGGGTCACAAATTTCAAGATTATTCTTATTTAAATATATGCATCTCAAGAACTGTATTCAAATGAAGCTATTATTTATTTTTTTCATTTTGCATGTTTACATGTATTTTTATATTATAATAAAAGAGGTACATAAAACGAAAACCATTTTAAGAAGTAAACTTTTCTTCTAAGATATAGAGAAATTTTCGATGACTTACTATTTTGGGGATCGAACTTCTTTGGTCAATTTTATTGTTGCATGTAGTAAGCATTAAAATTTACATCTATTTGTGGAATCTTAAATAAAAAATAACAATAATTACTAAAATTTCTATATCTTTATATTTATAATTATTCATTAAATTGATATATCATCGAGATACCCATTCCGTAAACATTATTTTTATCTTTATTTATGGTATTTGGTGTACTAAACTGATGTTTCCAACGAATTCACTACTATTTTTGATAAAATTTTTAATAGTATCTAAAATATTAGAGATAATAGTATTTTAGGTATCTTCAATGATTGTGTCATTTAATTCAATTGACTGGTTTATTTTAATTATTGATAGGCAATTAATTGTTTTTGTTTCATAATATAAATAATTATCATCATCTGCAAACCTTATTTCCTTATCTTCTGTAACCACTGGAACCCTGGTGTAGCAGATATTTCCTTCATAACCATCATTAATAATTTTTTCAATAACATTGACTTTACGGCAAAATTTTATTTCATATATATATTGATGTTCTTTCTTATTGTAACTTAAGTTAATAATATTTTTCATTTTCAAATAGTTTCGTAAGAATTTATCAGTTTCATTTCTCTTTGATAAAAAGTTAATTATAAACTTTCTACGTTCTGCGCATAACTCTTTAAATATTGTATTCGAAATGTTCGAAATATTATTCTTAATGTGATTTTTTTTAATTCTTTCTCTATCACCCGGGATTATTAATCTTACAAAATTTCTAAAGCGATCTGCCTTTAAATTTTTTTTCGGAATTTCAATATTTTCCATTGAAATAATGACAATAAATCCATATCATTATCAAAGTATTGTTCGTTAAACTCTCCTGTAATCAAAGGTACATCAAGAGGATTTGTATCGTTAAAGTCAGATTGCCAAAAGTTGATTCTTTGAACATTCATAAAATAGTTGTCAGTAAATTGTTTCATTTTTCCATTCTTTTTTATACAGCAAGGGTTTGGTAAACCATTAGTGTCAGCTATTACACTTGTAATATTTTATAAAATATTGTTTCTTTTTTCAATCACTGTTATTATGACAAAATCCTCAGACACAAACAGAATGTGTTTGCTTTTAGTGCACGTTTTATTGTGCATGTGATATTTATAAATATTTTTGATTTCCATATGCCAAGAATATTTGTCGTAATCTGTGCAAACTTTTGGAAAATAAAATCTGAAATGTTCCATACTTTTGTTATTACAATCATAATGCAGTTCTTTGTTGAACACGATTGTAATGTTGAACGGCTTATTCTTGAAGCATTTACAAAGTGAGATTCCGTCTGGAGCTCATTTGTAGTATAATAATTGGAAGCATAAATGTTTTAAAAAGAAAATTTTCCATAGTAGCATTTTTTGAAGATTTGTAAAGATGCAACTTCACAAACTATTTTTTTGGTAAAAATATGTCATTTTGAGAACCTTATATATATAATTTTTTTCATTAAAATACGCTTAGTCAATTTCCTAGCAAATAATTTGGTAAAGTCTAGTAAGATTATTTCACACTTTGAATTGATAGTATCACTGAACATCTCAGCTTACAAAAATATAATAAATTATGTGGATTTTATTTTACGCGATGTAATGATTTATTTTTTTAGGCATTTATATAATTCGCGTGTAGCATACAAAAGTATTTAAAGTAAAGTAATTTAAATTTTATATCAAAATAAAAAACAATGATGTATCTTTCGTCATATGATAAATTTTCGAGCATTTTTTTTAAGTTTAATGGTTAAAAATATTTCTTATATAACTTCAATAACTCGTTGATTTCTTACTTTGATTCAAAAATAAATTTTTAAAATATTTTAAATTCCTAGTATCTTAAAATCATACACATTCTCTACTTTATTGATATATTTTACATAGAAAATGTATGTTATTGTGTTAAGAAATTTTAAAAATTGCCTTTCATTTTTAGTTGACTATTTCAAGAATGAAAATTCAAATGAAATTAATACTTATTTTTTTCTAATCAGCATATTAGAGGGAATTTTTTATTTTAGTAAAAAGAAGTACATAAAACGAAAACCATTTTGAAAGGCAAACTTTTTCTCTAATATATAGGGGAATTTTCGATAACTTATATATTTCCATGAATCAAACTTTTTTGTTAAGTTTTATTGTTTTGATGTAATAAGCATTAAAAATTAGATATATATGTGAACTTTTGAATAGAAAAATCATTATTGAGAGGAAAATAGAAGTAGCAATTTTTAAAGTTTGATACTTAATGGATGTTTCTCAAGAACGGATAGTAGTATTAAGACGATCTATATGTCATTTGATAGAGAATTACATTTCACATAGTTTCTGTAAACATTTTATATTAAAAAAGTTTCATCTTTGCATACTTTTTATTAAAATTTAAAAATTAGGAAAAAAATTGACTAATTTGTTTTTTGACTAACTTAAAAATGAAAAGAGATAAATTAACAGTTAATATTTTAAAATGTTCGCAACAAATTTCTCTAGGTGAAAATTCGAGACATTTGAAAAAAATTGACGTATTGAAACTTTTTTGCTTTCTTAAAACTAAAAAATAGCACTTTTTCAAAACATTTATAAATCACTTTTTTCTTTATATCTCAAAAACAGATAAAGGAATCAAGATGATATATATATATCATTTAATAGAGAATTTAATTCTACATAAAAGTTGTGAAAACACTTTATTTGAAAAGTTTTATCTTGACATACTTTTTTTAAAAAAACAAAAGCATTTTAGTCAAAAATTTATGGTACTTAAAGTTATCCGATTTTCTTGAAATTATACTTGAAAGTTAAGTTAAAGAAAAACTTAGATTAACTTTTCTTCTTTTTATCAATTTCCTTTTCAGAATCCTGATATATCATTTTAAAATGTAAGAATTTAGGTTTTTTGTGGTAATTTTCAAAAATTTTTAAAAAAATTCAAAATCTCAAAAATGGGCTTGAAATTTGAACTTTTCTTTATTTCTAGATTAATAGTATCTAAAACTATATACCTGTAAAATTTCAGATAAAACGAATAACTCTAAGAAGATCAAGAAAAATACACCAAAACATCTTTAAGTAGCTGCATCTCAAGAACGAGACTCCAGATTAAAATAATATTGCGTTTTTTGAAATCAACACATAAAGTTACATATATTAAGATATCAAAAAGTTTTAATATCGAAAATAATTAACATTCCTTTGTTACTTAACTAAATTAAGTAGGGATTTTTTAAAATGTTATATAAAATTATAAAACGTGCAATATGCACATATTTTTTAAATGTATATGTATATTATGAGAATATACTAATACATAATAATCAAGAAATCGTGAATATTTATTTTTAAATCATAAAAAAATAAATGATACTACAAATATATTTTACAATAATTTATTGGATATAAAGAAAAATTTACACAGAAATAAATAAAATTTCTCGATTATGTTTCATAGCTACGAGTTTTTGTTTTTTTTGTATTTATGTGTTAAAATGTTAAGGATTGTCCGGCTGAAATCAAAAAGAGCTGAAATAGTAAATATCATAAAATTAGTGGCCAGTTCAATGTTGTGACAGATAACATACCATTAGCTACACTATTCTCATGATTTTCAGATTCAAGTTCAAAAATTTCTGCCTCGCATAGTATTGTCAATTTATCATTAACCAATAAACCATTCGATTTATCTAATAGAAAATCTTTCTTAACAAATTTGTGATACCCCCAACTACCTCTTTTATTAAGATCAATAATGTTATCTACAATACGTATATTATTCTTTTCTTCTTTATCATTTAAAATAGAGAGACAAAATTTAACTTTTGCTTTGTTAGGTTTTAACAATGCCAGATAAACTGACACATACTCCTTCGACTCTTCTTCATTACCATTGGGACATACAAATAAACACCATTCTGATCTTTCTTTGCTCCCAACAACAAAAATTGGTGATATAATTTTTTCACCTATCTTTTCAGGACGAAGTGAAAAATTTTCTATTGTATATATATATTTGAAACAGTTGTCTGTCTGGTCAGTATAAAGAACATCTGAAATAGCAAATATCATAAAATTAGTGGCAAGTTCAATGTTGTGACAGATGACTTACTAAAATGTTTAATATTTTCCTGAGCCATATATATTTTTACTTCAAATATAGGTTTTCAATGGATAAACCAAATTCGTTTAGAAATTCTAAAATAAAAATTCTCAAAGAATAAAAAGCCAAAATAGAATAGAAGAAAATACCAGAAAAGGTTAAATTAAAAGTGATGGTTAACCTAAAGTCATTCACTTATATACCAAGTATATTTGAAAGGTTGATTTCAACTTGTAAAATATTTGTCGGTGAAAACTTTTTAACAGTCAATCAAATGGTAAAGAAAATTTTTGATAAAATATCTTACTAATATCTAAAAGGTTTTTTAATATATTTTCATATTTATGAAGATGCACTTTCACTTATGACATATGTAAAAAAAGTGTATTTTCTACAGTCTTATCAAAAACTTAGTAAAAAAAACATTCTAAGATAAAAATACAAGTTAGTTTAAGATAATGAACAGATACTTTATATGACAGATAAAATTTCAAAAGATGATGTCTCTTTTATACTGTAATTTCAATTGTTATCTAACATTTGTGTTGGATACGCTCCAAAACCCATGTGTATAAGAGATGTTCTCTTTTACACAGGGGACTTCTTAAGATACACACTTTCTTGTTAACATTTTCTTATAGTATAATAAAAGATATCTATATATATTTGTAAGTCTCTTCTAATCTAAAAACCCAATTCCAGAGATCTCCTCCTATCAGGAGAAACCTCCAGGATTACAAATTTAATTAATAGTATAAAATGTCGATAATGTATTTGAATCCCCATTTCTCTCTAGAAAAGGTGTGATTTTATAAAATGGTATTTGGTCACGATTATCACATTTAACATAAACATTTTTTTGAAGAAACGGATTCTATTTCATGCATACTAACGGAGAATAGAACGAATTCGATTGTGATCATTGTTTCCAGAGTTTCTCTAGGTAAAAAATTTTAAAAAGCCATATCTTCTCCTGAAATAAACACATATACCTGATCTGATCAAACATTTCCTACTCGGTACGCCGTTTTAAACTCAATCTTTAATAAACATTCCAGATAAATCTTCCCTATTATAATGTCTAAATATATCGAAAAAATAATCAAAAAGATGTTAAATCTTGAATTTTTTTTAATCATAGGTTTGTATTATCATAATCATTTTTTTCATATTGTAAAATCACTTATAAAAAAATTATAAAATTAAGTCTACAATATGTATCAAGTCGATTAGGAACAAATAAAATAAATTTTCAAACTACATAGACTCATAGTTTTTTGTTTTTTTTAAAAACATTATTAAATTATAATTTCTCATTATCACAATAATGTCAAAAAGTAGTATAACAATTATTATCCTTTATTTTCAAAAAGATTAATTTTATTTGTCACCTTTTTTAATATCTTTTTTTTTTTCTGAGAATGTTTTAATTTTTTTATCAACATCAACAAGCAGCAAACTCGCTTCGCTCGTTGCTACTTACCCGCAAGGTAGGACTTTTTTCTAAACTTTTACAACTTAAATCAAAAAATACCATTATATGTTAGTAAATTAAAAGTTCTAATTTTTTAAATATAGGTAAGAAAGTACTATTTTTAGTGTATGTTTTAAAAAATAACTAATATAAACACACAGAAAAAAAAAATATTTCGATAAATACTCAAGGAATGTAATAAATGTCCTCCTGTAATAAAAAGGTAAACTTATTTAATATTACTAAAAGAAAACAAAAAAGTTGCATACAACACAAAATGTTAGATTGTCGGATAAATTTTGCTGTTGCTTAAAAAAATATATATGTATTTGAAAATTTAAAGTAATGTGATTTTTTTAATATAAATATTTTTAAGATAATTCACTCATCCCCAGAGATTGACTTCATTTTTATAATATATTATGAGATAAGTTAATAGAAATCAAGTTCGTGTAAAGTTGAAAACTGTTCAATGGTATTCAGTTTTTATATAAACAATAAAATAACAACAATATGTTTAGAAACCTTTTAGATATCATAGCAATAAATACAAAAATTAATATTTATTTATCTACACAAAATTTTTAATTATTAGAAAAATATTTTATAAAAGAATATTAGTTTGGAGTATATTTACTCACCCCAGAACTATTTTGAGAAAATAAGGTAGTCGATAATTAATTAAATTTATTATTAAATTACAATTATTATCAATATAAATTATAGATTCTTATAGTGG
This sequence comes from Strongyloides venezuelensis, assembly GCA_963280985.1. Lineage (NCBI taxonomy): Eukaryota > Metazoa > Nematoda > Chromadorea > Rhabditida > Strongyloididae > Strongyloides > Strongyloides venezuelensis. The sequence continues at coordinate 22,318,216 of CAUJLX010000001.1, read as the reverse complement.
CCACCTAGGATGTGAAGTTATTACTAAGACATAATTAGAACTTACTATAATATAACTTTTACTCTTTTGGGCCTCAATATCTCCCAAATCAACTACGTAGATTATCTAACTCTTTACACCCTAGCTGAAACACATAAAATTTAATTAATTAACATAGAGAGTACGATTAAAAATAATAAGATTACAATTCAAAATTATAGGATTAATAACATCACGAGTAACATTAATTGTTTGATTTTTTGATGACTACCGTCACCTTAACTATGTGAAAAGAAAAAAAAGAAGTTCTAGAATTTTCCTCTATACATATTTTACTTCAGCATTAAAGGTTTTTTAAATTAAAATATTCCAAAGTTTTTTTTAAAATGAACAAATAATTAATAATTTTCATAACTTTAATTTTTATATATTATCATAACAGATGATAAAAAGGGTTTGGCTATGAGATTAGTATAATATCACTAAAAATATAAATTATAGTAATTAAGACTATTAAAACATAGTAAAAAATACTACATGTTAGTAAATGCTTATTTTAAAACTATTTAAATGGCATATCAACATAAAAGAACAATGATCTCTTATTCACTATTTGATAAACTTTTGGGTATATTTTAAGTTTACATATTAAAAATATCTCTTCTATAACTTTTATAAATCGTTGAATTTCTGACTTCGATTGGAAGAATAAATTTTTCAATTTATTTTTAATTCTTAGAATCTAAAAATTATACAGACTTTTTTATTATATACATACAAAATGTTTCTGTGTTAAGAAATTTATAAAATTGTTTTTTGTTATTAATTGACTACCTTAAAAACAAAAATTCGGATAAAACTAATATTTATTTTTTCTATCCAGCATATTAAACTATGCATTTCTTATCTTATTTTAGTAAAAAGAAGGACATAAAATGAAAACCATTTTAAGAGGTAAACTTTTTCTCTAATATTTAGGGGAATTTTTAATAGATTACAATTTCCCGTGATCGTTCTTTTTGGTAATTTTTATTATGTGCATGTAATAAACAATAAAAATTACATCTATATATAAAATTTTGAATAAAAAAATCACCATATGAGGGGAAAATAGAGATGCTAAATCTTAGATTTCAATACTTAATGTGATGTATCTCAAGAACGGATAATAGGATTAAGATGATCTATATGTCATTCGATAGAGAATTATATTCCACATAGATTTTGTAAACATTTTATATTAAAAAAGTTTCATCTTTGTATACTTTTTTCTTCAAATTTAAGAATTAGAAAAAAAATTGACTAATTTGTTTTTTGACTAACTCAAAAATGAAAAGAGATAAATTAACGGTTAATATCTTAAAATGTTCGCAACAAATTTCTCTAGGGTGGAAATTTGAGACATTTAAAAAATTAACGTATTGAAACTTTTTTGCTTTCTTAAAACTAAAAAATAGCACTTTTTCAAAACATTTATAAATCACTTTTTTCTTTATATTTCAAAAACAGATAAAGGAATCAAGATGATATATATATATCATTTAATAGAGAATTTAATTCTACACAAAAGTTGTGAAAACACTTTATTTAAAAAGTTTTATCTTGACATACTTTTTTTAAAAAAACACAAAAAATTTTAGTAAAAATTTATAGTACTTAAAGTTACCTGATTTTCTTGAGATTATACTTAAAATTTAAGTTAAAGAAAAACTTAGGCTAACTTTTTTTCTTTCTATAAATTTCCTTTCCAGAATTCTGATATATCATTTTAAAATGTAAGAATTTAGGTTTTTTGTGGTAATTTTCAAAAATTTTAAAAAAAATTCAAAATCTCAAGAATGGACTTGAAATTTGAACTTTTCTTTATTTCTAGATTAATAGTATCTAAAACTATATACCTGTAGAATTTCAGATAAAACGAATAACTCTAAGAAGATCAAGAAAAATACACCAAAACACCTTTAAGTAGCTGCATCTCAAGAACAAAACTTCAGATTAAAATAATATTGCGTTTTATGAAATCAACACATAAAGTTACATATATTAAGATATCAAAAAGTATTAATATCGAAGATAATTAACATTCTTTTGTTACTCCTCTAAATTAAGTAGGGATATCTGGGACAAGGAAAGAAGTCTAAAGTGCTTCTGTTTATATATATTCCAGTTCATAAAAGACAAGGTTGAATTATTTTAGAGAAATATTTTTGACCAACAATTCTCGAAAATTGGACCTCGAGATTTAGACCTCAAACATATACCATTGAATTTGTCATATTCAACTGCATATATCCGAAACTATTTATTCCTGTAAAGTATATAAATCTGTTTCAGCCTCAGGGTCATTATACAGTGATTTACATATACATAAAAGATGGAGCCCAATCGGACAAGTTTAAAGCTTTAAAAACATGTCTGTATTTTCCACTTTTTGGCTCTGAATGTAATTAGGGACATTCTAACTTCTTTAAAATAACCTAGTAAAGTCTGGAGAACTTTAATATATTCCTACGTTGGCCCATATAGCCTGAGGTTTAACTATTTCGAAAATATATTTATAGCCAACATTTCTGCAAAACTAGATCTCAATATTTAAACCCAAAACTTATTCCATTGAAATTGACCTATTGGATTACATATACTCAAAATTTATTACACCTGTGAAATATATATTTACAGGGGATTTAAACTCCAATTTTTTGGATAAAAAATAAGTAAGGTCGAAAATTGTTATATCTACCCTCGGACATGTTTGTCAAATACAAACATAAGGATTAATTTTTTCTAGGAAATTACTCGTTATCATCTCAACTAAAATCAAAATCTCCTGATACTGGAATCTGTAACTTATCCACAAGTATCAAATTAAGGAGTGTTGAGATGCTCCCACCGCCTTACGTTCCCTCGGGAACTCAATACTCTACGGAGGTAAAAGCAGTCGCTGAAGACATCTCACAGAAGGATGTTATTGTCCTCGGACACGGAGGCAATAATTTACCTCAATTCACGACATTCACAGAACATATTGATAAATGCATAAGTAATTCTAACGTCAAAGATATAACAACGAGATATTCTTTAATATCTGAACTTGTTATGAAAAGAATAGCTCACGCATACTACAGGAACCCAAACGAAATACTAATCTTTGTCAAAGGTAATTGTATTGGTAATCCAAGTGACTTCGAGAGATATAACGAATCTGGATTGTTTGGTAAGGCACTCCAACCAAAGGAGTATGATCTTATCGTTATTGGTGGAGGTTCTGGAGAGTTAGCTGCATCAAAACAGGCTGCAGAGTTAGGTAAAAGAGTAGCTGTCTTTGATTTTGTTAAACCTACACCTATAGGTACAACGTGGGGTCTTGGAGGTACGTGTGTTAATGATGGTTGTATTCCTTAGAAATTGAGCATCAAACATCTTTACTTGGACATTCACTTGATGATGCCAGAAGATTCGGGTGGTCTGTACCTAGAGAGGGAATCTCGTTAAATTGGACCAAGATGAAGGATGCTGTTCAGGATCATATAGCTGGTTTGAATTGGAACTACAAAGTACAGTTAAGGGAAAAAGGAGTCAAGTACGTTAATGGTTATGGTGAGGTAACAGGACCATTTGAAGTAACAGCAACTGATAAGAAAAAGAAGAAAACTGTCATGACAGCCGATAAGATACTTATCTCAGTTGGTCTCCGTCCTAAGTACCCTGATATAGAAGGAGCAAAAGAGTATGCCATTACTAGTGATGATTTGTTTTCATTACCATATAATCCTGGTAAAACTTTATGTATTGGTGCTTCATATGTCTCATTGGAGTGTGCTGGTTTAATTAAAGGTATCGGTAATGAGGCTGATGTTATGGTTAGATCGATATTGTTAAGAGGTTTTGATCAGGATATGGCTGAGAGGATCAGGAAACAGATGATTGATGAAGGAATTTAATTTATTTCTGCTGTCCCAACGAAGATTGAGGAACTCAAACCTAGAGATGATGAATTTCCTGGTTTGTATAAGGTTTATGGTGTTGGAACGAAACCTGATGATAGTAAAGAAGAATTTTTTGGTGAGTGTAATGCTGTTCTTATTGCTATTGGAAGGGAAACTAAGACACATGAAATTGGTATCAAGAATCATAATGTTAAGATGAGTTCTGCAGGCAAGATTATTGGATTGAATGGTGGTGAACAAAAAGAAACTGTACCACATATTTATGCTATAGGCGACGTGTTACAGGGATGTCCTGAATTGACACCAGTAGCTATCCATGCTGGAAGATGCTTGATGAGAAAACTGTTTCAAGGAACTTTGGAATTGACAGATTATGATAAGATACCAACAACAGTGTTTACACCACTTGAATATGGTTGTTGTGGTCTTTCTGAGGAGAATGCTATCCAGAAGTATGGAAAAGATAATGTTAATGTTTATCACAATGTCTTTACACCTTTGGAATATACTGTTCCTGAGAGGAAGGAAATCAAACATTGTTACTTGAAGCTTATCTGCCTAGAAGAAGAACATGACCGTGTAGTTGGATTTCACATCTTATCACCAAATGCTGGTGAGATAACACAAGGTTTTGCTATATCACTCAAATTGAATGGTAGGAAGGAAGATTTTGATAATTTGATTGGAATTCACCCAACCGTTGCTGAGTCATTTACTATTCCAACAATTCTAAAGAAGGAAGGTTCTGTTGAGCTTGAGCAAACTGGTTGCTGAGGTTAAGGAACGATCTACTTTATCTTTTCTGGAATTTAATTATTAGTTTGTGTATTAGTTATAATTCTGGAAGAGATATTGATAGATCAACTTGAGTAAGGAGGTACTTAGAAATGTGAGTTACTGGGATAAACCTTTATAGTTAAGGCTCCCAGTGATAGAAGTCTGGTACTGAGTTATTCACCTTTTCGATTTATGATTATTTTTAACGTGTTATAAATGTAATTTAACTTTCATAGAGAAAAAACTCTTTCAAACTTTTTATTTTTTTTTTGTCTTTTAAATAATGGGATAAACATTGTGATTAATAATAATTTGATAATATTTAGATGAGAAAGGGAGGATTAACTTTGATTAAATCTAAGATTTCACGATGAGGTGAGAATGTAGGAGAATGATTAGTGGAAAAGTTCAAGAATAAGTAAGTTTAACGTTGTTTGAAGAGTGTAGAAACAATTTTTAGACATATATAAACACCTTATTTGCCAATCAAGACGGTACAAAGCTAAAATATTTAGTCAAAAAGAGGGTTAATGTGCGTATTATAGTTTGCACAATATTTTTTTTTGAGATATGGTCATTTGAAAGGTACAAACATTGTAATGTTTACAATGGACAAAATGTCGGAGTATAGAAGTAAATTAAAGTCGCCCTTAGAAATTGATAACCTTAAAAGTTGGTGTATCAATCTCAAAAAGTATAAAGGTTGGACCAAAAGTCACATCATAGTGTGATTAAAGTTTTTAATAACCTTTTTGTACTTTGCAAAATTATATGATATAATACTCTTTCTAAAATCTTACTTATTTCCTGCAACATATTTCAAGCTCCTTTTTAGATTTTAAGTTTAAATAAAGTGATAGTGATTTATGTTAATGCTATTTTTTTATATAGTCATAATGGAGAAATTAAACATAACTTTTTTTGCAAACAGTAATTTTTATAATATTATATTCATTCGTTATCCCAGTTTCTTTTCTGTAAAGTATTTGAAGACTCATATTAAAAGTTAATTATAAATAATGTTACAGATGTTTTTATAATTAACACGAATATGTTTAGAAACTTAAAATAAAACACGATTTTCTTTTTCAATTAAGAAAAAATTATTTTCAAAAAATTTATATTTGACCAATTGAAAGCATCAAATAGCGGTAACTTTATTTTTTAAAAAGACGAGAAATTTTAAAAGAAATGATTAGGAAAGAAAGATGATTTAACATATAAATTTAAGGATTATGTTTTGTCAAATCCTGATTATAGTTTCATGATATGAAAAACTTTAAAATTACAAAATTTTAATAAGAAATGTTTTAAGAAACATTAATTTTATATCAAGGGTTATTTTATTTACAGTATTTTTTTCTTTTATATGTATTTTTTTCATAATATATATTTTTATTTCAAAGTTATTAAAAAATGAATGATTAACTTATTAGATGTTACAAGTATTCAGTTATTCTTTCTTTTCATCTTCTGAACTAGATTCTGTTAAACTAATGTTATGCGATTTTAATAATAATTTCCCAAGTAATGATGGATTTGAATGAATGCATCTTTTCCAATCCTTAGTTTTTAATAAACATTCCATGTTTTTAACAATAAGTTCTTCACAACATTCTTTCAATCTCTCAGTTGGGTATTTATCAGATAATGCGAAGCGTTCTAAGACATTATCAATAGTCAAGCTATCGCACATAGACTGTTCTGAAATTGCTTTTAGTCTATCTAATTTATATTTATTTGCAATTTCAAATATTTCATTCGCCATATCTTCTATATCCGATACTTCATCGTTGTAAATAAATTTTAACATCTTCTCTACAACTTCAACATTAAAATCTTTTATTTCAATGATGTTTGTTTGTGATTCATCAGATGCACTGCTAAAAATGTCATGAAAAGCAGGAGATCGAGTAGCGAGGATTGCTTTTTGAGCTTTAATTTCTGTGTCTTCAACTTTTATAACGCAATCATAAAATGATGATGAATCATACAAGTTTCCATAGTCAAATGATAATTTTGATTGGGGTATAGAAATATTCATTGATGTTTGTGGATTATCATGGTTCTCAGTTTTTAGGTCAGAAATATATGCCTCACATTGTATTGTCAACTTATTATTATTTAATAAACCATTCGATTCATTTAGTAGAAAATCTCTCTTAACAAACTGAGAAAACCCTAAACCCATATCCTTAACAAAGTCTTCCGATTCTGTAACAAATTTAACATTTTTCTCCTCTTTTTTGTCATTTAAAATAGAAAATCTATATTTTGCCTTTGCTTTGTCAGGCTTTAACAATGTTAGGTAAACTGATATAAATTCCTTTGAATCTTCTTCATCACCATTAGGATATACCAATAAACACCATTCTGATCTTTCTTTGTCTCCAATAATAAAAGTTGGTGATATAATTTTTTCACTTGTCTTTTCACACAAAAACAAATCATGTCGTTTTTTTTTGTGCATTTTTAAGTAAAATCAACATCAGCAGTTTGGTATAAACAACATTTTGCATTTTGGTAGAAACTGCATGATGTCGGTTATGCTAAAAAAATTGATGTGTGGTTTTAGGTAAAATGAGGTAGACTGTTTTGCATATAATGTCATGTGCATTCTTTTACAAACTATATAGTATAAAACTGCACGATGTCATTTTATATAATTTTGTAATAACTATTAATTTAAATAAAATAAAAAAGTTTATTTATAAACATAAATATTACAAGTTTTGTCATTTTTACTTTTTTTACATAACAATGTAATATTTCCAATAAAGATTATTGATTTAATTTGAGGTAGTTAGTAACACTACAGCTATACTTTCTATTTTTTATAAATAGTGATAATTAATTTATATAAGTTGTAAAAACCTATGTTGAAATATAAATATTACAGATGGCAACGGTTTAGTAATCTTGTTTCGTTCGTATTTTTCGTGAAACAAAGTCCAGATAATAAAAATATCATATAAATTTCTACTACAACAATAAAAATGAACTAATTGTTTAATGTTAAATTTTACTTATTTTAAAAAGAAAACAAAAATATAACATATTTTAGAGATTAAAAAAATAAAATTATATTTTACTTAAACATCCAGTAAATTTCTACTTCATTTTTTCATTAATAGCTTTTTCTAACTTAGATAAAGCTTCCTCTGCATTGGAAAATGCTTTGTCAAAAGGAATTAAGTAGTCCTCGGTAACGATTTTATTAGATTCTGCACATTTACCGGCAAACTCTTGCAAATTTGAAAGATTTTCCTCCAACTGGGATCCTCTTTGTTTTAAGTTTCCAAGTAAATTATTAAGATTTTTTCTCTCATCTATCCAATCTTCATTTTTTTTTGACGAAATCCATGTACTCTTTAGAATTCATAATTATTCTGAAAATAATAATTCTAATATAACCGATAAAATAATAATGTACTAAAGAAATAGAACACGATCGTAAAATGATGATTTTAAAAAATACCACAACTTTCAATGCTTTAATAAAAATTTATAGAATAAGTTTTTACAACAATTTATTAGATAACATTAATATTTATTAGTTAAAGTTGAATTTATTTGTAAATTAATTTTTATTTTTAAGGTACAACAATAATTTTAAGTGAATATAGACTCTTTAACATTTTTGATAATGCAAAACAAATTGCGGAAAGTACTGAAAAAGATATCAATTTATTTTTCAAAAAAAATTATCTCAATAACAAACAAATAGAAGGAGTAAATAAAATGATAATAAATATATTTAAGACAAGTCAGGTACCAGTGCTAACACATGCACTGACATTCATCAAATTTACGACAGTAAAATGTAAAGGTGAGGATTTAGAAAAAATTGATCTCCCTTTGGCACCAGTTCCATCCTCTAAACCTAAAATGAAAGATGACCAAAATATTCTTTATTTAATAAATTTTAAAAAAGATATCGAAAAGTATATAAAAGATGTTGGTGGTATAGCTGACGATATGGAAGTTCTTGAGGGCATATTATTTGTCGTCGACTGTTCTTCTGGTTTAGTACTAAGATTTTACTGTGAACCTTTTTTTTAAATCATATACATATACCATTTTATAACTATGAACTTACATTTTCATCATTTTTTTGTATATTATACAAAGACAATGACAACGTTACCAATTACATTGTATCAATAATTTCAACTACGTTATATCAATCTCATTTACTATCAAAAGCAATTGGTAAGTTTGTTATCTACAATCAGTTATTATATAAATTTAGACTATCAAATAATTCGACAAAATGGCGAGCTTTATGATTTATATTAAAATTTAAGTTGGCACATTATCATTTATAATATAAAGCACAGCAATTTTTTATATATTATAAAATTTTTATTGAGATATTAAATATTATATCAATATGTTTTATTTTATGTTCATTCAGTGATTAAAGTGTTTTCATTAAAAAATTAAATATTGTTTTCATAATTTATTTCACAACTAATATGTTATTCTAAATTTTTTTATATCTTTACAGTTATTACATAGATTTTTTATACATAATATTAAAAGTTTTTGTCCTTAGAATGAGAATACACAAACAAAAATTTCTTCACGTTTTTTGGACAAACACTTTTCATAAAAATTAATTCAAATCAAAATTATTTCAAATTTGTCACTATCAAATATTTTAAAATGTATCAAAATATTTACAAAATGACTAAAGAAATAAAAAGTGTGGAGT